>JAYKQN010000006.1:4057500-4552500 GCA_036785175.1 Eupleurogrammus muticus
TAGTGAATGAGTGAACAGGACCAGTCACCAACAGGTTTTTTTAGTAATGTGAGTAATTGCAAGTTGTTTTTTAATATAGTTAATTATCCATCCATCCATCCATTGTCTATCCCGCTTATTCCCTTTCGGGGTCGCAGGGGTCTGCTGGAGCCTATCCCAGCGCGGCAGGGATACACCCCAGATGGTCGCCAGCCAATCGTGGGGCAATAGTTAATTATAATAATTATAATTATAATTAATCTGAGTACAATTGTCATGATCTTTAAGGTGGTTTCTTTTGCCTTTTAGAAAGGCCCATTGTCAAAATCTGTCCTAAATACCTCTTAATTATAGCTAATTAATTGATCAACTAATAGGAAACTACTAATAATCTATTAATTTGCTAGGTCCAGTATTGCAGATGTATTTTTTGCTTTTCTTGATCACATGTCAAGGTAAACTGAACATTTTTAAATAGAGAATTTAGTGACAATTTCATCCAATATAATTCACAGGTTTTAATATTTCAATTGGCAGTATACTTGCACAGTGATTGGTATTCAAGGAAAAAGGTTTTCGTAAAAGGACAAACTTAAAGGTTATTTTTTTGTCGCAGTGCTCCACTGAAGGCTCATCAGCCACGGCCAGAACAGCAGGTTCTGCTGATCACAGAACCCAGTCATCGGTGGAAAAAACGGGGCATTTGTTTTTACATCAATCTAGAAACCACACGGGCCACAACATGTTTTAAAATACTTGTCCGACACGTCTATTGCTTCATTAGTGGAAAGAGAGCATCATTGTGCAAGCAGGTGACAACACAAAAGGAAGGAGAGGTGGGAGCAGGAATGACGAGAAAGGAGAGGATTCTGCGTGACTTTGGTAATAAGACATCTTTATTAATCATTTGGAGAGACATGCTATATCTCTGTACAGTGTGAATGGAGAGTCAGCTCTGGACTGATCGGGTCTGCTGCACAGAGCCGTGACAGAACACACACACCCTCATCCTCCTTCCTCAGACTACAGATGCCCCCCAACACCAAGACATTCAGCGCATCACTTGGTCCATTTCAGGGAATGTTTAAAATGGGCCTTCGAGGAACGGAAACGCGGTCTCGGCTTCCATCTTTAAAAGGGTGAATAAACACAAAGGCGCAACTGATCAATAATTTTGTCCTCATTTAAAAATAAATACACAGCTCATTTCCGGAAACATGCTCTCCTTACGAGGCTGTGTGGCCTGTAACGAGAGCTGTACATTCCTGTTTCAACATAATAAATATTCTGCAATGAAACAGAAGAGAGAGAGACAAAAAACATAATGTTCTGTCATTTAGAGGGGATATACACGTTAAGCTGAAATGCAACCTGCTTCTGTCGCTCCCAAACCCACAAGTGTGTTCCAGTCAGGATCTGCTTGTGATGCTGGATCTAGCTCTGTCTCTTATTGTTGTTATTCGTATTATTATGATCATTTGGCTCATTATGTGGGTTAAAAGGGCTCACGAGAGTGCTCCCCTTTTTTGGACACGAGTGAACAATTCATAAACATTTTACTCTACTCTAAAGACACAGTTTCTCCAAACGCCATGGAGATTGTTTAACCATGATTCTAAGACATACACCGTCACACTAATCCTAAAACATGTTCTTAAAAAGTGCAGTAAGATTTCACTTCTAAGACAAGTCAAATCAAAAGTAGTGTTCTCGACACTGGCTGACTTCACCCACCAGTATTCATCATGATACCTGGCTCTAAATTAAATTAATAAAAAAATGTAAAATAAAAAAAAGGCCAAGTTGAAACATTGCAACATTGCATAATGCCAACGTCAGTAGTCCGTTAAAACACAAGTAGCAAAGAAAAGCTCATCTCAAGTGGGGGACACGTTACAGTGACAGTTTTCTACAACAATCCGACAGGTCTTGAATTATGTGACTGTACATTTACAAATGAAGCTTCACATGAACTTCATATTAACCTGAAAGGTCTACATGTGCAAATTGTTTTTTTTTTTTTTTGTCTTCTTTTCATCAGGAATGAAAACCGCTCGCGATGAGCGGCTCTGAGCATCACCACAGTTAAATGGTGCACCGATTTACAATGTCGAAGGTCTGGTCTGTTCACAGAACCTGAATTCAAGTCTCTACAATTAAAGATCTCGCCACGCGCGGGGGGGTCAGGGGGTGGGGGGGACTTTGTGTTTATGTTCGTCTGTGACGCGAAGCGAAGGCTTTGATTCCCTTCGCCTGCTCCATGTTACATGTGCAGACTTATCATAATCACAACTACCAACATATCACACAATGCAGCAGCAGATGTCATACTGTCGTGAGTAGGAGGGAGGAAGTGGGGGGGGTTTGGGGTGCGGGGTGGGGGTCTATGACATACTGCAAACTAACGGTGACCTAAATGGTAACAGGAGTCTGTTGGCGATGTGGCAAGAATGACAGGACTTGGCAGTGGCCCTCTATGAATGCATTCTAACGTTGCCTATACAGAAAGCATACATTTACACACACACGACAACACCAAAAAAAAGAAAAAAAAGAAAAAAAGATAAATCATGTATACAAATCCAGTTCTTAAACAAAAAGACTTTGACTAGTCATCATCCGAGTGCATTAAGTCACTGGTGTAATGTTACATATTCAAACTCGTGTACACTGGTAGACAGTACCTATGCGCAAAAACTAGGCATGCATTAGATACTCAAGATGTTACTGTTTGTCCTGTAACGTCTATAAACGCAGAACTGTGGATCCCAACCTGTGGCTGCGGGCTGTGATTGGATTGAAGCGAAAAGCGTGGTTATGTCTGGGTAATAAGCTGCGGGCGTACATAAGGAGGTCAGGGAAGAGTTTGGCAAGGTGGTTAGGTTTAGGGTTATCTCAGGATCAGGATTTTCAGTCTATGCCCGTAACAACAGTGGGACCCACAAGTTTGCGTCTAAAACCATCCAGTCTGTGCTCAAATACAGAGCGTGGTTGTGTTTCATCTTTTAAAAAGACAACCTTCACAGAGAGATTATCCCTGAATATACAAAAATACAAAAAAGAAACCGGGGAAACCTCCTTTTCTACTTAAAAAAAATTGTATACACATAATCTGCAACTTCTGGACCTTTTTTCACATCTTTGTCTTTTTTATGGTTCTTTTCCTTTTTTTGCAAGTTGAAAGTCTTATTTTTTTTTTTTTTGGCAGTTTCGTTACCAAAGTAGGCTACGCTACTTCATAACCAAATTCACATATTGCTAGTCCCAATCAGTGACCAATAGTCAAGGTGAGGAGGCCAGATTCTCAACGTGCAAAGTCAACTGCAGGTTAACCAATAGGAAGCAACATAACAAGCATGTGGTGTAAATGATGTTTTCCAGGGTGGTTCTGAGTATTAACAGGAGCAGCCGCCCTCAGTGGTCTGCGGCTCCTGCGGTTTGTCCAACTTGATGTCGATCACTGCAGGAAGACGCTAAGGAAACATCAAATCTGGCAGCAATAGCAATATAATAGAACAATGCAGAGTGGATTCAGTAATGTGCAGCAGAATGGCTAAATGATTATACTATGTATATACATATTTTAAAAAAATGGTAGGAAAACTTTTATAACACTCTGTCAGCATACATGGGAATAAAATACTGTTCTCCACATTTAAGAACATGGACAGATCTATATTTAAAAAACTTGTTGAACCTGTAAAACATTAAAGAATGTGCTAAGGTGCTGTGTGCAAAGGCCCTAAATAAATATTTTTCTAAATTAAAGAGATGTAGTACCTCTCTACCACCACTAGATGATGCTATTTCCCCACTTAAGTTCCATTTCACCAACTCCAACCATAATACCACTTAACCACTTGAATCCAGTTTTACAACAATACCCTGACATAATTTACCCAATTAGTTTGCAGACTGTGGTGGTGTGGTGTTTTTTTTTAACTTTTAAATATGTACAACTCATTCAGCTCAACAGGAAATCTTTGCTATTGTTAGAGGGCTAATAAACTGAGGATGGATGTTGGCATCACTGTAAAATCGTTGGCGTCACTGTGCTACAATTAAAGCTGATGCACAATGGAGTGTTAATGAGTTGCTGTAAGTCTGAATGATTTTGTTTCCCCCCCACAATGTGCCAGGGTTGTTATTCCCAAAGAAATCCTCCTATTTTTTATCCTTCAGTGTGAGGCTGAGAGCGGCATGTCTCCTCTATCTTAAAGAGACAAGAAGTCATGAGTGCAAATGCTTTTATTAGGTATGGTGAATTCTGCAACAACACTCTTCATTCATTTACTGGTGAGCATTGTGCATGTAAAAAGGTGGTGGTGGGATGGGGCTACAAAAACTGTGGCCTACATATTGTGTGCATGAGAGAGAGGGAAAAAAAAATTGCCCCACTGTGGCTTTCAAATGCCCATCCCACAGCACTGGGGCTGGCGCCTGCTGTAAAATATAGCAGTTGATGTATATGCTTTCATATTATATGACAGCTTATGCAGCTTATGACGTCTCGTCATTTGAAGAACAGTCTTTAAACGCAACATAAACCTGAGTGATCCTGTTTGGATTGGTTCCCATCTGGAATCTGGAGACTTTATCTCAGCAGCTAACATTACCAAACCAAATGAGCAGCCTCAGCCCTGAATATGTTACTCCTCTGAAATGTGTGTGTGTGTGTGTGTGTGTAGTCTTCGCTATCTCCTGAACAGTGAGTAATGAGTCCTGTTCTTGTGCCACCAATAGATGTATTGTAATAAAATTAACATTTGTTTCATGCTGTCAAGGGTATGCCAAAACAGTTCAGGAAGTTACAAGCTGCGTTCATTTATAAAATGTAAGCTGTAAACACAACTCTGACATATCAGTGTTTTTTTTTAATCTACAGAGGGTAGAATTTGGCAGCATTTAACAGATTAGACTTTGAAAGAAAGAAAGTATGTTTGCATTTAGTATACAAACCAATCGAAATAAGAAATTCTGTGTATTTATTATGTTAAAATGAGCTATTTTCCATCTACATGGGAGCCAGCAGGCATGATATTATGGATAGTTCTGATCAGATCAGATGTAAATAAAACACATCTTTCTAATTGATGATGAGACACTGGTGCATTGTAATAAGCGGATGTTGCACGGAGTTGGCAACACTATTCTTTTGGCAATATTGGAGTGATTCTTTTGGGTCTTTATTAAGGGGGAAACGGCACTGTTTTCAGTCACAGACATATTTTGTGATTACAAATGCTGAAAACTTATCACTGAAAACAACTTGTCAAGTTTATCTATAACTGCTTCACCAAACAGTTTAAAAGACATCATAATCTAAACCACGTTGCTTTGCTCTGCATGCACAAAGATGAGCGTCATGTCAGCCATGGTGTCTCCCTTTAGTCTTCCTTCCTGATCAGCAATTAACAGGTGGGTGTTATTTAGGACTCTCATTAGCATGGAGGACCCCGCCAGTTGATCTGGGTCAAGCACCCACTTCAGGCTCTCTGTCTGCAGACCTGCTCTGGTGCTAAAACACACTAACGATGGAGGGAATTGTTCTCAGAGAGTGGGAGAGAGGACTGACCCACAGGCCCTGACATCTGACCATAAATCAGAGTGACCCAATTTAAAAGTGGCGATTAAAGAGGAAAAGAGACCGTGCTGGGAAAACTGTTTAAAGGAGCCAGGCCGTTTGGAAATGGCTCCTGTTGTGATGTCACAACAGGAGCGGGGGATAATAGTAACCACCTTTAGATAGTAAAGTCAGATCTCTGAGGGGCGAGACATTTACCACAGAGCTACACTAATCTGCAGTAGTGAGGGGGAAAGTGCATTGCTGCTGCAGGTCTAACTAGATGCTTATTGACTTTTTTATAAAGAGACTCTGAAATTTAAAATATTAGACTTGGGAAATTGCAATATAAGGCCCTTTTCTAGCAGTTTAATAAACAACAGTCTATATAAGAAACCTGTATGTACCCTGGAATATTTGTACCCATCCTTCAGTGAGATCAATACTGTTGACAATGCAATAACAACAGAGGAGCTGCTCCATTAAGTGACAATTTCAGCAGAGGCAAAGAGATGCTGAGGAACTGTCATCACGCGCCATCCATCACCACACCTCCATTACGGCTCATTAAAATGAGAATAAAAACAGGAAGAGAGATAAAGCCAATTGGCTGGATATGAGTGATGCATTATAACCAGGAAGAAATATAAAAAAAAAAAAGTTAAAGGGTGATGGTAACAGCGGGGTTCTGTTAGGTCAATGGGTTTATTACGGTCATGCAGTGTAATCAGTAATGGACAGGGAGACAGAATGTAAGGCGCTGCTGCTCTACACCGAGGTCAGCCTCTGATTTGTACTGAAGTTACAGCAGATACGTGCCGCAGTGTTCAGGCAGATGCCCTGTGAGATGGCTTCACTCTGAAGCCGTAATAACAGAGCCATGCATAAGGTACAACCAGCGGCAATTTCATAATTCCCCTACAGTTACCATAGCGATGGTACCCTACTTTGTTTGTTGAGGAGGATATGAAGGGCTGTCAGAAGAGAGACTGACAAAATTAAATGCTGCTGGTATTTCTATGCATGAGAAAAATGCCCACGAGCTACAGTTTTAGCTGTAATTAACAACACAATAGGCTGCTTGATGCAAAGATAATGTAAGAGCTGATTAGAATATTACAAAGGAAGAGCAGGCGTACCTATATCATGGATTTTAATCATCCTAATCATTAAATTTGAAATTTATGAAAATGATTTGATGAACTCAAGGCTGTTAAAAAAACCATATATAACCTATACAAGGTCATACGTGAAAACATTTCTAATATGTAATGTATGTCCTATCGAAAACAATTCTTTGGGCCTTCACTGAATAGCCACTCTCACACATTATGAGAACATAATGCTGCTTTAGTTTTATATATGAGTCTATATATTTTTGTAACTTCCTGTGTTCTTATATTGTCTGAACTTTAAACTAATATATCAATAAAAAATAAAAAAATATTTCAATTTACATATTGCTATGTGAGTATTACTTAACAACAGACAGAACATATATATATATGTATGTATACATATACATATGTATACATACATATATATATGTATGTATACATATGTATATATTTCTGATTATATATATATCTTTTTAATATATATAATTTATTTTACTACTATGCAAGTGGTGTCATTTTTGTATGAGTCATAAATAAGTCTTTACTGGCCATTCAGTGACTCTGCATATGGACTTTTATTGTGAAAATATACTTAGTGAAATGAGGAGTAACGTTATTTTGGTTGTGTCGATTGTGTTGATATTGTCGTGCTAACGAAATTATTTCAAATGCTTGGATTACTGTAAATAAGAGTGCTGCACAGGGGTTCAAAGCACACCAAAGAGCACTATAACTGGTGTGGTGGGTTGTCTTTTAAGCGTTTGAATAGAAACATCTTAAATCTTGAAGAAGTCTGAGTGTGAAGTGTAAGCTGCCTTATTGTTGGATATATTTACAGATGTGAAGATCAATGCAGGCATGCGAGAGGAGCCCAGACAGCCGGAGGGCTCTCTTTACTTACTGATGAAAATTACAGCTAATGTCTGCGCACGCTTTTCAGCTGCTGCAATTATCTCCTCTGACATCAGATATTAACTTGTATTGTGGAGATTTCCTCGGAGAGCCTATTGAGCACATTCACTCATTAAATGAAATCAAAAAACTGTGTGTATTTATAATGCATACAAGACTAGAAAATACTCCCAATAACTCTTCAAATGCTTTAATAGTATCTACATCCCAAGTGAAAAGGGAGATACTGAGAGTGCAGCGGTAACGGCTGCAGCGCCTGACAAATCTTCCTAAGGCGGAGCAGTGTTCGGAAAGCAGAGCTCAGTGGGCAGAAGCAGATATGAGGAACCAGTTAGTGGAGGTGTGTGTTGCAGCAGCAGCAGCAGCAGCAGCAGCAGTGGAGCTTGACCGATGGCTGGATGCTGAGATTCACAGGATTAAATGAGCGGACCTGCCCACCCACCATAGACAAAACAACGGGGTCCCATTCTCCCACTGACCGACTCCACCCGCACATGTCAAGGCACCAGTGCAGAACAACACTTAGTGAAAACATGAGGCTGAGGACATACTCTACTGTATTTAATTGGACAGGGAGCCGACACCTTTTTAAACAGGTGCTGGTATACAGAATCCACGCCTGGAACTCCTTTAATTTAGATGCTATCACGGCAGGATTACAGTTTTGGACCGGGCTTAGTCTGCTCATAGAGGATTATTTCAAACACGTTTATGGACCATCTCACTGATCATGTCTCTGCTGATCAAAGGATACTTCCTTCTTTGCTTGTTTCTTGCATACTCTCCATCCCTGGAAGAGCAGCTGCCACACGTCGAAACAGCTGCAAGACACAAAAGAGAATGAGAACTCAATCAGGCATTTACAGTACTAGCACTGACTTTATCCTTGGCCTCCTACTACATTTCTTTATTTAACTGGGTTAATATAAAAGCTTTTACAAGTTGGAACACTAGCCTTCAGTTGGTTAAATCCAAGTACAGTGCAATTTTGGACATACACATAGCACTCAAGTCAAAAGTTTGGATCATGTCTTTATTACAAGACATCTATTGCATATTAGCTTTATCCATGTTTTACATCATAATTGTAAAAAATGTGTCTTTTACTTTGAAGGACAATAAATAATCACATCACATGACCAGGAAATCCTGTTTTCATTCCTATTTTGCATGGATAGATCTTTTGATAGGGCACATCCAAATACCGCAGTGCATTTTGGGCCTAAATTAGAAAGAGACAAATGTGCAAGAATTGGCATGGAGGTGCCATTTGGCAGCGCAATGCAATAAAACACTATATTAATGTGTCTAAACACAATGCAAAAGCACATATACAATATTATAAATCACTCTTTCAGTGGTGTTGATAAAAAGCATGATAGGGAGTAGGTAGTTATAATTCATAGTCTTATATTACTGAGTAGTTCTCATCATTGAGGGGGAAACTGATGCCTAAGAGCTTCATTCTGCTGACACAACATGTCTGTTGGTTATGATGACACAGCCAAACAGTGGGAACACTGCAGCCTTTGACCTTTGTTCTGTCCTGCAGGTTTCACACCACCATGCTCCGTCCTGGCATTTCGCTGTTAGTGTCCACAGCCCTGGAGTAAGGTAAAGAATAGGCCCCTCTGTCTGAGTCTGAGCTGCTCTGGGGTGAGAGGAGCGGTGCCTGCCAGCAACACCATTCACTGACAGACACAATACAGCTTGCCTCCATCTCGCTACTTATTAACTTAACAGACAGTTGTTGTTTTCCACAACAAACAGTTCTATAGAGATGGAGACAGATCACCTCTGTTAAACCGGGCTACGCTTCACTTTGTATCTGCAAAGCCCAAATCTCTCAAGCATTACTGTAACTATTTGACTGACATTTGACGACTGAATGCCTGCGTAATTCATCTGAGAGGCTGGTAGCGGCAGCATGGACGCACACAAGAAGAAATAGTGCACTCTCTTTTATCCAATGCCACGTCTACGAGTGTGTCAACATTCCTTACTATAACAAATAGAATAAAAGACCCTTAAACTGTCTCAACAGGCTGCCTTATAAACCATGACTTGCTAAAAATAACCAGTAATGCTATGACTTTGCAAATGTTCACATGGTGAATTAAGTGGTTATTAATTGATTTTATTTTTGGGACTATAGTGATAAAAGAGGTAATTAATTAAGCTAATGATCCATATGTTCTTATCTGTTTGGTCACACGCTTTATGAAACACACCACACATGTGTCAGTGACGATGCTAAACGTACAGATCCTCATGTTAGCGTGCTAATTATCACCTAACACAGGTGACATTGGCATTCTACATGCTGTTACAATGTGCAGCAGCTTCTGGGTATCTGATAGCTGAATTAGTTTGGTGGATTTGCAGGACGAGATGTGTTCATGTTGGTAAGTTAGATTAAAAAAAAAGATAGTGGGTTGTTGTCCAACAGGATGTCATCAGTCTGCTCTTCTGATGATGGAGAGATATTAGATGTAAATAATATAAAACAAGCGCACAGTCATATAATGAAATATATTAATATCATTTCTTTCCAAAGAGCACAGGATAAATGATTAACAGAGCAGATATGTATACGCAATTTAATTTTAGACGAACTTTAATATATAATCTTTTGATACATGAGGCTAAACTTAACTTTTTTATTGACAGACTGAAGAGCAAGCAGTGGGTTGATATTATTATGATAAACAGAGATCCTAATTAATGTGATGATACATGCGAAACAAGGCACCGAAATGTCAATTACATCATCTAATCTGTCAAAGGAGCCTGTGATGGACAACCGTAACATAAAAACGAGCAAAATAATTTGTGGGAACATTTTTGCGATTAGTCAGTCATAAACATTCTTGATTGATTCTTTATGAAGCAGCTAGCGACTCTCTGAATCACCTCACCTGTTTGACGTTGTAACCTGTCTTGGCGCTGGTCTCGATGAACATGACGCTCAGCTCCTTAGCCCTCTGTTCACCTTCCTCAATCGTGATTTGCCTGCGAACACGGAGAATTATCATTAATCATCATGATCACTTGATAAAGTATTTTCCGTACCGTGTGGACACAAAAGCAGAGGCCAGTTTTGTCATATTTATATTTAACAGTTAGATATAAACAGAGAAACATAGTGAAGCCCACTATTTACAACAGAGCTCCTGTTATTCTAGGCCAGCGCGGATACACTCGCTCAGACTTAATTAGCTAATGACTGAGAAAGATTAATTACATTGTCCTGCGAGACATTAATAACGGCCAATTTGCAATACATTTTAATGAATCTGGCAGTGATTGTTGGGCTGTGAGGCAGCGGCTGTGTCAGGTGTCCATTAACACAAACAGAGAGATCAGCGCGGTGCTGCTGACTCAAAGAATCAGCAGGTTTGTTAAGACTACTGGCCTAAATCAACCTGCCACTGGCCTTCTGGGAAAAAAAAGCAAATAATGACGTAAGCTGTGTGTGTGTGTCGTCTTTGTTCCTCACAACATAAAAGACTATTGGCTCTTTCCCGAATCATAAAACACCACTGCTTCACTTCCGACTCGCTCCGACTGGTCGTAACGCCTGCATATACACGCACGCACATCCACAAACATCATATTCAGCTGATTCCCTCCTCCTTAAACGACTCTCTCTTCGCATCATAGCACAGAGGAAGGAGGATCCAGCCATGTGAGGCCAGAAAAAGAAGTTTCTGCGGAGAGAATCGGAGATGGATTTACATAATAACGCCACCTGACAGAGACGCACCAGTGCTGCTGAGGCTATTTCTTGATGCATGCATCTGACTTTCAACTTAAACAAAACCCGTGCTTATCAGACAGGCAGTTGGCAGGAGGAATTGCATAATGGATGTGCAATATGTGGCCTCCTAGGGACACGGAGGCACGCTAGCGGGACCGCTGGGAGTCTCAGAGCATCTCTCCCCTGAAATACACAATATGATATCAGCTCCCACTTGAGCCACGATCTTGAACTGTATAAATACTGAACGCCAGCCGTGTCATTGCTATCCACCGTCATTATGAACACAAGCATCTCAAAGTATAAATATATGTCATGAAAAATCTATTCCACCCTACTCGTTTTTTGTCCAGGACCAAAAAAAATAAGTAATATGTTCTTAGGTACATATTGGGGTGGCCTAGTTGAGTTAAACCTTGATTGTTGACTCTTACTTACTACTACTCTATTAATATCTATTTATTTTTTCCATTTAAGATACACTAACACATTTTTATATCAAAAATTACTTTCAATGACTGTTAAAGGGGGCCTTCTAATTTTGATAACTTGCACGTGTACAATAAATAGCTCTTATGTGTGGAGAATAGGCTTTTGTCTAGTTTACTAACATTTTTTCAATTATTCACACCAAGATGCTATTGTTTATCCGTAATAAAAATCAATATTGTTCGGAAATTTACACACATGATACCAAAGGGTCTACAGGAAGCAGATGACTTCACCCTGACCAATAAACGAATAGTCATATACAGGACCATCAAATCATGGAATTCTCTTCTCAATACGATTAGTTCTATAAGAGCAAACATCTAGATTTATATCAGGACACTAGAATATTGTCTTGAACTGTTTTTTGGTGATTATCTTGCCACTTATGTTATGTTTTGTTTAGTGTGTTGGACCCCAGGAAGACGAGCTTCTTGCCGAGGGCAGCAGCTAAGGCTGATCTGAGGCATTTTAGCACCATTCAGGTCATTCTTTTGGTTTTATGGCCCTTATATTTTCTTTTATTTTAGACAGACACATTTTCCAGCTTCGTGGAGCATTAAGCAGCTAAAGGAAAAAATAACCTTAAAAAAACAAGTTAGTGAAGGGCAGAAGGAGAGAGAATTATAGGCAGGCAGACACATTGCTATAATTGAATGTGATTATATGCTCCAGTGTCACTTGGTTGTGTAATTAAACAACACTTTGTTAACATGTTGAGCAGAACTTCATCAGACAGTGTTGTTTCTGTAGCTTGCCGAATTGCCCCAAGTAGACAGGAAATATAATATAACATACAGGGGTTCCCATGCAAATTACCACCTAAGATCCTGTGCAGGCTCCTGATGTTTGGGGAGAAGAGAATGGCTGAACAAAATGTACAGGCTTAAGTGCAGTTTTAAAAAGAAAATCCTTGAGCTTCTTCCTGTCAGTGAACAGCACACCAGGCTCCACTTGGTTGATGCTGCTAAGATGAAAACTAGATTTTCTTTATGCAGGACTCCAGGGACTCTGCAGCACCTCAGCTGTGCATACCATAATCCCCCTATGTATAAATGATGATATAGTGTGAGGCAATGTACCAGCAGAGTTGCATCAACTTACTGTATTTTAGGGCAGTTTTAAAAGGTATACACACACACACACACAACCAGCTAGATGCCACAGAGAAAAACGCATCACATCCCACCTGACTTTTATCTCTGCTGTAGAGAACATCCTCTCCCTCGTGTCGAGATGTCTGATAACTTTCGACACACATTTCAATGTCAGCCGCAGTATTCAGTGATGCAAGATAATGTGCTGAGTCATTTCACCGTGCATTTTCCTATGATACACAAACACCACTTGTTCTTTATTTATGTGTCATTGCACTGCGTGTACATACAGTCATGCAACTCCCCTAAATAAATTATTTTATTGACTGTTGCTACTAAGAACTCCTCCCGTGTAGCCTGGATGGGTCGCTAAACACTGACAGCAACATTTACAGTTTCATGTATGTCATAACATTAGCTGGCATCTCCAAGCTGATTTTAATGAGGTGTGTCACTGTGGGAAAAGGTGGAAATGAAACTGAGCAGGGACTTTTATGATGCAAAATGGTTGATAAGATCGAGACCATAGGAAACTTTAGCAGGAATAGGCTGCAGTGAAATGATGTATTTTTTCTCTCCACACTGAATTGGCACAGAAAGGGACTGACTTATACACACTACAGAAAGATTTACCGTCAAGAGGGTAATTAGAAGAGGTGATATTAACACAGTTAATGGAGTAAATAGCCTTCACTTCTTTACCATGGAACATTTAGAGCCTCAACCTCCAGATCCCATTAAGACCACGCTAAATTGCAGCTAAGGCAAATTACCCATAAATCAAAGGAAAAAGGTACGTTCCCCGGGGCTCTGTCATTTCAAAAATAATTCCACTTCCACATTTTATTCTGCATATTAATATGACAGCTCAGCTACAAAAATATATTCAAAAACATGAACTGCAGCTGGCATTTCAGGTTATGAACCAGATAACCTACACTGCAGAAACCCTTATCACATGAAAATGTCTTATATTGCAATGCAGTTAATGCAATATTTAGTATAATTACATAAGGCCATTTTTCTTAATTTAACTCAATTAAATTTTTATTATTTAAGGAAATGCTAGCCTTGTTAGGTCAAACATGATTGAAAACATGAACTAAATTATTTGCCGATTCAATAAAGTAATTCTAATTAATATTGGACTAATTGTACCAAGATTTCAATTTGCTCATTCAGTCTTTACTTTCTAAAATCTAAACTATGCTCCAGATGTTCATCAGATGAGAAGATGCATGCATATGCATGTACTTCTACAGTCTAGCCGTACCTATGTAAACTCTCTGTTGCCTGAATCAAGAGCTTTTTTTTTACTTTAATTTGCTGTTATGGCAGCCGTGAACATTCATTGGCAAATCCAGTGAGATACACTATGGAAACTGCCCTCAGCAGCAGTTTTCCTGCTCCTTCTGTCAGTTGGACGTATGCAGGGGGGAGGGAATTTTCGTTCTGCTGTTCGTGTTAATAATGCTGAAATGTTATAGTTACCACATGGGAAAGCACCGCTGGCCATAACATTTAAATTCATGCAAGTGTGTGCATGATGTATGCATGGTTACTCAGGAACCCAAATTATTTGTGAGAATGAAAAATGAATAGATGGATTATTGGATACTATGAGGTGCTTATCGGCCTCCTTCCGTTTTTTTGTGCAATTGCACGCATGAATGCATGCATGAAGTTAATTCATTATCACAGTTTTAGGGGCATGCAGAAATGCCGTATGCATCACATGTAACAAGAAGCTGCACTACGTCTGTCTGTCATCGTTGACAAATCTAGAGGATGTTCACAGTGCACACTATGAAGATCCACTTCCAGAACCTGCAAAGGCACGTATCCATGAACGCTTAACAACATTTGTCAAACAGTGTCAGACAGACGTGCTGTGCGCAGGTTTTTGTTACGCGAAAAATACAAAAAAGGGCGTAACGATGCACGCACAACAGAATTTACAGGTTAATCATGCATGCACACACCCGGTAATGTGTGTGTCTCTGCATACTGTGTATAGAAGATTGTTAGGACAAAATGAGCGAAAGTAAAGTTTTGTAGATTCATTTGCTGTACTGTGAGGAAAGTTATATTTACATTTAAAAAACAAAGAACAATATAACAGAGAACCTATTATTATTATTAGTTTCGCATTTTACTGACTTTGCATATGAAATTTAACTGCACCTTTGCACCATTAATATATTTGTAGCAAGAGGACACAGGCTATTTTATGGTTCAGTTCTCTCTTTATTCTCTGTTTTTTTCCCCTTCTCCTGCTTTGCCTTACGTCATTTCATTTTTACCGTTTTCTAAAAGCATTTATCTTTTGAAATCAATTTATTTTTTCCCCAACTTCATTAAAAATCCTGTCTCCTCAGCATTTTCGCACCTTCTCTTCTCTACGATATGCAGTCAGTTATATATGTACGCACCTATATATACATGTATATTCGGAAAAAAAGAATTCCTTTGTGGATGTGGGCCATGATTGCCTTAGTGTCTGCGGAGTAAATCACTGAATAATTTCCCTAAGCAAGCAATATATTTCTCATTCAAAGCAAGCTGTGTGTCAAAAAGTTGCACCATAATCACTATAATAATAGTAAGCATCACCAGTCATGCTAATGAGCGCATTCATTAAGATATTTGATACATGATATATACATTAATTCCTAATGCCTGCCTTCCTTTATTGGTGAGATGGTATTGGTATTAATATCTTAAGAGTTATATTAGTCACAGGATAATAACTTCTATCTCATTAATACACAGATTTATTCAGCAAGATGCTCCAAGGTCTGATTAAATCATCTATTGTGCAGCGGGAGCCTGCGGAGTCGGTCTGACGTTTCCATCATGTTTTGTTCTCGAAGGTTGTGCTTGACTGAAAGTGGCCACAGACAGACAGACGGTTGCCATGGTGTCAAGACACACTCACAAAAAAAAAAAAAAAGAAAAGCTCACTCGAAGACAAAACACCGACAGAAGCTCCCCGAGCGGTAGCACGACCCACCTCTTATCCGCCAGGTCTGTTTTATTGCCCACGAGCATAATGATGACATCACTTCCCCTCTCCGTTCTCACATCATCGATCCACTTTGACGTCTGCTGGAATGAATTAACGTCTGTTGAGAAACAAAGCGGAGGCGATTTAGAGACGCCGTTTGTACAGCGCGCTGACATCTCTCCTGCTGTTACCGCTCCAAACAAAACCATCGACTGTTCATATGGATTTTGGCGTCTTTTAAAACAGCTGGGTGCAAAAGGAAAGCGGATCTAACGTTCAGCATCACATAGTAACATCGTCATTAATGCAAGAAAAAGATTTACAGTAACTGCTGGAGAATCTTATCAGTAAACATCTCTTACATATCATGTTGTAGCTCTGTAGCATGTGCAGCTTTAATAAATGCCTTTGACCTTGCCACATTCATTGAATATGCAGGCTTGCTGGCATGCAGACGGAGGGTCGTATTATATTCTGGGACTGGGAATTTGATGACCCCACGTCGTATTCAAGGTGAAAAAGATGGTGTTGTGGGAATGGTCGGCCCCTGTTTTTTCATAAAAAAGGAATAAATTTCATCTCCTCAGGGCGGCCGAGCAGCTACATATCTTTGTCATTTTAAACCATCTCTCTAATTTCCCTCACAAATCCAATTTGTAGCATTATGGTTGAGCAAGGGCCAACTTTTAAATACTGCTGCAGAATATTTCCGCTCTACTACTGTGCAGCAAAAAAAATGGTTCTTTCTGAAAGCGAGACCATGTCTGGACTCATTATGTTACAGACCACATGCTAAACAAATCAATAATGTCTCATATGGTGTCTTTGCAGAGTAAACTGTGCACTAAAGTGTTTTTTTTCTCGATCTACAAAATACAGTTTAAATAGTCGTCGTTACTGCTTCTTAAGAGACATTTGAGACAGTGGGAATTTGAATGCAGTACAACTACAGTGGATGAAATTTGCTTTAAGGGAAGTATTAAGAAGATATTTGATATTAGTGAAATCTTATCTTGGATTTTACTGCAGTGGTAAATTCATCTGTCACGTTATTTCACAATTAGTGACAATTTCATAGCTACAGACACATTTGGCTAATTCAGTAGGTAAATAAATGATTTCAGGAAGGACACTGACTTGTGATGTCGTAGACCACCACGGCCACAGTGGAGTCCCGTATGTAGCTGGGGATGAGGCTCCTGAAGCGTTCCTGTCCCGCTGTGTCCCAGAGCTGCAACCTCACCTGGGGTTCAGAGAGAGAAAGCTGAGGAGGCTGAGATTATTCAGATAGTCAGAGAGCCCGGGAACAGTCGGCTCCCTCCAGGCACACAACACATACGCGTACACAGACGTGGACATGCACAGCCACAACACAACATGACACAAATATCAGCACAACATTCTGAATTTGGGCATTATTTATGCAATTGGATTCCGCGTGGTGACATTTTAAAGTTCGTACGAGTGCATCAGATGAGCTAAGGTGAGTCTGAACGCATGCAAGACATTATCATAACGATGCACAGTTCTACGTGTTTCTCTCCAGGAGAATGAGCCGCTGCACCGTGACACGTTGCAAATATTCAACATCTTTCTCGTCGTGACAGTATGTACTGTAGCTGTAGCTGAGGCTCTTACCGTTCGATCTTCCAGGTACATGGTTTTCGACAGGAAGTCAATTCCAATTGTGGCCTGAGAGAGGGAAAAGAAATCCATGAATCAACATCAGTGTGAAAACAACACGAGAAAAGCTGGAAACAGAGTATTTAATGGGGAGACGTTCTAGAGTGGAAAGATCAAGAGGAGGATCACATTGCAAAACTGCAATCCAATACAACCGAGTGGCAAAAACACTACCTTTGTAAAGTTTATTAGGGTTATTTCAGTAGATCTGTTGATTATTTTTGAGTATCAGGTGTTTTAGTACTTGGGAGCAAAGACCCTCTACTAGTTTAGGTATTTTATTATGAAAAGTGTATGAAAGTCCTGACCAAAACAGTTCACATTTTAGCTAGAAACCCCTTTAGGAACCACTGATCTAGTGTATTTAAACCACACTGATCAGTAAGAGCTACAACAATTAGTTGATTAATTGATGAGTTGCCATCTATTACATTAATTGCCAACTTGCTTAATCAATTTGAGTCAATTTTAAGAAGAAAATGTCCCTACCTGAACGGATTACATTAGTAGTCTTAAATCGAGCAATATTCCACTTACACAATCAGAACAACTGTTTGTGCATTATTCATTTTATTAATTTGTTAAAAGGGCCTGCTTCCAATCATGGCTCATATAATTCTACATGATCCATTTGTAACAGCAATCTAATTAAGACGGATGTCGCTGTGTTCCCTCTTCAAGCCGTGTTTGTTTCCTCGGCCTTGCCCATGCCGCGATAGCATCAGGTGCTCTGGCGCGGTCACGTCGGAGCCTAGAAATAAAGTGGAGCTGCAGATCTGTTTGTTTCCCGATGCCAGAACTGTGCAGGTCTCGAACACGTGGGAATAAAACATGTTTCAGCTCTTGCAATTACAATCTACTTATGACTATTTTACAAATCTGTATTAGCAGTAACTATTCTTTTTCCGTTCACAGTCATGGACAGAGTTAATACACCAGTCGATCATATGTTGTTGATCTCACTTTTATCGGTGCATCCTTTTTTTTCCAGTTTGTAGCTGTAGTTATATAATTAAAGCCTCTACTCTAGATGTCTATAGGATAGTCTATAGGATATAGAAGTGGTTCTCAAATAGTAGGGGGGGGGGGCATGAGGCTCCATCAAGGAGGGCGCGTTTGTTCTCGGGGAACATGCTTTTTCATATTTTTTTATATATATATATATATATATTTTTTTTTTACTGTACTAGAATAAAGTGCAATTGCACCTCCACTACATTAGGGGGCAGTAGCGCTCTCATTTCCACTGTGTGCAGGGAGCATACAGCAGGAACATGAAGTGTAGCAGATCCTCAAGTGACACCATGAATAAATATTTAACAGGGATGAGAAGACAGACGTAGAGAGACGGAGATAAAGAGACAAACGAAAGTCTCCCAAAGCTAAGACGAGGAAATATTTTATTTTTTAATTTCAGATGCACTTTAAATCTTTTCTGTTACAGCTAATAGATCTATTCTTTGTTGTAAGTTGGTGCATGTTTCTTTCTTTTTTTTATCTCTTATACGTTAATATGGATACAGTGTTATACAGAGGTACTTATAACAATCTTATAGACAAATGATTCTATTTATAGGGCGCAAAATGTTTTTCTTCTTCTATAGGGGGCGCGACAGAAAATAATAGAGAAGCACTGGGATACAGCGTCTTTCTTATTATTTCACAGTCTACTTATTATTTTTAAACAGTATTATTTTGTACCGAGATCCATTTTGATATTTCTGTACCCATCTGTGGTTAAGCAGGTGGTTTGTGTTTGTCTGTGTCAGGCGGTCCAGCAGGGTGCCCACTACCCACTTTGATGGAACTGGGCATCAGCAGCTTGATCACGCACTTGTTTCCGTGGTGATGCCAGCTACCACAGTGGACTAACTCAGAGAGTCTGGCAGGAAGACAGGACGTCATTTATACTCTCCCTCTAGTCCGATCCAGCTCTGCTCGGCTGAAAATAACGCTTTCAAAGATTAAAGACTATGCAAGAAAATGCAAATAAAATATGAGATTGTAGGACAAGTGGATGGATTAACTTTCTAAACAAATTTTCTGCATGGCTGACTGAATAAGTAACTGTGCTAGAGGTAAAATTACTCATAACCTATAAATCTTTTTAAAATACTCTGACAGGCTTGAACATTTGGCTCCTCGCAGAAAACCCATATATGTGATGTTATTGACATGACAAAAATATGAGCTACAGTGAGGTGAAAAGGGACACTTGAGTTTTTCAGAGGTGCTGTAGCCTCTTCTTGGCCCGAGTTTCAAATATAGAATCCCACACAGACAGCTATTACAGTTATCATGCAAAATTATTAATATCTGTTCTAAATTATTAAATAGTGCACATGGTTAGACAGACCCCGGCTCTCAGGCCCATTCTGTCGGCGATTCGAGGGATTTCACTGACGACAACACATTTTATCCAATTGAAATCATGCCTAAATGAGAAAAGTTTTACTTGAAATGTTGATGTGTGAAGGCTTGAAATGAAGAATTGTTTTAACAATTGGTAGATTAAATGATAGATCAAAATAGTCGTATGTTGAACCCTAATAACAATGGTGAAGCCGGGGTGAACGTGCTACATGTGCAAGCTGATAATAATTTCTTTTCTGATTATATGTAAATGTTGGACTTCATTGTTAAATGATACGAGCTGATGTAATGAACGTGAAACAATTTACGCATACAAACATGGTGAATCTGTCTGTTAAGTCTGCTGTGGTTCCGGAGTCCTGCCCTGTGTTTTCTCTTTCACAGAGCGTGCTGCAGTACAGCCACTCAGGGATCTACGGATGTTGGAGGGTCTGAGGCTGCCTTGGTGAAACCTGAAAGCTATGATGGATCCTGCTCCTCATCCTCCACTTCTACCAACATTCATTACATTTCTGTTTGTTTGTAATATTCAAATTTCTCTGTAATGTTCTCCACCTGCACACATCATCTACTGCACGCCTGTCCGTCCTGGAAGAGGGATTCCTCCTCTGTTACTCTTCCTGAGGGTTCTTCCGTTTTTTCTCCCTGTTAAAGGGGTTTTTTAGGGAGTTTTACCTTGTACGATGTGAGGGTCTAAGGACAGGGGATGTTGTGTTGCTTTTGTACACAATGTAAAGCCCTTTGGGGCAAATCTGATTTGTGATTCTGGGCTATACAAATAAATTGAATTGAATTGAATTGAATCAGCTGCCGTGCTAAGGTCACATTCTACTTTTGCTGTGAGATAGTTGAGAGACTAATTGGAAATTTCAGCTCCAAATGTCATCTTTGGTGTCATTTTATTGCCCAACAGTCTGTTATAAGGGGTCAATTGACTTATTATTTTTTGTATTTTTTAATAAAAATATAGTTAGGTAATATACAAATTTATCTAAAGCCTTAAAATGCAGTATTGAGCATCAAAAACCCTATTTAACAATAAAACTGGGAAATATTTGTAAAATTTGTGCAGAATTCTGCTAAATCGGTGCATTGATTAAACTGCATAATGTTTATAACGCCCATTTCTAGTCAGAAGAAAATCCTAAAGGATCAGTTCAATAATCTTGTGATGAGTCTGTGGTCATGAAGCAATGAGCCCAACTACTTCATATTTGGTTTGTTTGCATGAGCATCACTCTCACATCACTTTTGGCTTTAATCACTGCATGTAACTTAATTAATGAATATTTACTGCAGAATAATTTGAAGTGTTTCCCCGCTGTGGTTATGCCCCTTTCAGTTCATGTAAGTGGAGAATCAGAATACTTCTCGCACCAGAACTTTCAAGGTCGTCCAACTGGCAGCGACACTGTTAAATCAACAGACTTTGAGTCACACTGAGCATTCTGGTATTTGCTCACAGCGCCGTGTTTGACAGCAGTCTGTGAACGCACCAAATCTGACTGATCTGGAGTTTGCTGCAATGGATCTATGACGGGTCTGTGATCACGCCTCCTTAATCATATGGGAGAGTAATAAAGAATGCCAGTACATTTGGCCTATTATTTGTGTCACAAAGCATTATGGGTAGATTTTTACCCCACAACCAGGAACATTTATTCAGGTCTGACCTGACCTTTCGTGGCACCTGAGGATATTAATAATGATCTTTTACCTGGAAACTGTTTTAAATAAGTATTACAAAACCTAATGGAAATAAATCCAGAGGAAAAAGATAAGCACATGTTATATCATGGGGCGGCAACTAACGAATACTTTTAATTGTTAAAACTATTATTCGATTAGTTTCTTAAAACTTTTTTAATTTCCTAAAATGACAGTATTTGCTTTACTTCCTGGTTATATATAAACAGACAATTGAATATTTGTCAGGTTTTTGGATCGTTGCTCACACAAAACAAGTTAACTGAAGGCTTTAGAAATTGCAGATAGCATTTTTACTATTTTTTAACATTTACTAAAAGACTGATAGATCAGGATCAATAAAATAACCATCCATTAAATAGATATTTCAAATAGGTTTCAACAAGGCCTGGGCGAAAAAGAGATACAAATCTGTTTATACTCATTCTGTCTGTTAAATTTTTTTTTTACACAAACCTTGAATGAAACTATTAATATCACATTGAACTATTTTCTCATTCTATTGATGATGTGGATCTTGATGGTAAGTATTGATGTTGTTTTATTGTCCAGGCCTAGCTTCAGCCCTCTTTTATATATTATTTATTTATTACTTTATTGCTTTAACCTTTGCTTAAAATTGACACCAACCATGACATTTGTGATGTAAGAGTTGCGACACTAAGCAGCAGAGTGTCTTCCAGTCGCAGCCCGGTGGCGGGGGCTGACTGACAGCTCGTCGTGCCTCTGGAGGCGTCTGAGCCCTTCAGCATGTGCTGCCAGGCAGCCAGGACGCCTGCCTCTGTCTCTCTCGCTTGGGTGGCTGCTTGATGGGAGTCCGCCGCTTTGGAGGCAGCAAATCTGCCTCCGTTTCGCTCACGTCCTCCCGCTGACTAAAGCCACTGCCACGCTCAGGTTCATGTTCCTGATGGCCTCCCAGCCGCCCTCCCCCCTGTGTTTTCCAAATGTACTGCTACTCCCCTCTCAAGAAGAACAAACAAACAGACAAAAAAATGAAATCATAACTAAATAAATCTCTTCTTTGAGACAGATCTCTCCTGCAGGCCTGCATGGGGAGAGTCTTTTCCATCCAGCGTCCCCCTCTGAGCGGCGGTGTAAACACTCGCGCTTAAGCTAATGCATGCAGCATTTTAATTAATACTCAAAGGTCTCAGGAGCTGAGCGAGGAAGGAAAAAAAAAAACTGCAAAATCATTTACAGCCCGACCAGTCACTGAGCCAAGGAGGAAAGAGAAGTGTCATTAAGACACGAGGCGACGGGGGGCATGCAAAAACACACACACACACACACACACACACACACACGCACACACACGCACGCAGCTCTTTCTTTGATCTATGGCCATAAAGCAGAGGTTATGGCACCCATAACAAAATCATTAATCCGCTATATGAAGGTGGCTGAGAAGGTGACTGTGAGAAAGGGATGGAGAGGTTGTTTTCTGCTTGTGGAGTTAAACGGTTGATTCCAATGTCTTTATTTTGCACTCAAATAAAACAATAAATCTGATTTTTATTTGTCCTGCTCGGGCTGCCTTTATCATTTCAGGGCGGGGGGCGCAGGCCAGGGGGCGACATTAAGCAGCATACTGTACAGGGGCCGTTATTAGATAAAGCAGATGCTATCAGTCCAGCATCTGCCCCCGTTAAAGACGAAAGGACGAGGGAGTAGATCTCCCCGTGACCCGTTAGGCCCCAAGCTGCTGCGGAGGGCCTGGAAATCCATGTTTCCCACAATGCTCCTCTGCACCCAGTGGCCGACTTTGATGGCCTGCCGGATTTTTCAGAGTCATAATTTATCCCGCGGCGTTTCGGGTCGGGAGTTACGGCGGTGGCCTTGTGAGGGGACAGGCTGCAGGCAACAAGGGGCGTCCATGTTCACTCCAGGTAATCGAGGTGAGCGCGTCGCTCTCTGAGGAGGATACGTTCTCTGTCCGCTAGGACTGCGACTCATTGCTCGTAGTTGCTTAATAAAATGCTATAAAATGTTCCCCAAAGACGAAGATGCAATCTAAAATGTCTTTTTTTGTCCAAACCCAAAGTCCACAAGCCAAAGATCATCAGTTTACTCTTATAGAAGACTGAATAAACCACAATATTGTGTAAAGTGGGCATGTTGGAAAGCAACAAGGTGATTTGATTGTGAATGCTGAATTTTAAGGGCTATGCAGGTATCTAATTAAATGATTAGTTAGATAAAGTAGAGAAGATCCAGACTGTAATGTCATTAAAAATAAAAAAATCAGCTAGTTGACCGCTCACATCAGACAGTTGGGTAACAAAGCGACATCCCAGATGACATTCTGAGCTCGAATTAGCAATTAGACTCTCAATTATCTCACAGCGAGAGTAAAGTCTGATGGAGGCGTTGTCGAGAGTGTGACCTTAGCATGGCAGCTGATTCACCGCGTTACACGCAGAAAACCCCATGGTATCACTTTCCTTACTTCCATTATCTGATCAGCTCATATGAATAAAGAATGAAATCCATCATTTGCATATAAACGGAAAAGAAAATGTTATTTAAGAAGCAAACAATCATTCTAATGCATTTTTAAAATAATATATTATTATGTATTTTCTTAAATAATAATATATAATAATAATGCATAATAGACTGAAAGCTATTATCCTAGCTTGTGTCAAACTAAACCTCTTAATTCAACTACCAGCTAATCATGAAGATTTTTTTTCCCCACTTACAACAAGAATCATGTAATTTCTTTTTCCACAGTTATGACGCTGATGGGGTAAAATGTTAGGTCAACAGTTGTTGAGTGAGATGATTAATAGAGATCCAGCAGCTTCGCACGACACAAAAGACACGATAGTCAGTGTGTGAAAAAGACCGTGGTCGTCCCCGACTTATGAATGTAGAAGTATAAGAGGATGCAGGAGTGCGCGGGGAAGTGCAGCATCACCGAGCTAACACAGACATTTTAATCCATGCACAATGAGCCATCCAAATCTCATTACAGCAAAGCACTGTGCCAACACTGAAGAATAGAAATGTTTTTTTTATCCTTTCATTGGGGTTCCAGTGAGGCCAAAGAGTACAGGTTGTTTTCTCCACACTGATAATATAATGAAAACTAGATTAAAACTAATTGAATGATGTTTTTTTTTAATGTCTAACTTCCTGTCTGTGAAGCCTAAGAGGAAAAAAAAACTCTTAATAAACTTTCTTTCCTGGTGATAGTTTTAATTATAAGAGATTATGCTGAGAGAGAACAAGAAAGTGGAGTTTAGAAGGAGGCGCAGCTGAGATCAAGAACTGAAGCAAATCTTTTGAGGCCGCTGGAGTTGATTTAGAGTGGGGGCCAGATTAACATTTGATCTGCTGGGAATGAAGCTGCAGGTCTCCAGTATGAGAAAGACCAGCAGGCTGCAGAACATTATTAACTGTATTGGCCTCCTGAACGGCCTGCAGGACAATGTGAAACCAAAATGTGAACTCACTGGCGACTCCGGCCTGGCGCCACACAACGCTACCTCGTCTGTGGGAAACTCTGAATCGTCACAAAACCTGTTACAAAACCTCTCTGGACCAACCCAGGAGAGGTTACCATTTCAAATATTTTGATATTCCATACAGTTTTGTTATATTCAGCTGCCAAATATTGCTCAAATGCTTTTGGCTGGACTAATAATAAAATAATCACAACTCCTTAATGCTTTGTGTTACTGAAACCACATTTGGTTGACATGTGTATATTCGTATATACGCATGACATACATTCACATATTCTAAAAACCGTTCATCCGATCAACTCAAGACTTGGTGTGCATCTGCTGAGGACCCAAGGGAGAGGAATGTAGCCTGTGAAATCACGCAGGTGAGAGGTTCTCAACCAGCACCAGCTGAATGGGCACACGTCGCAAACAAACCTGCCAAACAATCGCCCGCCCCTAACAAGTTTTAACTTACATGGATCAACAAAAAATATGCAAAGCTTGATATAAACACTCAATGCCTTTTTACAGATCAGCTAAATAGAACTTAATTGTTATTAGAAAGCAAAATGCTGATGAATTTTGTATTCTTTAAGCTGTATGAAATAGTAGAAGTCTGTATAGTCTATACTCGTCTCATTATCAGCAGATAATACACAAGTTAAATTATACTTGACATTTATCTTGTGTTTTCTTCACCTTATAGTGATGCTATTTCAATCTTTCTTGAGGTAAATCTGCTAATAGTTTTTCACAGGCTCATTTTAACAGAGATTCCCTCAGTATATAAAGCTGCAGTGAGCTAAAAGACACACACACATGCGCGCGCATGCACACACAATATGAGGAGGAGGGGAGGAATAGCTTTGTAAGATTTATTTCTAATTCCTTTTTTATTACCATATAAGTAGATACTTTCTGCTTATAAAGCAATAATACTGCAAGTTTTATTTGAGGACCCTTTGCGTGTCTGAATGCACTCGCAAGACCTCTTCAGCATGGTAGCCGCATAGGCAATATAATTAGGCTGCACTGGAAACAAGGATAGAAATAGTGATCGCCTGAGGGGCCGCTGGGCTCTTCATGTTGTTGCATTAACACATAAAAAGTGTCTGATTTAACATCGATCTTGTAACCAACACGGAGAGAGAAGTTATTTGATTGCAAAGAATTTTTTTTTTTAATTATTAAAGTCACACATTCTACCTGAGCCGTACTGCTCGTACATGGAGCTGTATGTTTCGCCGGTGAAGTACAGAATATTTTAAAACGGCAGCGGCCAAACTGATCATTAGAGACAAAATATTCACACTCAGCACCTGCGGTAGCACCTACCTGATACGTGTTGTCAAAGCTGTCGTACATGAACCGTGTGATCAGAGACGTCTTCCCAACTGCAGGAGAGAAGAAAGAAAGACAGAGTGCGTTAAGCAGGACATGGGGAAGAGGGGGGGGGTTATGGTTTCTGTAATGGCTGTCACCGCTGCCCAGGGAGCTCATTACTGTGTGCGGGGGTGAGCAGGAGGTCAGCGGTGGCATCGGGTCCAGATATAATAACACTGCTGCTGCCGCCAGCTTCATGTGTGTGTGTGTGTGTGTGTGTGTGTGTGTGTTCACAGAAAAAACACTTATGTTTCCTGTTTTATATGTTAAATGTGCACTGAGGTGATCCTCAAAGACGATATGCCAAAAGGAAGGCAAAAAAGTCAACCGTCTTTTCATTAAGAAATGTCACAGGGTTTTCAATGGGTTCTGCTGACATTTGCTGCCTGTCTGTCATCCGTGTAGCATTGAGAGATGTTATTCTAAAGCCAGGAAACAGTCTCACACATAAAGTCAAATGAAACAACATCCGGTTGCTTCAATATCCCTAATTGACTCAGCAGTTGTCTTACGGGTCATTGTCTTAAAAGGAGAAGTTGCAAAAACACAATGTGACTATGATATCCTGCCGTTCAGTCTGTAAGACGAATCTCTCGAAACATTACATCCTACATTTCCCATAAAGCAACAGGATTTATTAGGTCGATCCTCCCAACTGAATCCCTACTTGGTTCAAATCCCACAAACTGTTTTACAAGATTATTTTACAACTATATGTGCAAGATGAGCAGTGATCCTTGTGACGAGCCAACTGAACTTAATGTACATTGGTGGTAAAACATATTCTTGCATGGTAGCAGGTGGATACAAACTGCAAGTCACTTTTCTGAGCAACCTTTGCAATTATATGAATCTCTATTATAAACGTTTTTTTTTTTTTATATCTGGGAAACCCATATTGCACAAACATGTACACAAACCACACAAAAGGTTATTTGCTATGGATCCACACTGTCGTTTAATTTATTTAAGTTGATTTGCAAACAAATAAAAACATATAAAAATCTTACTCATAAAGTATTATATTACTATTGAGAATTGTAGGTTTTGCAAGTATACGACCAGCTTTATGACAATTATTATTGATATTACAGTACTTTAAATGCCAGATCCCAAGTATCTAAATGCATTTCTATTACCTTTCTAATAGGGGGCCTATTGTAAAAAAAACACATACTTTTTTATTATGTGTAAATATTCCGGTCTCTAGTTTCTTCTAACACACAACCTGTGAAATAAAACCAGCCACTCATTCTGCTGTGTTCCTGAAACCTGGGAGGGGGGGTAGTGTGGGAGAAAGCAGACTGCATTGCTGCTACAGGTCTAGCTAAGTGCATTTGGACCATAAAAGCTTGCTATTTTTTTATAAAGAGACCATAGACATCAAAATATCACACTGGGAGAATGGAAAAGTGGGGCCCCTTTAACTAAACCGCATCATTATGCAGGCGCGTTATGGTATGCGACTGATAAATGACTGGAAAACAGATATCTAATTTCATGTCAATTCAGTAATGAATTCATCATTTTGGTAGCATATGGCACGTTACACCAGAATTAATCACTTAAAGAAAAGACGGCTGGTTAGTCACAGTTGACTTGCTGATAAATGGCTTATATGGTTTTTGGGGATTTTTTTTTTCCTCAGCGGTTTTATTAATGAGACTGACTGGAGCAAAGCAAATGGAGAAGCCAGAGGGAATCAATCCTGTCCCCTTGTGCAGAGCGCTGCAGATGGCTGGCCGAGAGTCCATATCTTATATCCGCTCAAGCCCTGGTGCAACAGATCCAAAGGGCGCGTCAGACAGCCAACAGCAGCCAGACTCTGCAGCATTCGGAGTCCGGCTGGATCCACATCAGCCAGGCTCTGTTTGCTGCAGGCTGCCACACACTTAGTCATTCACTCGCCTCTGTTGCTGGTGCTTAGAATTTGCACAGCAGTCGGGTCAACTACAATATAAATAAACTTAACTTGAATGCCGTCTGAGATGCGATGTTTAAATATTTGAGAAATTTCATTTCACCCTCTATAAGTGGCGTGCTGTAAGTGATTTGCACATTTCAAAATGTGCAGACACAGGCTCGCTGGGTAAATATAATCTGTCTTTAATTCACACTTCATCAAAGGGGCCTCGCAGTGGCAATTGTTTAGAGAAAGAGTTTTAATCAGATCGGCTAATTATGTGTCTGTGTGCCTTCACTCGGTTCCCATATCTGTGAGGCAGGATCAACTGATTATGCTAATGATCCCACGCTAATTTATCAATACATCATCTAGCTTACTTAGCTGCAGAGCTGTCCTACTTGAGATACACCCCAGCTAATTTAGCGCTAATTCAGCCACGGTCTGTTCGGAATTGAAAATCCTCAGGACTCATCTCGGAGAGTCGAAATTTTCACACGCCCGCCTTTGTGTGCACTCTGGTCCTCAGCATAGGAAATTAAAATACTAATAAAATAATAATAGAAGCCACTTCCATTATTATTATAGGATGGCTGTGACTGTTCCAAGTATTAGTTGGGCCCTCTGGCACTAATTGTGAAACTGAGTCAGGGCTTGTGAAACCCCTAACGTTTTGATTGCAAAAAGAATTGAAACATAAATGAACAAGTTAATAAACGAGTAGCATTAAATCGTTTTGATGCACCTCAGGCCAGGTGTTTTTTTTGCCTCCACGTGATGCATAAATAACGTTATTGCACCCACATGATTGCAATCAAAATGTCACTCAGTTTCCCAGCTAGTGCCAGATTGCCTGACTAATACCTGGAACAGTCATTCCGTACATCCATCCATCCATCCATCCATTTTCTATCCCGCTTATTCCCTTTCGGGGTTGCAGGGGTCTGCTGGAGCCTATCCCAGCGCATTTATGGCGAGAGGCAGGGGGATACACCCCAGATGGTCGCCAGCCAATCGTGGGGCACACACCATTCACACACCATTCACACACACACTCACACCTATGGGCAATTTAGATTTGCCAATTAACCTGAGCATGTTTTGTATTGTGGGAGGAAACCGGAGTACCCGGTGAAAACCCACGCAGACACGGGGAGAACATGCAAACTCCACACAGAAAGGTCCCAGACCCAGGCCCCAAGGCGGTCTTGAACCTGCGACCTTCTTGCTGTGAGGCAGCAGTGCTACCCACTGCTCCACCGTGTCGCCCCCATTCCGTACATATAATCTGATATTAGATATCAGTAATAGTACTAGCACACTGAAACCAGGGTTTCCCACAGCTCTTCATAGTCAACAAATACCCCCCACCTCCCCTTAGCCAAAACAACTAACTTCGTTGGAAAAGTTCACAAGGGCTGTGTCTTTTCTTCTTGTTAATTTGCACAAAGATCAATTATTGAACTTTAACAGCAGCCACACACACACACCCAGCTGATTTTCTAAACCCCGCTACAGAAGAACAATTAAACTCTTTAATGTCTCCTCCTATTATAATATTATGCAGCATGAACCTTGTATGATATGGTACAGTTGTATGTTGATATATACACATCTAAGAGTCTTTTGCAGGTTTCTTTTTCTCATATGAGTCTTTTAATCAGCTCACACACGGTGTTAATGTTGGTTTATCAGCTACATAATGAAATCTGCCAGTGTCAGTGTTTTAATTTCAATCCCAGCCTCATGAGTTTGACAGGCGTAGCAACGGTAACTAAGGATGGCGGCGCTTAGTGAAGAGTCATCTGTGATAACGTGCTAATCGTTTCATTTATCACACCAACACACCACTGTTCCCTGTTTCAAGGTCCTCAGATGTGTTAATTAGCTGATTTTCTAGGTTTTATATAATTGTGACATTAAACCTTTTACTGTTTTGTGCAGTGAAAATGACAAAACGAGTCACCTCGGGGTTTAGTAAACTGTATTGTCATTGCTTTATAGAGATTAATCAATAACGAATATCATTATTGGTTGCAGTTTTACCTATTGTAATTAAATAATGAGTTCAGAGTATGTGTTTCGTTTGCTGTTTTACACCCTGAATGTTTGTTAGGCAACGTGTCTTCACATCAGTGGCTATGAGAGAGCAACACATTAAGGATGGAGAGTCTGATCCCGCATCCCCGCTGCTGCTGACTCATCCTCCTCGACCACGGAGCAACATGAGACAGCACTCTCTGAACGCGGCCAAAGCTCCCAAACCCAGAACAGACAGTCCTCGTTTCTTTCGGGGAGAATACGCCGTTACCGAAATCTGAGGAGACATCAAAATCCCTTTCCCCCAGAGAGAGAGAGGGAGAGAGAGGGGAGGTGTACTGCAGCACACTTTTACTTCACTTGCATTCATGTAAGAAACAATGATGAGACGCAACAACGCACAGAAGTAAAGCAAGATATTTCACAAATGAATCCAAACTATGGTTGTTTTTGACTTAAAAACAGGTCTATGTGTTATCCAGTTTTCATTAGAGCTGCAATGACTAGTTGATTAATCTATTACTTGCCAATTTTTACATTAATCACCAATTATTTTACTAAAGGATTAATTGATTTGAGTTATTTGGTCTAACTAATCAATTTTATTAATGGATACAGTACATTACTCTTCATGTTTTTTTTGCAATGAGTTGCAGACAAGGTCACATTTTGCGTACCAAAAAGAGCAAAAGAAAAAAACCGCAGACTCTTAATTTTAATTGAAAGTACAATGGCAGCAAATAAATTTAACACTGTAAACGTGTTAAATTGGTGCCTCACATTCCTCGAATCATGTATTTATTAAGAAATATCCATATATGTGTTCACAATGCCAAACCAGAAAACATTCTGGTGTTATATAGCAGTGGACAAAATTAAAACTAAACATGAAAGTTGCTCTTAGTATCTGCATTAATTGGTTTTCTCCCTCCTTTCTTTCCCCTTTATTATTATTATCATTACTTTGATGACTATTACTACCTATTTTGTGAACTCTGCAGCCTGTTTGTTCTCACTAGTTGCTACTGCTGTTGTTCTGGAGGGGCTACGGAAAAGAGGGGCAATAAATAATGTAATCCAACTGCAATAAAGGTTTCATTATACTTAAAAGAACGATAAAAAATCTGTCACGGAAAAAAAAGTCTTCTTCTCCCTTCGGCTTTTTCCCTTCAGGGGTCGGCACAGTGAATCAGTTGACTAGCCCTGTGTTCTGTGTCCTCTTCTCTCACACCAACTACCTTCATTTCCTCTTTCACCACATCCATAAACCTCAACCAACGATCTGCCTTTTCCTGTCAGAGTTCCAACATGCAAAGTCTCCTCCAGTATAAATCATGCATGCCAATCATAGATTTCATTGGCATGTATGATTTGGCTGAAGATTTATGTTGGATGGCCTCCCTGACACAACCAGGCTTCTGGTTTGTGCAGCTAAATTGTCACGTAAAATGTTGAAATCTATGTTTTGCACTGATGCGAAAAGCCATGGCTGTTAATTTTAAAAACCACTAAGAAGAAATCACAGGAGAGAAAAGGAAAAGAGTGTTATGACATTTATATAGCATATTCCTGTGCATCAGGTGTTGAATGAGCTTTTTGTTTTTTTTTTCCAGGCAAAGGTTAGCTGAGCTGGTGAGCTGCATGGAGGCGGCTGCAGTGGATTCAGCTGATGTCGTGTTTGCTACTCGACACTCGACAGCTTCCTGCCGTAATGAATGTGGCCATTCTCACCGGAGGAACTCGTACACTGGCTGGATCCACTTTAATTGGAGTGCGACAGTAATCAATAGGTGGCAGACACTGAGGAAAAAAAAAAAAAAAAAAAAGCTACATTGGGCAGCCTTAAATGTCAAGATGAGACATTTGGCATCTGTAGAATAATTAATTCAACACAAACAGGGCTTTGCTGTAGTGTTCCTGTATGTCCTTCATAGTCTTATTCTGCGTCAAAACAGTCTCATTAAAAAAGGTTGCTCCCGGTCCATTGTTCAGTGGTTTGAATTATAATTAATGCTGTCCTTCCATCTGAAACTGAATAAGCTGCAATTCTGCAACACACCTTTATAACAAGCTGAATTTCACTTTTATATCTGACTAAACTGAGTAATCATTTGAATCTCGTCATAATCTCTAATCTAAAAAAAAAAAGCGTTTGATGTTAACAGTCGATTTTAATAGAAGAGGATGAGAAGCTTACGATGGAGGAACGGCTCAGAAATGCAGAGCTAATGCTGAAATGTAATCAAAAATCTGCTTTGTTGGTAATTTATTTTTTTTTGTTTGTTGTTCGTGCCTTTTAACTTTAAATCATTGCAGCCACGAGCGTAACTAAGCTTCCTGCTTCCTGCTTCCACCTCAATAAATTAATTCACACCAAGCAGACCTGCAGTCATTTCTGAAGACATTGATAATGGAAGAGTTGGCGACTGATCAATTAATCGACCGATAGTTGCAGCTCTAATTGAAGAGGCCGCTGCGATTTCAGAGCTCAGATTTATTTCCTGCCTGTGACGGAGCCGCAGCGAGGGTCAGAGAGGACGCGCACACGCGGCGGTTACATAAGGCGTTTAAATCTTTTACATCCTGGTGCAGCGTCATATGTGAACTTGACGACCTCGAGTCCGCGTGGCTGGCACGGAAACAGACGGAACCGTCTCACCGTCGCATGCTGCTCCACATTCGGATCCTGACTCGCTTTCCACAGGTTGGAAATGTTGAGAAATGTGAAAAGGTAAAAACACCTAACTGACACACGCTCTCACCCGTCACTGCTGATGACACACAATCACACCGAGTAAGCCGTCAATTATGTAAACACCTTATAGACAGCTTAATAAATATTAACGCAGATAGGAGGGATTCCTGTGGGTCTGGAATTAAAGCCTCGGATTTAATGAAGCCTCCGCTCGAAGGCTTCAAACGGCTTTGCCGAGCGAGTTTAGCGGCGTGAGGGCCAATTAGCGGGGAGAGGCGAGCACCTGCTGGCGCCGGGACCCGCTCGGTCACCACCGGGGCCCTGCCCGGCGCCGTCAGCACACGCCTCATCAAGGCGTCTCTGAAATGCAATTTTACGCCGCGTTAAAGGCCTTTACACAGCCGGGCCCGCGTTAGTCCGCGCTACCTCCGACCGGCTGTAAAAAATCAGTTAGTCAGAGGATTTTCTCATCTTTACTACGCCTAAACAAAGAGGGAAGGATAAAGGAGGCGTGACAAATATGCCGGCGCCAAATCAATAAATCCTTAGGAGATATTGTGGCACAATTACAGGGTGTCTAATTGTGTTAGTTTATTCTGCTGGAAGAATAGCTGCTGCCGAGGCAGCGACTAATGTGGATCTGGAATAAAGAAATAAAAAGACAACTACAGATAATTATCCTGAATGGTCTGTGATTGAAATAAGTGTCCTCATTGTCGTCTTTTTCTTTTTTTTTTTTCAAGAGTAGTAGTTTCAGAATGTTTATGTTGTGTAGATGTGTTCAACTCAATGTTTTTGAAGGGGGGCGTAATAGCCGACTGAAATTAACTTTTCCCCCAAGGGAGGTTTAAGATGGGGGGGGAAAGTTTTCCTATTAAACTAATAGTTCTGCAAACATTTCGTGCGCACTTAAAAATATATTATGGCTGCTGGTATAAATCAAGTGTTCACCAAATATGTGAATAGCTGTTAAATTATGGATGGGAAATACACACACACACACACACACACACACATTCACACACACAGTACAATAAAACCCCAACTACCGCTTCTCCTGCGCTTTGCAAAGCTGAATAATACAGTAAGTTGTCCGTCCAGGACCGGAGCCGTGTGCCAGGCAGCAGGTAAATCTACCGCTGATCACCTGGCAGCGGGCATCATGGAATACCCTTGAGGACCTGGCAGCCAACCGGAGCGTGGCAGCGTTTTCTCCGCGGGCCCCCGACTCCCACTCACAAAGGAGCACGATAAAAATAAAGCAGTGCGTGTCATGCCTCGCCTCCCTACGACACCCAGATGAGAGCCGGATATCTAATATTTATCAATGAACAGGGGGAACAGAGGGAGAAGTAAGTGCTTATTTACAACGTTCCTTGCTGGGGGAAGGAGAGCTCAGGAGATCCGGAGAAGATACAGGCCAGTGGGAGAGATATTGACTCTGGCCCCCGTGTACTGGTTTATTCATAGTCACAGCAGCCGGCTCTCAGAAGCCGACAGGAGAATGCCAAACAGCAGATGGCCTCCAAATGAATTTCCTTCAGTGCAGGTTAATGAATTACACACGAATCAGAAGGAGCTGCTACCCTTAAAAGCACTGTAAAATATGACTGGGATGGACAGACACCAAAATGGCACCCTTAATAGATCAACGAAATGCCTGAAAAGCCGCCACGTCCGACCTCTACCTCCGCCATCTTTAAAAGGGTCAACTGTTAGATTCTATTAGGTTTAGTGGTCAGCAACTGGAAAGGCTGAAACAAGAGGCGCCTCTATGGGTTTGCTGTTGGAGGTTATTAATTATTCATTAATCAGATGTTTCCAGGAGGTTTGGAGACAAAACCATTATTATGTCCCAGGTCCATAGAACATGCAGATTCTAACATTTTTGTATATCAAATGTGACACATATCGTAGTATAGTTAGTATGTATGATGAAATATATGTTTTTACTATATGCAATTTACAAAGTGAAGGGAGGACATGGTTATGAGTCTAGGGATGTGCTTTTCTTACTTTTATGATAAATACTTGGTATCAGCTACAACCCAAGTATTCTATGGAATCGTTTTATTTTAAATGAGGTGGCACTAAAAACTGAGCCGATCAGCACGAAATTAGCAAAGACGTGACATTCCTATTGATTCCTATTGAATACATCGGCCAGCATTAGTAGCACCATGTTTCTGATTGGAACTTCCTGTATGGATGAATTTAGATTATTGACTGCATACTAAAGTCAGGGAATAATAGTTTGGTCTATTTTTTCTTTCTTTGACATTTTAATATTGATGTTTTACCATGTCTATTTTCAAAGTCATGACAACTCACTGTCGTCTTTTACTGCAGCAACTTGTGCATCATTAAGGAAATGAACTGAAAGCTATGTTAGTTAAATAGGAAATTAAATTGAAAATGAAAAAACGGGAGATGGACCACTTCTGCCCTTCCAGCAATTTGGATTGGTGTAATAATATTGTGTTTTCTCTGTTGTTTAATTGAAAGCCACAATAAAAATTTAGCACATGTAACGTGTAATTATCTTTTATAGCAATGGGTGATATTAAAAAAAACAGCCTATCAATATAATTTTGTTTATATTGATCAATATCAACAATTAGCAATGATTTCCTTTTGGGCTTAATTCACCTACTTTTTTTTATATCTTAACAGTTTTTCCCACAGATGAAGTATGGAGTTCACTGAATGCATAAGTGAGAATTACTTCTCAAGATTGTATTTGGTGCACTGTGTGGCACAGCGTCACATAGTGGTCAATGTGTGCGAAACACTGTGTAAATGTAGAAGCCAACGACATAGCTCAAACATATATTGATAAAGGGGATAATGGTGATTATTTGAAATTATATTTTAATAACGACCAGGAGAAAGAAGGCTGAATGTAACCACTTTATAATAAACTTAGAAATCACGCAAACCTTGAGATAAATACTATATCATATCCAACTATAGTATATTTAAACAGGTAAAGTGTGTTGACATCTTACATAAACCACTGCTACTTTAAACATTATCATAGTGCTTCTTGTGTTAACATGTACTGTAGTATGGAACTAGGACAGGCTAACACCATGTGAGAGCCTAGTGGCAGCTATTTCTTTTTTTTCTGAGTTTTTCCCTCTTCGTTTCCAGACAGGTGATGTTGTCTTGCTGCAGACACGGTGTAAGGACCCCTGAGGCGAGTCTGTGATTTGTGGCTCCGGGCTACACAAATAAAATTGACATGACTTGACTTATCCATTATAAAGAACGCTGTTAAGGTGATTTGTGCTGTAGGTGAACAAATAAAATTGGGTTGAAAAGGTCAGATGTGGAATCCTCCCTAGCTATTTTGAGATATGGTACGTACATTATAGACATTATCTCCACAGCCAATTTTTTCCCGTGTCAAATTTCATAATAAATAGCTCATTTAGATGATGCCATGCTCCGCCCACACAGATGTTTTCACTTACTGTGCCGGATGAGACTGTATGTGCCGGTATCCCCCTTTACCTGGGGTGGCAGCACAACTTACAGCTCTATCATTCTTATTAGTAAGGGAAGTTATTATAACTCTGCCTCTGCTCACCTTTACCTTGGATTTAATCATCTAGATGCATATCTTAAATTTACAAGTAGCCATAAGCACCTCTATTAATTCTAACGTCACATTGTCACTGGCGTGTAATATATCTATGTTACGGATAACGGCGGCTGTTGCTCATCTTGACTATATTTTATGCTAGAGTCTTTACAATAATGGTACAAACTACTGAAAGCATTATTTATATTCATACAGGATAAGCATTAGAATAAACAAAAGTCATCTTTATTCACTTTGTATTTACATATATATTTGACAGGTTGTTTAGTCTTAAATGAAAGTAAACTGACGATTCATCTTATAATTAAAATAATCGTTAGTTGCAGCACCAGCCAGGGGGTATATCTGAGTATATTTCAAAGAGTCAATATTTTTATCATTTTAGATATTTTTTTTCTTTTAGTGAGTGCATGGCCATGTTCTGCTGTGGCTGCGACAGTCTTTCCAGACACCTCCCTCAACGATGTATAGACCGTTTAGATCCTATATACACATTGTCTTGCACATCTATGACAGACTACGCTCCTTAAGTAGCCTGATCAGAATCTAATAGCCACACAAAGAAAACACATAATTTGAGATTTGTATAGTGTTAGAATGGTGTAAGGAATCCATGCAGCATTGATTGTTTTAAACAATGTGTGTCATACGGGCTGCACCTGTAGAGAAACTGCAATATGAACTAGGACACGTCCATTTACCAATACCTCTGAATAATGGATGAACATGCTTTCAAACTCAACAAAGGCTGGGTCTGCCATGCGCACACAGAGCACTCAAGAAGCAATTTCAGCTTTTATGCAGTCTAATGAGGCATTTGACGTTACTAAAAGCACACAATCACACACACACACAGACACATACATATTAAGAACACAATGCTGGATGCACCAAGGTGTGACATCAAGTTGAAATATAAGACTCTTGTGGTGTTTGCGATTGCCTTGGGAGAGCAGATAGAAGTCATATGTCTGCTGTTTGAGGCCAGGGGGCTTGTGAGAGACCAAGCTGACGTTTTAATGCTTAAATTAGATTCCATTGTCACAAGGCAAGAGAGGGCAGCTGGGAGGCTGGAGAAATGAAAACAGCATCCTCTTAGGGAAAAAGGCCACTGCTTTCATTTCCAGTCATATGCTACCTGGATTATTAACAGACGTACGGTATGTCGTCAGTAGTGAATACAGCAGATGAAAAGTCTAAATTACAATATACGCTCATCTTAAATTGACAGCAGTGGGGATAATAAATAAATGTATGAAACTGACTGCAAATTCCCAGTTGATACACATACACACTGCTGAATATGTTGCACCAATGTCACGTCATCCCTAGCATTGATAAACTATATTCAATTTGTGTTTTTATCGAATGTCAAGAATTGAAATGTTGCTGGAACAAACTTTGCGATCAATAATGACGAATAACGCATGTGACGTCACTCTGAGCTTCACGAGAGGAGAGGAGACGAAAAACTGGGGCAGATGAAAACAACAGATCAATGTGGACCAATGAGGGGATCGTAATGTTCAGCAAATGAATATCAAACACATCTAATTTAAATATTTCTATCCAGTTTTTCTAATGGAGAATTAGTGTTGCCAGATGTGAATGTGCCCAACTCCTAATTTTGCACATCAATACTGAATCGAATCCATATATAATAAATTAATGTATCAATATTATTTAGATAGAATGATATCAGACTAGACATTGTCTTAGATATCGCAATTTTAAGTTATTGCATGCAAGGGTTTTATTTTAAGACGTTGTTACAATAGAACATATTCAGAACTAACCAGGCTGATCTATTTTTTTAAATATATGTCTTGACCTACATAATCATTATATCAACAATATATTACTGGTGATTATGTATTCTTATTCTCCTATAGAGCTGCAACTAGCAATTATTTGATTGACTGATTATTTGCTATTATTATATTAATTGCTAACTATTTCGATAATTGTTGATTCGAGTCATTTTTATAATGAAAATGTCAGTTTTCTGGTCTTTCAACTTCTCCAATCTGATTATTTTCTGGTTTCTTTAGTCTTCTATAATAGTAAAGACAAAACCTTTGGAAAACAGTGACAACATTTCGCTTTGATAATTGGTAGATTAATCAACTATCAAAATAATTGTCAGATGCAGCCCTAGATTTCTACAAATCAGTTGAAATATGAATATTGAAGCAGATAATCAAAAATATTGAGATATTGGATTTTGTCAAAATGAAAATTGAAAAAATGCAAACTGTCATAAGTAATAAGTGGTTAATTTTTTGTTTTAATTAATTAATAGGGAACATTTTGGGTCCAGTGGTTTTCCAGCTGTGGTGGAAGGACCTTTTCTGCTCTCTTGCTAAACTATTATTACATTTCTATGAGATTAAGCCTGAACATTCAGTGAAATAAAGCAGAGGTGTGACTTCAAACTGCAAATGCCATATATATATATATATAGTGAATATGCATATTTATTGTTTAGTGATAAAAATGATCACAAGGCGAGATACATGAGGATCTGGAGGGCTTACCACCAGGCTGAATCATTTCCTGGGGACGACCATGTGATCATTATTCCGACCTTATTTCTCCACGCCCCAGACCGGCCGTTTGCAGATTCATCTGAAACGATAACAAAACCTCCGCCTGGCATCCAGCAGAGGCTTTAGTGTCCCACGATGCTGTTCACACACAAGGCCAACAATGTGCAATTTAATAGAGCAGCTGGGCCGCGGGCCAACACAATCTACCGCTGGAGATTACCACTGTTAGCAAATATCCACACATTCAAAGTAACAATTAACATAGTTATTGTGCCTCTTAATTAAACATTGATATGACACAGCCAATTACTTTCATTAATTTTAATAAAAACTTATGGACCAGACATCATACTTAAGTTCCGGCCCAGACTCGTTTCGTCTTTTTTTGTTGCCGGGTAAGCATGGGGCAAATAAATAATGCATAAGTCTACTCAGCTACACAAAATCATTAAGTCCATTCCGCTAATTTTAAAAGTGACGAATTAAGATCACATAATAACTTGGGCTGTAACAACATATTCAACAAGAGTACATTCAAAATATGAGTTAATTGTGCATCAAGGGCCCTGTCTGCAATAATATTCCAAGTATAAGAAGCGTCCAACATGCTGCATGTAGATAAGAGGAAAAAGGCTGTTTCTCAGTGAACAAATTTAACCTTGTAGAAGCCATTGAAGGAGTTAAAATGAGATAGTTGTTCTCTGCTAATGATGATGATGCAGCAATCCTCAGTCTTGAATCTTTGGAGCAGATTAATCAGGTTAGCCCTGCTTCATTGATTAGCACCTAAAGTTGTTTAAACCTACACTGACTGTGCTAGTTGTGAAAAGTCTATGTGGAGCCCATCCCAACCTTTGCCTTTTGTGACGATTTTACAAAAACACTTTAATTTGTGGAGTATATCATACAAACAAATGTATGTGGCCATTGATTCGCTTAACGCAGCTGCAGTAAGCAGTTTTTTTTAACAGGAGGAAGGTTTCAAAACAAAGCCAGCGAAACGACCTTTAGGTTGTCAGCTTCAAGCCCCTTTTTCTTGACCCTGGCAAATGTCCAGAGCCAATACATGTTTTACTTTTAAGTACACTGCATTAAGCGTTGGTTAAGGCTATCATCACAATAGCACGAAATAGAGAGAAGCTTTTAAGCAAAGCCAATTCTCAGTAAATCTAATTTGAGTAGATTCTGCACCAAAACATGTGAATAAGTTTTGCACAGTCAACAAAACGATCCACCCAAGTAAGGCTGTATGAGATATACTATATCTATTAATATTAATATAAAATGACTTTATATTGATCTATATTTATTGTTGATTTTATTTTAAATATGATATTTCATGGTTCAAAAATCTGGAGTTAAAACAAAAAAGCGTCTGTCTCTCAATCATTTTTATTGTTAGGAACGTCCACAAAAATTATTTAAAAAATTCCTGTCAAGTGATGATGGAAAGATGATTTTTTGCAGAAGGGTTTTTACATACAGTATTTGTGTTAATGTTTGTCAAAAATGTTTTGTAACGCTCCTCTATTGTGTGCATTTCAGTCACCCCACTTTCAAGATACTGGTTATGATATGGATAGATTATGATAACATTTATTGTTTCAACATGGCTTGAGGTAAGGTATATGGAGTTTGTCCTTATATTTATGTACATGTGCATGTACTTACTGTAAATTACAGTTTTTAAGTCATATTATTGCATTCCTGCATAAGTTCAAAGAAGTTAAGCTGGTTTTATAGCAGTTAGTGTGATGTCAGTTTCATATGGTTTGACATAGTCAGTCAAATTTTTATAGTTTAATTAAGGACTTAATTTTATTTTTTAATATCAGATGAACTTTAAATCTTTTCTGTTACAGTTAATAAATCTATTCTTTGTTGTAAGTTGGTCCATATTTCTTCCTTTTTTATTCTCTTATACATTAATACAGTGATACAGTGTTATGCAGAGGTACTTTATTAATTTTATAGACAAGTGATTCTATTTATAGTCGCGCGGGGGGGCGCGAGATGTTTTTCTTCATCGCAACAGAAAATAATTGAGTAGCACTGGTTTAAAGAAAGAGAAAATAAAAACTCAGTCTATTTTAAATGCCACTCTTATTCTTGTCATGTGTAAATACATTTACAGAATAAAAAGTTACAGGGATGTGTGGGACAGCGTATTCATCTAAGCAGTCTTCCAACACAAAAACAAAAGAAGAAACAGACAATAAAGAGCCTGTCGATGCTTTCCTGTCCATCAAAATGTGCAGACAGAATGGGGGATACAAAGCACCCGAAATTCTGAGCATCTGATTGAAAAACAACAGATGTGTATGAAATGGTTCTAAGACTAACCGTCCCTGAACTGGTGCTGGTACGCTGCTGTGGCCCTGTGGCAGCGCTGCCACCTGTTTCTCTGCCAGTCGTCTGGTAGTGATTCATTTCTTTGATAAAACACTCCCTACTATGTTAAAGTGGAGTGATGAATGTTCAGCTTGTCTACCCTCTATAAATCCCTGCAGGACCTTCTGCACGGTGCTTGCACTGGCATCTCAATGAGACCGGAGATTTTTGCACTTTAGACTCAAACAAGTCAGTTTATCCAAGATTTAATAAAGGAGTTTTTAAACTTATAATGAAAATATTATAAATTCATGATCAAGAGTGTCTTTGGATCCTTTTTTAGAATTGCGTCCAATACCGTGGACTTGCTTTAAAAGTAAACTGTGTGGTCAACATTGTTTTTTTAATTTGTAATATTAGTTAAAGTTTTTAATCAGCACCCAGCAGAGGTGACTGTAAGAATATAGTGGCTCATTGAGATGCCAGTGCGAGCACAATGTGGAAGGTCCTGCAGGGATTTATGGAGCGGAGGCCGGCGGAACATTCATCACTCCACTTTAACATAGTAGGGAGTGTTTATCAAAGAAATGAATCACGGGCCAGATGACTTGCAGAGAAGCCACAGGGCCACAGCAGCGTAGGAGCACTTTAATTCTCACACTTTCTCTTAGACGCATTACACGCGTTTTTTGGGTTTTCAATCAGGCGCCGAGTATTTTCTAGTGTTTTCTAGAGCTCATTCTTCTTACACACTTTTAAAGGGACAGGACGGCATTCTTGTCTGTTTTTGTCTTTCTTGTCTGTTTTTGTTCCCTGGAACCTGAATAATTCCTCTGAGGCTGATGTTTAGATGAATACTTCATCCCACGCATCCCAGCTGTTTGACAGTTTAGCAAACAATGGACTTTCTGTTAAAAGTAAGATGAACACCTAATTTTTTTTTTTTTTACTTCAATTTTACCAGCATTTTTTTAACCATTGCAGCACTTGATCTCAAACATGTTGTGCTTTATCTGAACTGCAGTCTGTGGCCCAAAATGATTCAGTTTTTTATTCTAGAGAACTAAAGAAATTTTAAAAAATGATTCAAAACGATAAATCTAAATTTAATATGAAAGAAGTTCAATAAGTCTATATATATATATATATATATATATATATATATACATATACATATATACATATACATATATACATAGACATATATATATGTCTATGTATATATATATATATATATAGCATCATATAACATCATTAACACAATAAGAAAATTCACTATAATATTAATAGTTTCACTCAAGGTTTACCAAAAAAAAAAACAATGCTGTTCCCTCCTTGGCTCATAAACATCATATTTCCCTAGATAATGGAGCAAATCAAATCAAATATTTAGATCTCTGCTAAGACACAAACTGTGCAATAAGACCACCCACTGAGCCGCTAAGAAATGGCCCCTGTTGTGATGTCACAAGGAGTGGAATTACTCTGTGCCTGGAACCACGTAGCGGGAATTAAAATATTAAAGGTGGCAAAATAAGTAAGAAGAGAATGCTAATCAAATATATAAAAGTAAATCATCCATAATTATAGATGTCAATCAAAATAGAAACTTTTTTTTGTTAAACTTTTTTTTGTAGAAATCTCCCAGTGCTAGCAGCACTCTCTTTTTATTCTCCCTTAGGTAATACTATTTTTTTAATAACGTGAAAACCCTCTAAGCGCATTATTTTAAAGGCAGACGAGGTGACGCTGCAGCGTAGAAGCCTCGTAATGAGAGCTCATCTTGGGAGCTGGGAAAAAGGTAAACACTGACAGAGACCTGCTGAACCAGTGAAGTGTCACGCCCCATGCTGGGTAAATGACAGCCTTCCTCCACAGTGAGGATTCTTATTCACAGAGTCGCTCTGTTCGAGCAACCGGGATTATGCTTAAATGGGATTTTCCGTCCCTCTCGAAGGATCTAGCATTAAGACGCGCTCTCATCTATTTCAAAGACACAACTGGAGCAGAAAGGCCTGCAAATGATGTGCCCATCTAAATGATGTGAGGCACTTTTTAAAGTTCCCAGCTGCTTTAAGTTGTCCTTTAACATGCATACTAAGAAAACATGATGGGAACATTTGCAGCAAGACCGACGCCCATCTTTTTTTTTTTTTTTTTTCAGATCGGTTGGCACGCAGGCGGGAAGAACTGAATCAGACAGTTTCTCTACATCACTGCATGGGCAGCAGACAGATTTACAATCCTGTTTTATTCTGGGCAGAGTATATAAGAGAGGCTGTGCTTTCCCATGGGCCTTAGGGAACACGCCCACTCAGCTGTGCTGCATATGTACAGAGATAGCGTCGCTCTGCTGGGTTTTCCTTGGCTGCAGACCAGCTCCTGCAGGCCTAAAAGCCCCTCTCAACACTGCAAAAAAAAGAAATCTCATAAGGTGAAAATGTCTTGTATTTGGCACAATTAGTACAATAGTGGGTAGAATAATGGTATTTCAATTAACCCACGATGGAATAAGATGATCCTACAGTTTTTTTTTTCAAGAAAAAATATGAACAAAGCACAATTATCTAACAATGGAATAAGATAATTCTATTCAATATTTGGCTAATTGTATGAAATACAAGTCATTTCACAGGATATTTTGTAGTTTTTCTCGAACATTAAAATGTTTTGTATCGGTGCAAATAGTCCAAAATTTAGTAGAATTATCTTCTTCCAAATCAATCCAATATTGGACTAATTGTACCAACATTTTCAGTTGTTAGGATTGCATTTCTTTTGCAAGGAATAAGTGAGAAAATCTTACAGTCATCAAGATTTTTCTTTTGACAAATCTGACCTTCACAGATATGCAAAATATGCACTTTGAAGGTTAGAAATGGTGGCGTTATTGTGGAAGATAGTGACAAGTGCATAAAATTTGTCCAGAGAGCTTTGTTGATGCTGGGTCGTTTTGCCCAAAGGTTGACTGGAACAGGCAAGTTGCTGAGATTGATGCCTTTTGATCAATCACCCCTATTAGCGGGCAGCTGAGCCGATCAATAGCAGATCAAAGCTGTCAGGGAGTTGTTTCCCCCAGCCATACATGCACTGGCAAGATACCAGTAAGATATAAGATATGAACTAAAAGAGAAGAGCAGTTACCTTCAGATGCAACTAGATTATCAAATGTTACAGCAGCAGAGATGCAGCTCGGGGAGTGTAAACCAGACTTCAACCTTCCTGCTGGAACATCAGATCCTCTGTCAAATCAATATCGGCAACGTACGTTCAATCCCTCATTCCAGGAAAAATCCTGAAGATGGAGGCGTTTTACTTCTCTTTTCTCCACGGCTTGTTGGCCTGCTCCAACTTCCAAGCACCAATCCACACAACAATACATTTGCTTTGTGTGTCTAGTGGATTCAGTGATTTCTCAGACGGGCTTTTGAAAACCATATGGCAGAATGCTGCTGGTAAACATGCTGGTTTTGGGTGTGGCATTTTATTACCACATTCATTTACCACACAGCACCAACTGAAATGTATGTAAATCATTTGTTGATCGTGTGAGGTGCAGAATATGCTAGACACACACCCTGGAGAGAAGGGTGTGTGTGTGTGTGTGTGTGTGTGTGTGTGTGTGTGTGAAAGCATCCACTGAATTGCTTTAATCCTTAAATTTCCATATGAAAATGATATTCTGTTCACTGCATTTGATTAGTTAAACTAACCGACATTTTCAAGTTGGCATTAAAAGACAGTTTTATATATATAGAGAAAAAAAATTGATAAATAAAATATTGCCTGGGGCAAATCCATAAACTCTCAGATCTGTCACATGTTGACGTCCAACCATCTCTCCCGTCATTTCCTGTCATGAATTTCCTGTCCAATAATACTACGAATACAGACTGTAGACTGTATTGTATCCAACATTATGCATATGAAAGGCAGAATATGTAATTTTCCTACAATTAAAATGACAAAACCTATGTTAACACTGTAGTAGGAGTTGTAATTTCCCTATTTTTATTATTATTATTTTTTGTTCTTTTTAACTACCTTTAACTATAGTTATTCATCAAGCACAACAACCCAGTATGTCCATGTGGGGCCCATATTAATTTGCAGTCCAAACTGAACCACTATGGGCCCCACATGGACATGTTGACCGGGGAGGAAACTCAGCAGCATGAGCCCAGGTCCACTGATCCAAAGACCAAACAGTTCACCATGTAGGACGTCTGTCTGCTGAGTCATGGGTTTAATCCCCAGTACCTTCATTATAAATCAGAAAGCTAAGCTCAAAATTGTAAATAAAAGTCCACCCTCCAAAGTGAAGGAGTTAAGTTAACGCTTATGGGCCCCACATGGCGATGGCGATGCTGGGAAGCAGAGCAACAAGCTGAGCCTTCGTCAGCAACAGCTCTCAAGCAGCAGCCTCAGAGAAATGCAGATTTTTATTGTGAAAACTGCTTTGTTCAGTGTTTTCACCTTTAATGTTCAGGTCCAAAAAGGAGAAGACTTTTTAGATAATCAGGGCTCATGGTTAAAAAAATCTCAGAAATGTCTTTGATTGTTTTATTTTTTTTTTCAATAGTGCATATGTGACATAGACGAAGATGTTGCGTGTTTTAACTCAACTTGAGATCTGAGTTGTGCTTGGCACCAGCACTGTGCCCAACCTCAGGTCGGAGGACAGAGGACATGTGGTATTTTTTGTCCTCAAATGATCGATTTTCGAAAAACATGGTAATCAGGTCAGTCCTAATCCTAAATTATTAGAGATGCATGTTGAGCTAAATTTTTAACAGCAGCTAGAGCATGCTACAACTACAACCTTTAATTCAAAGATTATAAATTTTCACATCAATCAGGTAATCTATAGATTATGAATTGGCTAAAATTATGATTAACATTGAGGTTTAAAAAAATCCACAGCGTGAAACATTAAAGGACGTGCAGCTGTTTGCTCTCTACATCCTGTGAGTTTCAGGCTTTTATGCAGTCAAGGTTTAGTGCTGTGATATCATGGAACACATCACAGGCTTATACTGTATGTTCTTGAGTAACATTATCATGTTACTGAATACTAATAGTCCTGCACATACAGGGAGCTACACAAACATTATCTATACATCAAGACCTAGCAGCAGTTTTAAGATGTTGGTTTTCAAATCAAGCAGGTTTGTGCCTACACTGAGCCACCGTCTTACATATGGAAATCAGGTGGAAATCAGAACGCTCTGCACGACCAACACTTTGCAAAAATGTTGCAAATGAGTCTCCTGTGGTCAATCAAAAAAAAAGAATTACGACGTTCTTTCTGTTTGCTACAGGGTTTTCACACTTTCTGCTTATCATTGCACAAAGACTGTATAAAAACTGCGAGGTATTGATCTGTGCTCGTGTGTAACGTCTATATCTGCATCTGTGGTATTCACAGCCTCAGTGGGGAGACGTGTCTGCTGCTCCCTGCCTGAGCGAGACAAAACCGCCTTTCGTTGGCTCAGAAAAAAAAAGAGAAGCCGTTTCCTGCAAGACACAGTGATTGATGCATTAGACAAACAACTGAACCCTACTTTTGACGCATACTGCTCCAGTGATTCAGCAGTATTTTTTCGAAAGCCGGCGCATGTTTGCGCGACAGCAATCCCTATGCGCTGAAAGATGGGAGATGGCATTTTGATTCAGTGGGCATGTGGATGCATCTAGCAAATGTATTCCCATCTGTTTGTCTGAGGTGAAATGAAGCATGCGGCGGGGGATTACATCCAAACAATTGGCTTTTACAAAGCACTGTGCAGGGCTGCTCCTCAGAAAACTAAAAAAAATCTATGACCCAACAAATGCAGAGCAGTAATCTGAGGTGTTTTCGACAATGACCCGGTTGATCGGTCCGAGGCTGGAACAGGCAAATTGCTGGAAAAACAGTAACAACTTTGGAAAACCAGCTGATCGGCCTACTTAAACCCTTCGGCTTTGTCAAGGAAATCTTTAACCGGCCCCCTTCTTACCGGCAGTGTAGAAAACACCCAAAGAAGCAGGAGGCGAGACTTCCTGACAGCTCATTTAACATTCTGCCTGCTTCCACCCACTTAATCTGGAGCCCCCCCCCCTCTGACGTTAACCCATTCTTTTATGAAAAACAGAACATCGTGCCAGCTTTTCCCTTTATAGACACACGTCTTTTAGGCACTTCCACCATTATGGGCCTTTTACTCAGAGGAACTGTCAACCACAGAGAACGAGCAGTGTTTTCACAGCAGCCCCTGTACTCGATGCCCCCTGTTCCTGACACACTCGAGTCCAGTCGTGTGCATTAATAAATGATAGTGGTGGAGCTGACAGGATTCGTGCCCGCCTAGGCACCAGCTGCAATTATGGCAGACATGTCGGGGGAGAGAGAGAGACATGTTTCCAGCCGGAGACGACCCAATCAAACACGAAGGCTGGCACCGCCGCTGTCTGGATGATCACCGGTTGACAAATAAAGACCCCCCCTCACCCGCCATTCAACAGCTAGCGCTGATAACAGGAGCAGGATCCTCTCCGCCAGACTGGCTGGGACCCGTCTATTGCAGACCTGTGGGGTCTCGAGAGGCCTAAGAAGCTTAACGAGCCCGACCGTTTCACCAAAGGAGGCTGCAGAATGAGGGCGACCCGTGGCGTGTCACTCCCTGAAAAGTGACAAACCTCCGGGATTATAGGAGGTTCGAAAGGTTTAAAGTATTCATCTCGCTGATAAAACTTTACAGCGGTGACCATAATCACCCACGCAGAGTCAGCACTTAGTTATGGGAAATGCTGATTCTGCTCACAGGAGCAAAGACACTGCAATCCTCCGGTACGAGCGTCAGGAAATATTTCCGTGATATTGGCATCTTATCGCAAATATTAGGTCAGACACTGGCAGAGTAGACATCCTCCTAACAAGATGTATTTGCAAGTGGAAAAACCCACCCCACGAAGGAATCTGTTTGAGCCACATGTTAATGAGCGATGAGTGCAGGCTGTATCCAAGATAAAAGGAAGTTGCACCATTATGGAATTTAATTACTAAGTGGCCCACATAGCTTATAATGAGAAATGATTCATTGATGGGAAAATGTTCCTCATCAATAATTCAGGCCCACTGTCAGTTACAGCCGCTGAACGTTCAGAAACGACACGTAAATGTCTGTAACTCTTTGAGCTATTTAAGACCACATAGGCCTCATGTTTCCTGCATTTCCGGCAAAATAGTGCACCAAAGCTGTGCTATGGGAGCGAAACTGATGAACAAGTCAAAGATGTTTACCAGGAGGAGGAAAAAGAAAGTGAGCTGCTGCAGCAGACCTAAAAAAAGCAGCCAGACCTTTGTCTGCATCCAGCAGGCAGACAGGTGTAGCTCTGTGTGCTGTATGTCAACACCTGAAGCTGTTTATACCGAGAACAACTGCTCAACGCGCTTCCACATGATAATAAAGACACATTCATCTTGAAACACGAATCAATGGAGGTTTGCAATAAAGCCTTGTGTGTCGCTCAAAGACACACACGCAAAAATAAATCTAGTTTATAGTTTATAGTTACATCCCAGTAATAAGAAAGGATGTGTCTTTGTCGCCCATTATTTATGATGTAGAAACAGCTCAGTGAGCACAGCAGATTCTGATGTTTATGCAGCTGAATCCTGCCACTTTAAGGCCGACCAACAGGCCCATTACCTTACTGGTGTTTGTGTGAATACATTATGTATAACGTGAGACGACTGAACTTTCATTTAAAAATCAAAGCACTCACTCTGTGGCAAAGATAGAGGGGATGACTCAACGACCTGAAACTAGGTCTGTACATAAACACTACGTTGGTGTCATTTTTTTTTTCAAATAACTCTTTAATTTATTCACTCTTGCTCACATTCCTTTGTCACAATTTCCCAGGGCCCAGTCTCACATCCTCAAATGTCTCATTTTGTTTCAATCAGCAGTCCCTATAGTCTTAACCACCGAGCACTGCAGGGCTTCAATTGTTTAAATCCAGTTAAAGCATCTGAGTGTTGGGTAATAACTCCTCATTTGATATACAGCGAATGCTATTAGCCAACACAGATCCACTATTATCTAAATAATAAATATGGCACGCGTTGTAAAAATGGAACGATATACTGTGTAATGCATGACCCCACTATACTGGATGATCAATATAAGCTACTAAAAGACCGGACCATGACTAATGCGGTTCATTCGGCTGCTAAATACCTCAGAATGAGACCGTAAACACACCTGACCTGATCAATGGCAATGGAAGGGAAAACGACAAAGTAAATCTAGGGAGTCACATCATGCCTCAGCCATCGCTCGACGTAATCATGCGGGGGGGGGGGGGGGCAATTTTGTTGAGAAGCCTTCAGGGGAGGAAAAAAAGGAGATGCTTTTCACAGTCTGAGGGTGGGATGAGGAGATTAAAATAATTAAAGTTGATTTTTGTGTGTGTGCATGTGTGTGTGTGTGTGTGGCATACTGAGATTCTAGACATTCGTCCATTGTGCAAGTCAGCATTCAGAAAGCACCAAACTTGGCCAGCGTCAGCCCTCAGCAGGCAGACTGGAACAATACCAGGCAGAGAGACTGCAGCCACACAAGTTATCTCATCGCCACTGACAACCTGGGTGTGTCTCAACACACACACACACACGCACACACACACTGGGATATTTACCAACTTGTTTTATCCACAGCAGCAGACCTGCAGCTGCACATATATATATATATATATATGAGTCTCTTGTCTATTTTTGCTGCATAAATGCATAAATTCTCATATATATATATATATACATATATTTAAACTCATAGTCAGTCAGCGTTTCCAGGGCGGATGCTAACATTATAAGGGCTTTAGAAGAGTTAAACTTGGGACTCATGTCTATTATGTGAAGCCTTTACAGGTTGTAATGTGATTAAAATAACACCCCCCCCTCCACCCTCCCACTGAAAACACAAACAGGTTGTTTTTTTTAACACTGAAAAAAAAAACGGAGGACATTTTTTTTTTTGCAAACTCACGAGATGAACTTGAAGCTGCCGGTGCTGGCAGGTGCCACCGAGGCACGTGAACTTTGCCCCCCCCCCCTACCCCCCGCGTCGCCGCCCCACACCCAGCCGCCTTCCCCCCCGGGAGAACGAGACGTGTCTTACCACTTTGCTCCCCCAGAAAGACGAGTTTGAATTTTCTTAAAGGGTTCCCAAAGTCGCTGCCCACGGACATGTTGGAGGAGGAGGAGGAGGAGGAAGAGGGAGTCTGGACGCCGGAGGACAGTCGGAGTTTAAGTGTGTTTTCCCCGCTCGAGTTCGGCGCTGGGTGGCGAAGATGCTGGATGGAAAAGGCGGAGATGTTGCCTCTCTCTCTCTCTCTCTCTCTCTCTCTCTCTCCGTGATGGGAGCTCACTGCTGCTGCTGCTGCTGCACCGGTCCGTGACGTTTTTTTTTTTTTTCCACTCGCCTTCTGCGCATGCGCGGCCTCTCCTCGTTCTCCGATGAACTAACAGCCCTGATATAAAATGACGTCATGTGAGCCGGGGGAGGCATGCATGTGAAATGTGCTGCTGTTCTAGCGTGGAGGAAAACTTCTCCTCCTCTTGCTCCATGCAGGGGAGCGCGTGTGCATGTGTGTGTATGTGCATGTGTGTGTATGTGTGTGTGTGTGTGTAGTGTACTGGGGTGAAAAAATAAGGGCATCAGCTGTATGTGGTGGGGGCACCTGCATGCAGAGTTACGTTGCCTGGTGGGAGGAAACAGTTTTTTTTGTTATTTTTTACACTGGAAGAACATTAGAAAGCAATTTTTGCACATTTCGTGACCCATAAGGACACCCTAGAGGGCAATTTATCACATTTTGTCATTGGATGGGCACCTGAGAGAGCAATTTATTATGTTTTTTTGCTCTGTAAGGGCACCTGAGAGGGCAATTTATTTTGTTTCCTGTTCTGTAAAGGTACCCTAAAAGGCAATTTATCGTCTTTTGTCATTGGAAGGGCATCCTAGAAGACAAGTTATCACATTTTTTGCTCTGTAAGAGCGCCCTAGAGGACAGTTTATCACATTTTGTCCACTGGAAGGGCACCTGATAGGGATATTTATTTTGTTTTGTGCTCTGTGAGGGCACCCTAAAGGGCAATTTATCCTCTTTTGTCCACGGACAGGTATCCTAGAAGACAAGTGATCACGTTTCGTCATTGGAAAGACACCAAAGAGGGCAATTTATCACATTTTTGCTCTGAATGGGCACCCAAAAGGGCAGTTTATCACATTTTGCTAAGCGAAAAAAGGTACCAGAGAGGGCATTTTATCATGCATTTATATCCCTCCACCTTCCTGAGATTATCCCTTTGTGTGTGTGTGATAATGGAGCTAACATCAAGGATTTAGTTTTGAACTACCATTAATTTGGTGAACTTTTTATTCAAAGATTTCAAAACCAGGGTAGCAGATGAGGTAGGAGACATCTTGACTTGTGTTCCCTTGTATAGATGAAATAATCCTCTAAAAACACTGGATTCTACTATTCCCATAATGCAGCTTTATTATTCCGCACGTGACTATTAAATAATAATTATGCATTAAATCTGTACTGGACGTTTCATTTGAATCACAAAGTGCTGCAAAACTAATACTTACACTAATACTAATTTTCATTACATAGATTTTTATGTGTAAAGAAAATTGGTTCAAACACAAAATAACATATTGGCAAATATCATATATTTATAGAATATTAATTCATCACAGTATATTATATACTTTACTGTAAGACAGAAATAAAACTTCTGGATGCATGTTTAAGACTTAAATGATTGTACTGTATATTTTTATTACCAGTAATTCTTCCACATCTATGCACTCCACTGTAATAACAACCACATGACCACTCTGGTAGATAGCATAAAATGTGTGATTAATTCCATTCAAGAGTAACAGTGTATGTACTAAATATTTGAAATAGTAATAGTTTTGCAAATAAATCAAGTGTTATACATGATTACATTTGAAATGAGTATTGCAGTTAACACAGATGTCTCTGTGTATGAGACAATCATCTATAAAAATAAACTTAAATATTAAGCTATACAGTTAATTAGTTACAGAGTAAGTTCCCATTGTAAATAGAAACCTGAATAGATTCCTACCTTATAAGAACAAGTAATATACAAAGATTTTTGCACTGTAGGTTGTTTGTTCATCAGTCAGATGCTTGTCACTGGTCTCATTTGCAACATGAGGTACCACACAAGAGGGGTTTCAGCTCTCCTGTCTGGACTTGGTATGAGTTATTGTCAGAGAAACTCCAATTAGAATCTTTACAGGATGCTAGTAAATGCATCCAAAAACAGCAGAAGTGTTTCTCATTTGGAGAAATAATATCATAACTCTAACCAGTGAAGCACCGGGGAGGGAGGTGGGCCTACAGAAATTGAGGTCAGCGTAGGCCTGTCTTCTTAATCGTAGCTTTCTCCAGCTTGCACGGCTTTGCACGGCGCACAAACTGTTAAACACCACAAACAAAAGCTTTCAGAAATAGAGGCTCGGATCAACAGCGGCGTCACAGTAAAGGTTCTGGCCTCTTCTCCAGATTGTACTCCTGGGTCCGCTGCACTTTCCACCCCAGCAGCGCCAGCAGGAAGACGCCCATGACCTTGTAACCCACCTGTAGGCCCAGATACCTGCACGGGTCGGACAGACGATCGTTAGCAGCGATGTGGGTGTACAGCGTGAGTTTCTATTGCAAGTGTGATAAGATAAGAGTGATTAATTTCCTAACCGGTTCCTCAAGACGTTGTTGTCGTAATAACCGCAGCTGAACTTCTTCCCGCACACACGCTTCCACCAGATACACGACGTGTCGATGGCCATCCCAAAGAGAGCGGGGGCTGGTAGCCAGGCTGAGAGGGGAGGGGACAGGATGAGAGTGCTATACTCATAAGGTTGAGCTAAACTTACTAACATTTGCTTAAAGAAATTATTGTAAATTGCCTGAAGTAATTTAAATGTCTAGGTCTGATAAGAGTAATCCATAGTTATGGCTCTTTATATAGTTACAATACAGATTTGGTTGTAGTGAACTGGAAGAAATCCATCTGCATGGGGCCCAAAATGTTCGATATTAGAATAAAGGAATAAAATAATAAGGAATAAAAAAATAATCACATTAATAAATTGTGTTAAACAACAAACCGCAGGAATAAAACACTACATTGGGGTAATACATAACCGTTTAAATAATAAATAACAAAAGTCGCTCCTTATTTCATACAATTTGTTAAATAATGAAATAAAAAGTCTGCTATAAAAAGAATATATAAATATGTTGAAACATTTCATATTAAATAATTACTTATGATACTTTCTAATTTTGCTTCATGTACTGTATACTATACACATTATTGATGTTTTATTCCTTTAATCATGTTTTTTCTATTTCATTATTCACTAAAATCATTTGGGGATTTGGGGGTCAACTGGAGAACCCTATCAATAATACAATAATCAATTATTGATATAAGCATACATAGTATGTATGTGCGGACTTACCCAACACTCTCATGAGTAAAAATTGAATTCCTATAGCGAATGACTTCTCTTCAGAGGGAACAACTCTGAAAAAAACAGAAGAAAAAAATTATAAAGTCAAATATGATGCTTTTCACGGACCACTGTGGCAGTCGTGATTCTGTAAATTGACTTCATTTAGATTTGGAATATAAAACATGACCAATGTCCATGTCGGTTGAGGGGAAAGTGAGGAATATACAGTATATACGAATATACACTATACACTATACCTGAGCACCATCATGTACATGGGGTTGTGCGTGAGGCAGGCGATCAGTGACGCCAGCGAGATGACCAGTATGACCGGTAGCAGTAGGTGAGGGCAGCTGTTTGGACACGGAGCTGGTTGAGCGTAACGCTGGCTCCCAGATATACAGCTGCAGCTGGTGTATAGCTGCAACCAGAAAGAAACACACAGAAACATTCATATTGTTATCTGTACTAAGAAAACCAATGATTCATGCTATATTTCACTACAACTAATGCGACACTGGGGCCTCCTAGTAGGAATCATCAATAATGTTTTTTTGGGAACATGTTTATTAGCTTCCTTGTCGAGTGCTGGATGAGGAAGATTGATACAGCTCATATGTCTGTATGCGAACTATGACGCCGTATCCTGGAGCTGTTTAGTTTAACTTTGCATAAACACTTGAAACAGGAGTCTCAACATAGCAAGCATAAATAATAAATAATCATGCCTTTATTTACTGAAAAAACTGTTCCTGAGAATGTGTTCAGGCCTTTTGTCTCGATTGAAATCCGGTTTTAGCCAAAAGAAGAGAACTGTTGTGTGATTTTGGAAGATTATCCCGTTAATCTAGCCGTCACTAACCCCATCACCTTCTAAAGCTGTGCTGCAGTATTAGACAGCAGGTTTACATGCTGAGTCAAACTGACCAATACTCTATTAGCAGTAACACAATCCACCCACGACAGATGACTCACAAGCAGTGACGTTTAAACACTGACGTTTTTACCCTCTTAAAATACCCTCTTATCTGCTCAGTGACTAATAAGCATTGATTGGACATTGACTGTGAACCACTAGTAGGAGAAAGACCAGTGTCTGCGGAGACCGGAAACACAAAGACAACTTAAAGCTGCGAGCAGACATCAACGGGCCCTGGCATCTCATGCCCATCAGTGACAGAGATGAGATATTAGGAAAAACTGTATATATTTATTGAACTACGTCTCATTTAGGCTTCGTGAATTGAAGCAATGCATTTACTAGGAGGGCTGACATGGATATGCCTTTTCATGCTGCACAAAATCAATTCTTGCATCTGCTTTATGGCACTAGAAAGCAAATCATGTTGTTTGTTGTTGACCACACCATGTAAATTTCACATTTGATGTTTGTCAGATTTGCAATGACCTCCTGTTGTCAATAGGTGGCGCTGTGACTTGAAATTGGAGGCAGATTGGGGAATGTGAAGTTCAGCTTAACCTACTTCCTCTCTCATTGAGTGCCTTATCACATGGCCTATGACACAATGGTATTTACAATTCTTTCACAATTTTGCATCACATTCATCTGAGATTTATATTAAACAAACTTCAAATTATTCCAACAAACTCTATAGGTGTTGTTTTTTTTAGTTAGCATAAAATAAACGTCATAGAGAAGTATGAGAGCAATGTAATATGTGTACCAAATTTCATAAATATTGAAAAAGAAAACTTGCCATGCAATAGAATAGAATGGCCCAGTCACTACAGAACTGCATCTGCCATTTTCCATCCCAAGCCCCTTAAAAATGTAACAGCATAAGGCCATAACAATCTCTACAAAAACAATAGGTTTCCTTGCACTTTTACCGATACCTCTAACTATGTTCAAATACTGGGACGCTGGACCAAGATGCTGTGATCTAATTTGTGTCGGAAATCTAAAGAAGCATCTGAGGTTGTTTCCTGTTCTGAGTCTCTACAGGAAACTGGAAAAAGAGAGGCAGGGTCAGGGAGAAGTTTACCCCCTGAAGAGCGGACTTAAACACAGACTCTCGATGCATCATTCATGTCTTTTCCCCTGCAGTGCTCTGCAGTACACAGTTAAAGGTTAATTACACTCTCGCAGCCTAATTTCCAGAGCCTGTGCTAAGACAGGAACTAAACGCTTAGAAAATTACAGGCGATTACAGAAGAAGCTTGTAAAAGCATCATCTCTTTGATCTAATGTATTCTCTGTTTTCTTCTATCTCACATTCCTGTCTGACATGATGACACTCCATCAGATAATAATAGTTTGATTTCTCTAGAACATATATACATTTTATATGCAAACTTGCGATAAACCAATGTGTATACTAATGTAATGATGCTACAGCAGCCTAATGTGCAGGTCTCACGGCTGAGGGAGGAAACCCCACACACTGTTGATGAGAGGAAGCACTGACCTGAACTCTGTGGGTGTTGTTGGAGTCTTTGGTGAAGTTGGTGCAGCCTGCATGACAAGGAGAAATGTACTCGATACCATCGGAGCCACACACGGGGTTGAAGGCGCTGGCGGGGCAGGAGCAGTTGGAGTAACACATGGACAGAGAGCTAAGGAGGGCAGAGACACAGTCAAACAACAAACACAAAACACCCAATGTACCGAGGTAAATTTTTAATCTGTGAACTGGACACTTACAGCTACCAGGCATTTCATTCAGTATCTGCTCTGAAACAATTTCAACACATTTTTTTCCCTCTGGAACTACCTTGTTTCACCTCGCTCAATGTAATCCAAGGGGAATTTTAAGAGAAAATTTTTAACGTTTTTTATGATTTTGCATACAGTTTGAAGCCAAGCTGAAAGGTAAGATTGGCCTACTTTAGCACAAGTCTTGGCTGTAACCCATAATTTACATATTCATGAAGTCAGAAGCTAACAAAGGAATACTCTATCAAGTGTCCCATCTGCTCTCTGTATTTCACAGATTAGATGAATGATTATGAATACACTAAAGGTATTCCAGAAACAAAAGCTTTAAATGAGGTGTAATTGTTAAACATTTTTATCTCCCAGGTGATAACTGAATTAAAGCTGATTTTATTTGAGTATTTCACATAAGTGGGGTTTGTGACCAGACCATTACCACAGCATTAAAATGACTCTAAAACCAAGCTGCCTCCTTTAAAGCATTAAGACTCTCCTGCTCCCACTCACCCGTACTGTTCGTTTTGGAAGTGATTGACCTCTGAGACTCTCTGGGTGGGGCAGCCCATGAAGAAGAGCGGGATGCAGAGGAGGGTGGAGGCGGTCAGCATGACCACGGAGAAGCGCGGGATGGTCTTCAGCGAGAGGCCCGCCCTCTTCATGATGATGCCGCCCAGCAGCATCCCCACCGCCACCGCTGGCAGGTTCAGGGCGCCTGGACACCACACAGGACGTCAGCATCTCTCAGTCAGTGGAACACTGTTTGCTGTCCTTACCGACATGGACATAAACGACGCAAAGCTCACCTGACACTTTTTTTTCATCTAATTTAAGACGCCTCTGTTATGGTGAAGACAAGGATCAGATTAACACCATGTGTAATATGTTGCCTCTCACTAACTAATAAATCTTCAACTTGCTAAAGATCCCATATTTTACACTTTTCCTAAGTTTTCTTTGAAGATCTGTCTCCTCAATACTAATGAGCCTGTCCCGTAATTTGCTGATTTGAATGGCTGTGAATGGGACATCAAATCTTAAGAGAAGTCTTGGCAGCTCTTTTTAAGGCACAGTTTTTGAATATGGGCCGTGTGGTAAAGTTGCAACAATTAGTCAGTAATTAAGTTGTTTTTTACGTTAATCGCCAACAATTTTGACAACCAATCAATCGGTTTGAGTCATTTGTAAGAAAAAAAAGCCCAAATTGTCTAATTTTAGCTCATCAATCTGATTATTTTCTGATTTACTCATCTATATTGGTAAACTGATGATCTTTACATAGTGGACTATTGGGCTGTACAAAAAGAAATCATCATTAATTGGCGTATAGAAACAGTGATTGTATTTTACACCATTTCATGAACCAAACACCAATGGATCATTTGGTTGAATTTTCAATAGATTAATATATCCATCAAAATTTTTAAAAAATATATTGAAATTTTACTTTCCACAATATGGCACTTACAATGTCCTGGTTATACCACCCTCAATATTTGTTGTCTGCCCTTCAGTTTTGGGGGATTTCAATAAAGAATACAAATATATATAAAAAATAATTAAAAAACATACAGAATGAGGAAATGGTGCAGGTGTATTGTGTTGCGTGGCCCCAATTTACAAACCAGTTAACTAAACTATTATAGACCCAATGACACCCAGTGCACCGAGAGCAAGTTGCCCTGATAGTCTGTGGCTCTGATTTCCTGGTTGATTATTCAGCCCTGTTATAGATGGATTCATGCATTTATATAAATGACTTGCTCCAATCTTGATGTTTCTGTGCAATTGTCAAACCAGATGCTGCCAAAACATCTTTTGAAAAAAGGTTGTTTTCTTGTAAACAATAAAACATGATTGTGTGCATGTAGCTGCACATACTTATTCAGACAAGGTTGCCCATTATTTTATTATTCACGCTGACTTTAGGTCTCTGTCTACTGGCACCTGTGTAAAAATTAAAACAAATAAAAAAGAACAGACGGTACGAACCTAATTCACGGTTTGGAAAACTGCCACGGTGCAAGTGTGCTAACACACTCCAGAGAATCCATTAAATTCTTTCAACAGACTGTTTCAGTTCACTTCAACAGTGTTCATTAAAATGGTTGAATACACGCCATGCCTGTACATTACGGCCTGAATTATTTAACAGGTGACATTGATCACAATCAGTTGACACCGAGGGCAATAGTAATCTATTATAGGCTCTCTTCTTGAAGCCACTGCCTTATATTGGCTCTCTTGCAGGACCTACCGACTAGCAGGCTGCTGTAGGCGAGCGAGGCGCTGTACTGTCGCTCCAAAAACTTGTTGAGGAACGTGGAGAGGCCTGCGATCACTGAGGAGAAGCAGCACTGGGCCAGGACCAGCATCAGGAAGAGGGGGCTCAGCAGGAGGTGAACGAACATCCTGGGAAACACTGATCACACATACAGAAAGGAAAATCTTTGTGCTGTTACTTTGAAACTATGCAGATTGAGTTAATGAAAGTGTGGTGTAAACATAACAAACATACTCTTCAGGAAATCAAGTAACGATACATCTGGCTTCATGAAGTCATCGCTCAGGTCAGTTTCATCTTCAATCACCTGAAATAATGAGTGAAACTGGTATAAGCAGCATCCTGGAGGGTAAAAATACAGCTTACCTTTTTGGCCAGAACAAGACATTTTGAGTTATTTTGTACAGTAAATCACATCAGGTCCATTTTTAACCAGGCAGATTTCATTTGTCTCCTCACAAATGAAAGAAACCACGTTTCTTCTGCAACAAGTGACTCTCTCCACATTGCGTTCATGTGACATGGGAACATCAGACTGAACTGACATCTCTGCAAAAAGTTAAATAGGATTTTTTTGATATACCGTACATGTTTTTTTTCATAGTAGTGTGTGATGTTTATAATTAAATGTTATAACTTGGGTTTTTCGTGGTAAAAAGCATTAAGTTCATGACAAAAATTAGTTTAGGTGGTTAAAATGTATATAAATAGAGGTATATTGTATGAATTTCAATTTTTTTTCTTTTTATAGCACTATTGCTTGAATAAGCTATAATCCTTTAGTGTGTGTTATTATTTTTCCTGAGTCAAAAGGAACAATTTTCATGGTTTATATCAAATGTCTTAATGCTAAAAATAAATATATATATATATATGTTTTTTTTTTACCTTTTACTGAACTTGATTAGAATGAATGGCATCAATGTAAGAGGATACATCTGGATCTACAGATATAAGAGGGCTGTTTTTTTTATCTAAATGTGTGTTACAGGTATTTCAAAGGTCACATACATTACAAAGGGAGATTTTAATAGATTTTTTACTATAAAAAATCCCATGTATTGTATAAAAAATCTCCCATGTTTCATGTTTTACTGCTAAATTGCCCACCATTGAAATTAGCCAATTAGAGCAAAGGCCTCGTTACGCTTGAGAAATGTGAAGTAAAATTATATTGAGATGATTTTTGGTACAGGTATATGGGTATATATATATAAACCAGAGACCTTTACAATATGGGACCCTTAAGGCTTGTGTAGCTTCAAAATAGTAAAGGGAAAGTAATTTGTAATGCAGATGTCAGCCAGTAGGTGTCAGTAAAGCATTGAACAACCGCTGTACCGGACATGTACCATTTTCTACACCATTGAAATGCAGTTGTTGAATGAATGTTTATGCCATTAACCAGGCTGTAGGTGAGTCAGGGAGTGGCTTACATTGTGCTCTGTCGGCATACTACGAGGGAAGAAGAAGTAGGGGATGGAGGTGAGGACCAGGAAGCCAGCAGTAATGAGCAGGCCCATCCACCAGGCTCCGACCCAGCGGGGATCGCCTTGTCTGAGCTCCTGTTCAGCTCCTGCAGGACACGGCAGCGAACACTGAGTCGCCTGCTTTAAAAAAAACGTTGGTATGCTTTCCAAGACCAAATATTTACCGAAACCAAGTCTGTCCACGTCCACATATATCCGCAGAATGACTGAGCCCAGCAGGTAGCCGATGGCAGGCCCGAATACAGAGACTGCAAACAGGATGGCTGCAGATGACAAGAGAGCGGCTGTGAGTCGCTGAAGTGCTGTTGAGTTGCAATTTTCTTACAAAGTACACGTTAAAACCCTTCACTTTTGTACAGTAAAAAGCTTTTCTTTCTGCAGGAACACCCATATCACTCTGTGACCTTCAGGTTGTGCTCACTTTATCAAAACAAATCAATGTATCTGTGAACTACGGGCCGTTCACCTATGTAAAGAGGGGAGTTGCCAGGTCCAGCAAAGTCATCTATATAGGAAATCCCGAAGGGCTGGATGGGCACCGAGCCCACGCCGAACAGCAGCTGAGCGCTGGCCATGAGCAGCCACAGGTTGTTGGTGTCGGTCAGACGTCTGGTCTCGTCGTGGCCGCAGGACTCCGAGTTGCTGGAGTTCCCCTGCGGGTTGCAGATGTCGTGGCGGTCTGGATCACGAGGCAGACAGGAGAGCAGGGGGTGGGGGGTAAAAAAAAAAAAAGTTAATGACAAGCCAGGGGATGCAGATGTGCAAATATTTTTAATTTCCTGCAGCTTCCCTGACTTCTCACTGACATTCTGAACAATGCCAAGGTACCAGGGGGCAAAATGGAAAAAAAAAGAGGCAAGACTGTTATTGCAAATGAAAATGCCCTGGAGGTGATTCTAATCTCCCTTAGCCTTCTGCGAGTTTATAAAGATGATAAATTTATTTCTGATTTATGCAAAGGTTCAGTTGGAAAGCACCGGCAGGCTTTCTCAATTTCTGAATTCACCATTTGCAGCGGAGCGCGGCGAGCCAAGCAGCAGACACTTGTTTGACTCCTGCTGAGTGCTACGGAGCCTTTGCTGAGTTAAAGGAGCCACTGTGCCGCAGTGTTCTGGACGAGCCCTTAAGTAAAGCCTCATAAATTGTACTGGCATATTTGTACATTCGTGAGTAACATGCACTCTGGACTCTGGCAGTCCCGGGGGGGGGGGCTCGTCTTACTGTGTAAAACAGAATCGTAGTCGTAGGGCTGGGAAACGAAGTGAGGCATGGTCAGCATCATGGCGCTGGCCGCCATCATCAGCCCGCCGATCCCGATCACACGAGGCCGGTGGACACGGTTTCCGAAGTAGCTCACGAACACTATCAGCACACTGTTGCTGACCTGAAAGAGACACAGCACAGGTTTCGTAGAGGATCCAGAGGGAGTGTTTTTCCTCCAGAGGACACTTTTCATATCGATCTATTTACACCAACGTGTTCTCTCAGTTATCTACCATCTCCAATGAACTTTTAAAACCAAATATGGAAGTTGCTGGCCACCTGATGAATGCAAGGCCAATATTAACTCTCCTTCTAGCTTTTGATTTGCTTTCCACTAACTCCTGATGGAAGTAGCTGTCTCTTTAGCGGATTAATGGTCTAAAATGTCCACCAGCTAAGTTTGTCTGTTGTCTGGGTGTTTGTTAAAGATGCCATAACTAGGGCTGTAGAATCAAGCGACATCATCACTAACAACATTGCCAGAAAGATAAGCTCGTTACCTTGGCATGCACTTAAAATAACAATAGATTATATTTATGTATATAGCTTTTTTTCAGGATATGATGTAAATTGATCCAAAATTTGCAGCTTTGAATTAGCACACTAACAGGAAATGCTAAGACTGAAATTTCCAGGCCTTGTTTGGTCTGCGTTTGCTTGAAATATTACACTGAGGATCAGATTTGAATCATGTCGTCCAGGAGCGGCCAAATCCAGAGATGATTTGAGCCTCAAAAGAATTTATAAAAGGGCAAAAAGGTAGCAACCAAAACGGTATTTCATCTGTGATTAGTGACGTGTTGGCATGAAAGTTTAAACATGAAACTCCCTATTAAACTGTTCGATAGCTACAAGGATCCGTTTTTGAGTAGGGGAATCCAGCACCAGCCAGGATGAGCATGTATTGTTCACCTTCTTCATTATTCTTGACCCTTGTATCTGCACTAAAACTGTTCCAAAACACCCCCGTCCCGCATGAGTTGTCAGATTGTGTGACTGTAATATGTTGCTTGTTCTCCAGTTCCTCCCTTGTCATCGGTATCCTTCATATAAAGCTATCATGATCTGGGACTTTGTGAGGACATGTTGTTGTTGGCTCCCACCTCGTTGAGAGAGGAAATGGTTCCCGAGGAGTAGCTGCTGAGGCCATAGCGTCTCTCGATCGTGGTGATTGTGCTCTTGAAGTAGGCGCTGTACAGCAGCTGGGAGAACTGCAGCAGGCCGTGGCACAGGACGAACAGCTGGGAGACACAGACAAAGCCTGGCGATTACGTAGGTGCAAACAGATGAACTGGCATGCCAAATGATAAGTTACTAGAATGGACAGTAAAATACAATAAGAAAGACCGTCGAGAAGCCAATTACTCCCTGCTTCAATGCAGCATCTTATAATATCTGATTGTACATTAAATGTCTCATAGCGTGATGTATTTGCAATTTAAAGTAGAAAAGTTCAACTCCATGTAGTTGCACAAGTCATTTTTGATTCATAAATATTTGTGAAACTCTCTTTTGATTGGCTGATTTTCACTTGAAAAACTGTAAAAAAAAAAAAAAAATGCCATGCAAAATCCAGGATGCTTTCTGCGTTTGATGCATGGGAGTTTTTTTTTTTATAACCACTAGAATTTATATCTTGAGTAAAAAAAACATTAAAGTGGCTATTTGCATGATATGGGACCTTTAAATAAGTTCGATGCCATAGAAACCTAATAAATCTGTGAAGTACAGAAATGCAGCGTTTTAATATGAACCAGACTCCGTTTAATGCCACTCATAAATGTCCAGTATGCTCCGACATACGCTATCGGCAGCCTGGTGATGGAGCTGAGAATAAAACAGGTTAGAGTCGTGAATCTCAGCAGTCTTTTTGTGTTAGATTCAGCCTCAAAAGACATTCTGGCTGCCCTCAAATGGCAGCGGTACAGATATAATGCATAAAATCTACCGCACTCCTCCTGAGAGCCCGAAAATTGAAATCAAATTCCAAGGGCTCCAACTTTCCATTGTTTTTCCCCAACCACCGGAAAAGACTCTGAAATGACAATTAGTTCACCCAGTCTTTAGACAAAGGGGACAGGAGGATTGAAGGATTCAGAAAGTATCTTTGATTTTGGAACCTTTTGGGCTGTTATAGTAACTACCCACAATGCCATGCTGGAATCCTGTCTCGGGTGGTTTCACATCACTTTACACATTCATGCGTGCGGCCTCATGGTGCGAACAACTGGGACTCGCCGGCAGAGGAAGAGGAAGACGGCGGGATGAGTGAGGAAAACTGCTCTACAACTTCAGACCAGTACAATAAAAACATGGATACTGTAACTTCATGTTGTTTCAAGGAGTTTTTCAAGTCAGTAGAGGAATGTTTTATTGGATAGTTATCATGTCCTCATCATGCAGAATAGCAACTATTACTGAATACTGTACTGAATCGTTAATATCGACGTAAGCAATGTGTAAGCAGCATTTCACATGATAATAATTGCTTAATAATAATTTTGCCAAATTCATATCTTGTTTTTACTGTTTTATACGGTATATTATTACTGGTTTTATCTATGATGTATTATATCTTATTTCTTCACTCATCTAGAGCTGCAAGGATTAAAAAGACAGTCAAGTCAGGGCTTAACAACAAAGACTCCAGCTAATGGACAAATATAGAACTTCTTCACATTGAGTGTATAGAAATGTCATATGTTAAATGTTTTACTGTGTTGCATACTTGCATGTATTTACATTCACATGTGAACAAGAGGGTGAACGTCTTGGGGAACATCCTGTTCTATCCAGTTTCAAGGAAGATTATTTACCAGATCTTAGATCTTAGTCACTTTTTTGTAATGTTGTTACGGGTTTTAATCACCAGGTCAGACTGGGGATAATTTGGCTCCTGTAAAGGAACCTCCTGAATGATGAATACTGAAGGAATCCTAACCGGGAGCAGCTGACTGACTAACAATGCATCTCTAATGCTCACCAGGGAGTTTCTGCACAAGAAACCAGTTTCTCACTTTGTTTTTAATACTAATGAAATCTCATTAAGTATCGCAAAAATGAAGCACTTTTTTCTGATACAGGTATCTCCAAGTAGTAGTTGTTAGTGTCTCATGGCAAAGCGATGATTCCTTCTCTTTTCCTAGAAGCTAAACAGCAGCAGTGCAGCAAGATTAATGAGACGTGTGATTCAAAGATGAGCTCTTGGAATCGTCGTCAGCCAATTACTTAGCTCCAGCCGATACCGTACGTGTCTCCAATTCTTCGGATGGTTTTGTGTTCTGGTCTTTACTCTTCACACCCAGAAATACAGAAAGATCAAAGTTGTTCGCTGGACGGGCTCCTGGTGATTTGGAAGAGCCCCCTGCCCACCTCCTGCCTGTGTGTGTGTGTTTGTGTGTGTGTGTGTGTGTGTCCGACATGGGTTTAGACGCTCGGGCCACAAATGCACGAATGACGTTGGAGGTATGTGTTGAGATTAGGAGTGAACTTGCTATGAAAACAGCAATAAATCCAAGCCTTCGGTTTGTTTACCGGCTGCCAGGCGAGTTGAGGGAGGAATAAACTCTGCGATCGACTCACAACCTGCTCAGAACAGTTAATGCTCCTATTAAAGCTCGGCTTTACATTCTTTTTAGTGCGCACAATAGACACTTTTACACAGTTGCTGATATTTCATCCTCAACCTATGTCAAATGAGATCCATTCATCTCAATCGTTTGACAGGACCTATTAACCCAGCAAGGCAAATAGTTGCTTTTATATTAAAACAAAAAGGTTTGCTTCACATGGTGTTATTCAATGCATTAAAATCCAACTCAGCCTTCAAGGAAGTCTGACTAATATTTTTATTTTTATAGCCGATAGAATCCGAGATCATAGGTCGAAGATAACTTTCTGACAATTTGGCTCTGACTCTAACCTGACTCTAACCTACTTATGTGAAAAATGTCCCCTTTTGACAGAGAAACTGTTTGGTTGCACCCAATCAATAATTATTATGAAATAGAGCAGGTTAATTACTCTTGATGAAGGAATGCCGCAATAACTGTGAAATAGAGCAGGAGAAATACATTTGGTACTGGACGCTAACAGTGCATCAACATTATGTGCCGCTGTTTATCCACACTGTTAATAAAAGTGATTTATGCCTACAGTACTCGGGCTTGTACTGTATGCAGGAAAGTGCTTGGAGTGTATATTTATCCTTTCCTTTTTTGAACAATTTTAGCCCTTTTCTGTCGGGATGTTATTGTCTCGGCCTTCAACCTTGCTGTGAGGGGAAGAATTGGGGGAAGTTCACACTCGAATTTCAAATGCTTTTATTTCAGGGACACGTGCTGCAGCCGCGACGCCGAGGATCTGTATCAATGAGGAAATCTTTTTTTTTTTAACAGATAAAATACCTGACCTACTTGGTTGTGAATGAAGTCTCCCAGGATACTTGAAAGCAACTAAATCCACAGAATCACCTCCCTTCATTGTGAAACACACATAAAACAGTTGTGCTGCACAATAGCATCATGGTGAAAGCAGCATTTTCTTTGGTTTTTTGAGGAGAAAATAAATAAAATTCAATAATCTAAGAAGTTTATGATTATATATTTGCTTTCTTGCCAAAAGTTAAATGAGAAGTCATGACATGCTTGACTTAACTTATTCTAAAGACTGGAGACAGTTCATCAACCAATCACATAACAGCACTAATTAATGTCATATCCATCCATCCATCCATCCATTGTCTATCCCGCTTATTCCCTTTCGGGGTCGCAGGGGTCTGCTGGAGCCTATCCCAGCGCGTTAAGGCGAGAGGCAGGGGGATACACCCCAGATGGTCGCCAGCCAATCGTGGGGCTAATGTCATATCATATACTTTAATATACAATAATCAGCGATTCTGTCGAAGATACAGATGTTCCTCTACTAATCAACCACTGGAGTCCTTGCTAAGGACCTTTATTAGTAGAATCAGGTGTGTTACTGCCTGGTTGGAACACAAACCTGCACCCACACGGCCCTCCAGGAACTGAGTTTGACACCCCTGCTATAAGATAACATAGAGATGCTGCATTGAGGTGCTGACAGAAGTGGACGTGTCCGCTTCAGGGATTTGAAGAATGTTGGGCAGCTCGCTGTAGGCGTCACGTCTCTTCCATGACGGATTTTCCTCAGAAGTCGACACTAACGAGAAGCTTTTCCTTGAATCTCCGCTGGCTGACGGCTCTGATTCGGGAAAGCTCACGCGACTCTTACGTGAAATACACTACACAAATCAGCAACCTCACATAACCTGGAAGCTGGGGTGTTCACATCATTCAGTTTATTAGTCACAAAGTTTTTTCAGCTGCCACCCGCACGTCACCTCTGTTCATCCCACCGATGTGTCAGTATCCATCGGATCAAGTGACATTGGGTTTATTTTAATAATGAACTCATAACTTTTTTGATAATGTTTGAATGTTTAAGTTAATTATTACTTATTATTATTGAAGCAATTATTGTTAGGTGCATACAAAGCTGAAAATGCAATCTGACATGTCTTTGTTTTTTGTCCAGAATAACATTCCACAGCCCAAAGAATTAGTCATTAGTTTACTATCATAGAAAACTAAAGAAACCAGAAAATATTTAAATTTGAGAAGCTGGGAAAAAAGCAAATTTAGACATTTTTCAGTAATTGATGTAATAGTTGGTAACTAATCGATTAATCAACTAATTGTTGCAGCTCTATCCTATGGGCTTACTGTACTTGAACCCAACAAAACACACTGTTTTCCTCTTAGACGCACGCCACTGCAGGCTAGACAACATCAGAAATGCTACAAACGACTTCTGGCAGCACGTTTTTTGATTATTTTGTTGTTTTTAAACAGATACCATCATGCTGCGTGCTGTACGCCCCGAGAAAATGTCAGGAAGGTTTGAAAAAATAGATGCCGCCCAAAACTAATGACAACTCCCCACCCGAAAAAACAAAAACACAATACAACACCCTCTTTCATGTCACGATTAAGCAACGTCAGTAGATGGATTTTTTCACCTTTGCACAGAACCTGCCTTTTTTCCAGCCTTTGTGTCAAGTCAAGTTTACCGTGTGCTGGCAGCTTCCTCTTTTGCAAACAGGCACGAGAGGGGTGTCGATCTTCTCATGTTACGCTCAGCCAACGCAGCAAATGAGTAAATCTGCCCAAAGTAATACGGCTTTAAGCCTGTGACACATACACAAACTGGAGGGCACGCCGAGGTGTGGAGGTGAACGGGAGGTGAATAGTAAGAGGTAAAAGCCGCTTACGTGCAGAAATTTGACAGAGTTATCCTTAAGGAGAGTTTGATAGCGTAACTGATATAGACTAGGTGTAGCCTACATGAGATAAGTCAAAACGTTGTGAAATGAAAGCAAACAGAATGTCCTGAATGAAACTGAGCAAATAAGAGAATTAAACTCTCGTACGCCGTGTACGGAGAAGACGGATGATTTTATTGCTCCCCGTGAAATCCTTGTTGACCTGCAGGGCCTCGCTGAGTGCAAAGTGATTTGGTTTCATGTGAAAAAGCAACTCGGCCAACGGTGATCGAGAGCTCTGGCAGCTATGGTTCGTCTTAGATATTCTCCTCCACTTCCTCTACGCGCTGCTGTGGGAACGGTTTGCAGAAGGAGCGGACTGACACTCCACTGAGTCTGTTTTATCTAAATATGCCTTTAAGCTGTAGGAGCTTTCACTATTCAGAAAGAGGTGAAGGTTCAAAGTTGAACGGTGGGATGCAACGTGAACTCTACGGTTCCGCTGTCCTCCAGCCGCCCTGGACTTGTACACCTTGTCCTGAAGTCAAAATGTTACTCAAGAATATCATTAACAAAATTCTCATAATAAAAGCATCAAAATTAGAAGCAATCATTATACAGATTATTTTATTCACCACTAATAAACACAATAAAATATTGTAATGTTGTAGTTCATGAAAGTGGGGCCAAGGTAAATACTTTGGGTATATTAATATTATTATAATAAGTGTATAATAAGCCTGTTTAATTCACTTTGTATTGCAAAATTTTTACAAAGTGCATAATAAAAAAGAAAATAGCTTAAATGAAGAATATTACATTGTCAAATCTGCATCTGAAAAGTACCTAAAGCATTCAAAGGGGAGTAGAAATGGAAATGTACCTCCACAGCCGTCCCTAACCACAGTGCCTGAGTTCATGTGCTTGCTTTCTTGCACTTGTAAAAAAAGGAGAAGGCTTGCAGTGACCTGCCCTCCCACCGTCTGTGTGAGGTAAAACACTCACACAACATATGTCAAACAAACAAAGGGGCACCTTCTGGAAGTTTACAAGTTAACCAACGCTCCGCTCGTGACACAATTTTCAGACAAAGAGGACGAGACAACCACCAAACCACCAAGTGCAACATGCAGTTTTTGCCTCATTACGACGCAGGCAGCGGCCCCTGGAACAAACAGTCTGTCCCCTATTATTGCCATTCAGTGACGTACAACGGCTCCTTTTGGCTCAGTGGGGTTACAGTCTCAAATTAATAAGTCTTCAGGGAGACTATTAGAGCCAGAGGAGGAAAATAGTATAAAGAGTTCACTTGAAATAGTTACGAAACTCCTAGAGTGGTCCAAAAGGTGATTGAATGATTGAACTGTAAAGTAAAAGAACCAAAACTTTCCCCCCGGTGAGAATCCAGCCAGAGACTAATTACATTAGTAATAAAGCAAGAACCCAGACACAGCTTCTCAAAGTCGAGGTTTTGCTCCTTTTCTTTGTCAAAGTCTCGATTTCATAATGTCTCTGAATTAATGCATACTGTGTATGCGGATCATCAACAAATTCTGCGAATTTGTACATTGTGTTGTGTGTTTTTTTATTTTTATTTCTTTATAGTTTTTCTCTATCTTCAGCTTTATTTTCTTCTCTTTATCTGTAACGCTGCAGTAACACACAAATTTCCCCGTTGTGGGATCAATAAAGTTTTATCTTATCTTAAGTGTTAATGGACTTTATTATATAATATTATATATAATATTATAATTGTTGGTTAATTACCTGGTAATACAATAGTACTAATAATACAATTTTAAATTAATTGCTGGTTAGTAACAAGATTGAGCTTATTCTTTCTAACATGTCGACTTCTGCTGCAAAATATGAAACATAATCACTATAAAACACCTGATGAACTTTGTTTTTTCAGATAATAATTTTATGGCAGAGAAGTTGTTGAACAAAGGTGCAGCTGTTAAGCTGCTCAAAAGCTTCCCTGAAGAGATAGGGAGAGAAAAAATATCTATGAAAACCACTTGTCTTGTCTTTTATCACTTTTTGCCAGCTAACACGCTCTCCTAAACCCGGTAACAGTGGAGAATCCTCCTCCGTGTGTAACGGTGCAGCAGCGGCGCTTTACCTTAATGCTGCGGCACAGCGCTCCGGGTCTCTTCATGACTTTAGCGGAGTTTAAGTCCATGAGTTGAGACTCTGCCCGTCGAGGTCGGAGTCGGAGGAGGATGAGCCGCTTCCCCTCCCGCTGAGCTCGGACGTCCTTTATGCGTCCCGCTGATGTGAATTGGACTCAGCCCACAGTTCCACGCGCGAATGTTTCGGAAGTCGCCGGAGCGGAGCTGGCTAGCCGCGCGCTGATTGGCTGAGTCGCTCACCTGTGCGCGCGAGCGTTTCGAACGCGTTTTAAGTGACTCATCAGATGCCGGCAACGACAAAATAATCGTTGAGTCACCGCCGATACCCAACGTTGTTCAACGCGCACTCGGTGAACAACCGTTTTTGACGTGCTGTCACGTGCCTCATTAAGGCGCCACTTTTTTGTTCTCCCGCAGCTTCATTAGTTGTGGAATGCGGCGTTCAGGGACTGTTTCCGCCCGGAGCTAATGAGCAGTGTTAATGCTGCCGTCCAAACGTCTGACTTTAGCTACTGCTCGACTAATTAACCGAATGAAAGTGGACAGAAGAGGAAAACATTGACTAATTAAAAACGGAGTTCCACTATATCTGGACTAATAACTAAAAAAAAAAAAATAATAAATCGAAAAAGATGAACTTCTGGCGACCCGACAACCGAGGTCAGGACGCAACACCTGGGCAAACAGCCTCTGAGCAAAGAGTCACGGGTTCGAATCCCGGCTAGCCCGGACATTTTTTCTGCTCTTCCCACAATAGTAAAAAAAATACTTCTCGTAACATTTTATTCAAGTAATTTAAGACTAAATAAAAATAGCCGATCCTCAAAATGAACACCGTGGAGATATAATTGTATTTCACTCCTCATAGCGAACTATGAGGCATCAGGAAAATGGTGAGTAGCACATTATTAGACTTTATTATTACTGACTGAGTAAACACAAAGTCCTTCAGCCAAATCCATTATCATGAAAGTGAGAACATTACAACTGGGTTGCACTGACTAAATCTCAGCAAAAAAATGTAACTTTAACTAAATGAAACACCCATAATATAGATATTAGAATAATAAACAAAAAAGAAAAAAAGTTGTCAAAACTAAGACCCTGTGTGTGTGTTTTTTCACTAAAGGAAATACAGCTAACCCCTCTGTAAAACTCCCTCCAGGTTTCAGGAAAGCCCAAAACTGTCAAAACCTTAAACGAGATCCTTGTGTTTCCCAGCTAAGGTCCTGGTTGCATATATAATCGTATTTATGCTCAAGAATGACAATGTCTTCTTTTTGTTGACTGTTTGGCATTAAGGTCTTAAAGCATACATCATGTATTCTGACACCAGTAATGGATAGAGAGTGTTGGTGGCGGATGCAATGATTCATGTTTATTACAATATATATATATATATATATATAGAAACACTTAATTTGATGCTAGGTGTTGGGCATGATATATTGAAATGCCCTAGGACTTGTGTGGATACATCACAAAGATTTTATGGGATATCTGAATTGCATCCTGTGGCGCCTAAAATACAATGTGTATTTAGTTTTCATTCAGTTAATAACCTCAATGTAATGTGTTGCTAAGCAGGACCGATATGAGAGCTGTCCTTTGGACGGCCATTTAGATTAACTGTCACAACAAGAGTGTGTTCAGGTACAGTAGTAAACAGGAGTCACTCATCACAGTTCAATAGTAATATTGAATAAACTGTATGTAGATTTTAAGGAAACTAAATCACAATAAGAAAAAACTAATACAGGCTGGAGACTCTGAATGACAAAATGCATCCATTTCATATGTGGCTATAAACAGGGGCCTGTTCATATTAGTAGATTTACAGTTATGTAAATACATTTTGTGTAATAAGAGAAAAAAAATGCGAAATGATCAGTTAATAATTGTCCTATTTGTGACCCATTCTAGCCGAATTCCACTCGTCATGCCTGTTTAGACGTTACGTTATTGTGACACAGATCGTCTGAAATAAGAATGCCTATTTACTCAACATGTCCTGCGGCTCCATTGTGATATCTATTGTGTGTCTATTAGTGTTGTGAAGAAACACGCGGCGGAGGTTGTGACTGCGGAAAGGGAACATGATGATACCATCATATTCTGAACGGATGTCATTGTGAATACCGCTGTATCTGTGTGGAAATATCTCAGCGTGACTTCACACCAGCGACATTTTGCTGGTAATTCCACTCACTAAGAACACCACACCTGAGAAAAAGATTTCACCATTAAATGATGAACAACAGGGGAGATTAACATTGATCAGTGATAGTTAAGAGAAGAACAGATGGCATATTTTACCTTTCTGCCTATAAGATAAAAAACATTAAAACTGTTGTGTCTTTGAAGGTGGTTTTTCCCTCCAATTTTCCTCCAGAAATGCACCGCCTCAGGGCCTCAAATATAATTGAATACATGTAAGGACGAGGACTTGTGAAAGGATTTAGGGATTCTGATCCTAGATTTCATAACGTTCCATTACTCCTGTGTTCACAGGACATTTGAGATCTTCTTTTATCAACAAGCGGACGCTTGGCATGGACATGTCAAACAGCGAGAGGCTACACTGCTCTTTGAAGCTTCGCAGTCTAAACAGGAAAAACTTTGCACCCAAACACTTGGCTTTTGTGGTACAAAAACAAGCATTAATGTCGTCTCAGGTGTTTCCCCAAAAACAACAAGAAAAGCTGGTTATACACTGTGCACGTTTTATGAAAAAACAAAATAAATAAATTATGTAGACACTATATTTAAAAGATGACATTTAATTTGTGGATACGAATTCGGGAAGTTTACAACCTTAATTCAACATGCAGTGATTGTAAAAACACATCACAAAGATGTTAAAAGGTGTGAGAATAAGATTAGACCAAGCTTGTAGGCAGTTTTTTTGTGTGTGTTCATTGTGATTATTAATGTTCTAGTTAGGAAAGATCCGTCTTAAAAAAAAAAAAAAAATCCTGTGAAGTGTTCTGACACAGAACAAACAATCTTATAAAATAGGAAAAGTCATGATACCCCAGGATTGTGATAGTGAAAACATAAGGTACAAAAACAAAAAGGAAGAGGGTGCTTTTTTCCCAATAAGTGAGATCAAGGTCCAAAATTCACTCTGGTTGTCGTTTAAAAAATATCAAGTTCATATATTTTTCCTGTAGCTTTGCAGGTGCTGATGATGTACGAGCTGCGCGTCCTCACGTCTGATCCGTCGCAGCGTCGTCTCCGCCGAGCGTTGGCACAGTCAATCGGGAGGAAAAGAAAATTCATCCAAGTTTTAATCTCATCCAGAGGCGAACAAGAGTACCGTTCGAAGAAAGCTTCTCGGTTGCTGCTCGACAAAACACAAATCTCCTGTTCTTCTCGTACCAAGCTTGAGCTTCTTGGAGCCGAGTGAAGCAGCGTGTTTGAGAATATGGTTACATACACAAATGAAGCCCTTAAGTCTACTTTGGTACCTAAAATCATTCTGCTGTTCACCCAAAACTACAATTTATACTGCTTTACTAAGTCACAAACCTGCAGAAAATACTGTCTTCAAAACCAGGTTGTCAGAGCCTTAAAGAAAAAAAAAATAGTTTGATGGCATATCAATTGTCCGGAAATGTTCATGTGTTGAACATGTGACTACACATTTCCATTGTTCGGTCCTCTTGGCAAAGGGAGAGCACTTTACTTGCCATTTCTATATGCTTTCAAAGCATATAAAACAATATTTAATAAAAAGTCCATATACAACTTTGACAACAAACCATTTTACTTTGCTATGCTGTAAAAAGGTAATTCAACTATATAAAAACTCCACAGAACTGTACAAAATAAAAAATCAGGGCGCTTAAGTCTGCTCTTTCATCAGATAAGGCACAGTTTCATACATGTTTTCCTTATGAATAGTGTCCACATGCTTCTAGTGTTGCTGTTCTTCAAGGAAGAAAAAAAAAAAATCCAAAAAGCTTGTTTTCACACGTAAGCACCCAAAGCTGCGTGGAATTCTGTGAGACACTGAACAAGCTGCTGAAACTTGGGCCTCTCCTCCGGATCCAGGGCCCAGCAACAGGCCATCACTGCAAACCTGCAACAAGAGGAGGAAACACAAGAGATGGGTCATATTCGCTGTTTGTAGCGTGTGGGAGAGAGGAGGCCGGCTTCAGGCTCAGAGTATTACACACTTATCACCGACAGTACGCGCCGTATTGTCCTGAAAACAGGAGCGGCCTGTGCGTAGCTGATACAAAGGTATGAGATATAATCGTTTTTTAATGAAGTCATGACCTTAAATGTTTCATTTCGTAACTCCTAATAATTTGGAAAAGGAAGCCTCCATTTTGCCACCTATTGTATTGAGGAGGAAATTCAGCTTAGTCATTCATCAAATATCAGGTAATCAGTCGCTGCAGTTGCATGTCTGATTGAAGTTCTTGCACTTTTCAGGTGTTTCCCACCAAAAGGGGTTTATATTCTTTTGGGGGGAGGTGAGAAGTGAAAACAAATGAGCACAAATCCCAAAATAATGAGGCTGTAAACCTCAAATGGCTTTAGTGTTGTTGGAAAAAGGAAGCGAGGAAATGAGGGCAAGGGCTGGGCAATATCTTGATACTATATTGATATTAGGATATGAGAATAGTTATCTTAGATTTACCTGATATTGTGATCTGGTATAAGTGTTGACTTTTCCTGGTTTAAGGGGCTGTCCTATAGTAAAGTGATGTCACTTTTGTTACCACACTGTTCTATTATTTGTCTAAAGCAGGGGTGTCAAACGTGTGGCTCTGGGGCCAGGACCGGCCTGCTAGAAAGTCCAATCCAGCCCACTGGATGACTGTACAAGGTGTGACAAAAATTGGACCAGCTCCTGTTTTTTTTCACAGGAATGTGAAGTCAGTGAGCATCGTTCAGAGGTCAAAGGGGTCAAATATTCTAAGCTTTGATTTGTAAAAGGTTTGTACGGCAGGAGATAAATTTACCTGCTGCTTAAAAAACGAAATATTGTTCAGTGACTAGCAATGCATGCAACAGGAGACCGAGCGAAAATGGAATAATAGACATCACTTCCTGTTTTGTAAATAGGTTTATATTCATGTAATATTTATAATGTATTTCTTTACATAAAATTGAGGAGAGAAATTTGTCGGTGTTGTTAATTATGTATTTATTTATACTGGTCCAGCCTACTTATGATCAAATTGCGCTGTATGTAGCCAAATAAAATTAAGTTGAGTTTGACACCTCTGGTTCACAACATGAGGAGTCATCACCTACAATGCTGAGCAATACAGGATAACGGTATTCTCTGTAAGAACATATTCTGATATTGGATTTAGTCAAAACTAAGACAGTGTGTGTGTTCTTCCGCCCCAGCACTAGTGAGGACAGACAGCTGCCTGAAGGTGGAAAAAAATGACAACAAATAGAGCTATGATAAAATTAAAATGTGAGGTTCTCAGTTCAAATGTCCATGTTAGCGTATAATTGATAACAGTGACTCATTTGTAGGACTTAAAAGGTGCCAGTGTTTGGCCTGACACACCTTTGTGGGTTTTGTCATCACCACAGCATCGTGAACGTTTACTCGTGCGTCACAGGCTGAACCAGCCTGGTGGTCCTGCTGCAGCCTTGGTATTATCCAGCAGTGAGGAGGTGACAGACGTGCTGGGCGTTAGATACGGAGGAAACAGCCTGTAAATAACAACCCTGTAGCGGGAATGACGTGTCGGGGCACAGGCTGCTCCTTTCACGTTGAACACTAGTAGCTGCTGACACATTTCAACTTGAGCCGGCCGTCATATCGTATAAACAAGTGTCACCGACGGCACAATTCATCTAGGAAGTCTGCAATAACAAGCCTGGCTGCAGCTACACATCACTTATATTAATAACAGCAATAACGATAATACGCAAAAACACATTCAGCGGCCCTCAAAGTGACTGAAGCATTTTCATCACTAATCAAAATACTACATTAAGATCACCTGTCGAGGCCTGTTTTCATTTCCCTTCCAATATGTTATTGGCTGTTGCCATATCATCTTTGTTGTTCATTGAGTAGTTATTACACTTAATGATATTTTTTTCCTCTGGGATTGTGTTACACGTGCTCAACATTCTGAACTGATCCAGTAAAAGAGGTGCTTCTATCTTAATTACTAATAAAATAAATAAAGAGAACATGTAGTAAAACACATACATATACACAAACACACACACACACACATATATACACACATACATACATACATACATACATACATATATATACATATCTGTCTGGTATCTGACATGATGTGTAGAATTTATTGTAATAGGTTTTCAGTAAAGGGTTATAGTGGGAACATTTAAAGCGTGATACAATCTCTTTCCAGCTCTACCATAAGTATAATTTTTGACTGATCAATGTACTTATCAATACTAGCTTCCAATTACAGTTTTAAAACTTTGGAAACATTAGACATGAGTGTTTTTCTAATTCCCAGCAATGGTCCAACTTATCACGTTTTCTGAGAACATCTCAGAAAACGTGATAAGTTTCTGAGCCTGTATAGGTGTGCATGTGTGTGTGCCGGCGCTATACGAGTCCACGTACAGTTCGTCTGGACAGTTGATTGGCTGTGCTATTCTGTACCCATCCTTCAGGTAGGCAGACATCTCAAACGGGTCGATGTCGACGTACGGCGTCTGACCCAGAGTCATCAGCTCCCACAGCGTCACTCCGAAAGCCCACTGGGAAAAACACAACACGTGATTAACACCAAGATCAGTAATGAACATTTATTTACCACAGTTTTTTTTCCTGCTTACGATCAACACAATGAGTTTATTACATTATTGACACGGGATAAAACAAAGCCATCGTTTCCATTCAGATTGCGATAAGGCTGTGGTGTCCGCTCGCTTGCACAAAGTTTTCCACATGAACAATGCAAGGAAATAATACTTAAAAATTTATAAGGAATATAAATCATTGTTGCAAGTTTTTTGTTGGGGGGCAGTGTTAACAGTAGGGTGGATGTTCTGTTTAGAGAAACTCTTAAAGGTTTGGAATCAAGTTCCAGAGGCGGTGAGGTCCTGCCCTGTGTGTTGTTGAGCTGACCTCAGAGAAGGAAACACAGGAAAGAAGCATTTCCCTATTTGTGTTACTCACTTGGGGTCAATTTCCAAACTGGAAGTGGTTCCAGTATGCGTTGACCCTGGGCAGCGTTTACTGACTAGTGACACTTGGAAACCACGAGCAGGATTATGTTCTATTTTATTCTGTTAAGTGTGTCACAACCTTTAACCGGCTGACACGAGACCTTTAAAGGAAGCGGAGGGAGTGATCAAGGACAGAGGGGAAATAGATGATGATGATGATAGGAGGGCTTCTCGGAGGTAAGACGTGTTGTACAGTAAGACTCCCGGTTTCCACAGCAGTGCCCACGCCACTGCCAACATTCCCAACAAGGCCCGAACATGGCAACAGTCAGTTTCTCATGCTGCCCAATGTGCGTAACAGCTGACTTAAGCGTATAGAGTGTTTATGAATGCAAGTGACATGTGTGATGCTACAAAGGATACCAGGACCTCCCCTAGAGTTTAGCAGGCCTCTGTTACTGTAAGTGCGAGGGAGGGCAGCCGTGAGGCGGTGTGACCATAAGAGGAATGCAGAGGGGTGGGGGCACGTCTGGCCGGGGCACACCGCCTCTCTGAGTCGTGTCTCTCGAGGATCTGTTAAAACTTCCCGACCGTCTCCACAGCAGTCGCTCGTACTATCCTAGGACAGCAAAGGCGGAAGAAAGAGAGAGCACGGCGTCCTGTGTCGCACGTCCCTCCCTTCTGATACCTCCACCGAGCGTCTAAGAATGGCTTCAATACAATTCAGTATCCTGCCCCGCCTCCTCTGAAAACCTTTATGTCTATTAAAAACCCCTAAAGGAGACGAGGAAGATTCCAATCAGGTTCGTGACGTATACGCTGTATTGATAGCGCGGGTTATCTGGCTGCAATAAAGTAAACCGCATATCAGGGAGCGATCGTCTTACCACGTCACTGGCGCTGGAGAAGTCGTTGTTGAGCAAGCTTTCCAGAGCCATCCAGCGGACAGGCCGGTTCTCATTATCCCCCAGACAGTGGTAATCCATGGGAAACAGGTCTCGGGCAAGAGCGTTGTCTGTGATCTTTACCTGCATGTTGTCGTCAATGCTGGTGTGCGTGTGTGTGTGTGTGTGTGTGTAGGGGGGGGAGACAAGAGAGAAAAATCTTTATTTTTGCAATTGAATTCTAAACAAATCACCTGAAAGCTCCAGGGAGAAATGATGACGGCTGTGCGCTGGGTCAGGGACACTTACACGCAGTTCCTGGCAGAGAGGTCTTTGTGTATGACCTCCCTGCGAGCCAGGTAGCTCATCCCACATGCGATCTGGATGGCCATGTAAACCAGGTCCTGTTGAGAGACCGCCTGAAAGGAAATGAGAGAGAGAGGGCATTTGAAAAGCAGGAAAAACCCTCCAAAAAAAGGGAGGACTGGGGACAGGACAGTACACTTAATAGGATTGTACTATGCTGGAATTGTTCTTCTGTGTCAAATCACTCATTTCCTTGAGTTGGGGCTCAGGCTACTTTGAGTAAAGCATGTATCTGATTTTGTGAATGGAAATGTAAAGGCTGATTTTGAAAAGCTACATTATGTTTGTTGACATCTCAACTAGAACTAGAAAATAAAACTGTATCATAAATATCCACATCGCCAATACAATAAGAAAATAGTTCACTATAATACAGATAGTTTCCCTCTTTAACACCCTATTTTCCTTGACAATGGAGCAAACCATCGAGCCAAACAGCCAGTCATTTAACAGACAAAACACTGAAGAAAGTGGTTATTAGTGCTGCAACGATGAGTGAAATTATCGACAACTTGACAACTTTTAGATTAATCACCAAAAACAATGTTTCAACAAACTGTTGATAGTTGCAGCCCTGGTGGTTTAGATAAGCCCCATTTCTCCTGGTTTTTACCAAAAACAGAATCAAAAAACATCCTCAAGGATAATATCGATTATATATATGTTCTTGTCTAGCTTTCACTCGCCTCTACATTCACATATTAAAAGTAGGTAATCGAGCATTAAATTCTTATTAACATCAATGATTATAAATAAACTGTATCAACAGCCTTTTGTTTTTAATATCACCCAGCCCTTATCTCAACTAAGATTATAATCAGTACGAAGGAATGTTTTACACACCTGAGGGAGTATTGCCTACTGCATTACATGACTCAAAGGTTTGAGCCAGACTGACATTTAAGGAAAGTGGTTTGTTTTATGCTCGGAGCTACTACAGGGATCTGTAAACAATAGTTGAGCCAGAAAATGTACAGGAACAGTCAGGATAAACAGCTGACAGAGAGAGGCAGGCCTTTATGTCGTAATCTATATAAACATCCTGGATAGCTCGAGAGAAAACCTGTTAGAGACTGACAGTCCTAAGCTAATGGCGTCATATATTATATTGTGTCTAATCAAATTCAGTCAGCTGGAGCTACAGCGAACGCATTCACACACACACACACGCGTGCGTGCGCGCGGGCAATATTTCTAACTGTTTAATTTTATTTGACAGTGGACAGCAGCGTGATACAACCAAAGTTAATTAATCCCTCACAACATGAGAATACAAGGTCTTGGCAACCGCCAACCAGGGAACATTCAAGGGAGCAGCTCAAGCAAAACTGAGACGTGTGCAGCTGGTACGGACAGTCGAGCTCCGGATCCGACATGCGGAGTAACCTCGCGGCCAGTTGCAAGCGGAAAAATGATAACTGTGGAAAAGGTCGACACACAACTGCCCTTTTTTTTACCCCCCTGCTCTCTCCTTGTGGTTATACCTTCAAAAAAACAGATGTTCGCTCTCAGCTTGAATGGCATACTGTGGTGTTGCGTTCCTTTGCTGTTTTACAGAGAACTTTATTTCCCTCACACTGATTCATTTCTGATTTATAGCTGAATGTTTATTACAACAACTCAACCTTTGTCTTCTTCAACTGCCAAGAAGAGCATAAATGAGATCGCAGAAACCAAAACTGCTGATGTGTTACCTGTAACTGATAAAAGTTTTTTTTTTTTATTAAATCAAACAGATGGCAAGCTTCGTCTTGCGATTGCGGAGTGTTTGCTACATCTGTATTTCGGAGCTGATTGATGATTGGATCCGTGCTGTGGGTTTTGCCAAGTACATCAGAGACTCCCTGAGGTTAACGTGTACAAAAGCCTGATTGTCTTTACATAGCGAATAAAAAAATCTCTGCCCTGAGCAACAGGCTTCCTGACTGTATCAACAGTTCATCCCATAACAGCCTTAAACAAGTAGTTTGTGATTGCTGCAGACACGCGAAATGTTCTTTCAGACTTGACACTGAGACTGAATTTGGCTTGTCTTACAATTATGGGGAATTTATTTTGATGGTTTGATAGAGGTTTTCATGCACATCTATGTGTGGCGTCGACAGATGTGCTCATCCTAATAGTTTAATAAGTGGTTTGTGTATGTGTGTTTGTGTGTGTTTTCTTCAGTGGTGCAGCCTCACCTGTGGGTTGTTCGCCTCGGCTAGTTTGCACTGCCGTAGGAACAGCTTGAGGTTCCCCCAGGCCATGAAAGGCAGCAGCACCATGGGCTTCTCTCCATCCTCCGTGCACACATGACTTATAGGAAGCAAATTTCTGAAGGTTAAGAGGAAGAGCATGTGAGTAACAGGAAACAGTGGGTGACTTAAATAATGGTGACGTACATAGGTGTGAGGTTAGCAGTTTGCTGAAGGAATATGAAGGTGTACATCAGATAGGGTCATCCGAACTATTTCCAAACCGTGTGGGAGGAAATGTCTTACGGACAGTAAAGAGGAAGATGTGGGCTGGGGTGATGACAATAACCCCCCCACGAAAAAACCCACAAAAACTTTTGGTTTTTGTTTCAGTTAAGGCAATTCAGCGAATTCATTGTGAAATAATGAATGGGATTATGGTATAATGTGCAGGTGTTGCATTCACTAGTCCTTTTTTCCATGGTTAACATTAGTTTTAGCTCTCCCTGATATCATCATTGGTTTAGGAGCAAACCATTGTTACTTCTATGACATGAACTGTGGTGCAAGTTGACACATACGGCACTATGTTGGGTTTTTTGTGTGACAGTGTGGCATTTTATCTATACGTTTTCAGTTATTTATTTAAAAATAAAAAGGCTAAATCACGCTCCCACTCACCTATGATGAAGCCCGCGAAGTTTGCAACTTTCAGTCACCATCATGGTCACCTGCACCTCAGATGCATGATCTGAAGAATTCAACAGAGAGACAGAAGTGGATTACAAACCGAACGATGTGCAAAACTACAGCGGATTCAACATCTCTACCAATAGATACAAAGACACGACCGATTCACTTGCTGACCCCACGGAGTGTTTGATTTTCATTTGTGTGCCTGCACCTCTGCCAGCAGTCATTTGTAATGGGAAACATCAGAGGAAGACAGACGTGCCAAGCTCAATCAGGGTTCAGTTTTTAATCTGTGTGTGTGCAGCTTTGCCATCGTCTGCTACTTATGGAAAGCAGCATTGTTCCCTTCCCAAAAGGCACATGAGAAGGAAGTTAAGGGTTTAACAAAGCCAAGACTGGCATGAGGGTATTGTTTGCCTTGAGTGGTATCCACCCCTCCCTGAGTAAACAGGAGAGAATGGAGAGGTCAGAAGGCAACTGGCAGAGAATAGAGACACATGCTGCTAACAAAGAACCTGACAATGCAGTAGAAATGAGTTCTTTAACTGGAATTCAAACTCTGCAGCATGAGTAAGACTAATAACTGATTTACTGTCAAACGTCTGTGTCCGTTTACGAGACAGAATCCATGCAGGGCCATCTGCCGAAGCCATTACAAAGGTACATCCGATAGCTACTATCTGGAAGCTACTTCTAAAGGATGATGTTTGCATTGTTCACAACCAGGGCTCACCTAAAAAAACAAGTGTGTAAAATCACGACCCATGCTGTTGGCCTTGTTAAAGTCCAGTGACCTCAAAGTAGAAGTGAAGGTCGATATCTTAAGGGATTTTTTTTATTCAAGCCTAGCCTACACAAAAACACTGTGCTCTGCAATTAGTCTGGACTCCTGGACCCAATCTTCCCCTCAGCGATGGAACATGTAACAGAGCAGCAAAGCGATGGCAAAACACAGAAACAACAATGTTGATTTTTGTGGATCCAACATAGGGGCAGATGGTTATTTACCATTTGTTGCAGCCTTAGAGAGTCTTCTAAGTAATTTAGACCGCAATTTTATTTCGAAAAACTATTTCATCGATCATCAGGTATGTTTGATATGATTGTCTATAAGCTACGTACAGATGCATGTAATAGACATTTGTAGTGCTAAATAAACAGCTCTGGGCTTTAATAAACCATACGTCTTATACGAATAAATGAATGGATGGTTCCTACACTGAACATTAATCAACGTTGAGATGAGGTCTGGTGCTAAAACGATCCAGTAACGGCTTCAAAAATGCTGTAAGACTATGCAATGTAATTGCGCGGTTGTTTTAGGTTTCCGATATAGCAGAGACTGTAGTTTGATGTCAAAGGCATCACAACATGTACGGCTGTAGGAGGGAAGATCCCAGACCGACAAACACTGAACTGATATCTGAGTTTTTGTTCTTAGGATAACTACTTAATTGGAAAAAATTCTGAAAATAAATAAATCCCCAAATCTTCACTTGCATGTTTTCCTTGCACATGTATTTGCATTGTCAGCAGAATGAAGTGCGTACCTTTCACTGTCTTCACGAAGACCTGCTTTTCCTTACTGGGGTCCTTCTCGTCCAGCAACACGCCATGAAAGATGCGGCCAAATGTGCCTGTTGGAAGACAAAATGCCGGTGGTTTTATTTGAGGAAAAGGGCAGGAGAGGGATGAAAATGTCACCTCACTCACTGCTCGTCATGTCTGGCTGATCTGTGGACAGAGGTGGACAGGCTTCCCGCTCAAAGTGTTTTGTCTCTTAATGGGATTAGACAGTTTTTGGCGGTTGTCTCGCGGACATGAGCCAAAACAAGAGTTATTCACTGGGCCTTGGAGGACCTTTCATCACTGAGAACGATTCAGACGTACATACGAGGTGGAAAAGGCCAAATGAGCTCCTTCATCATCTCCTTTGTCTAAACTGTCACTGAATTGCCTCGGGACGTTGCTGAGGTAAAATGCCATTTGAGAACATAAACCATCAACATAAACTCAGGGGGAAAAAAAAAAAAAAAAAAAAAAACACAGCCCAAGGCCAAGCTGGGCTGGATAGGCCTTGTATTTCAACAGGAGAGAAGAAAAAGCCTAACCACAGGTTGAGTGTTTAACGCTCCCACCTTCCTCCGTCAGACCTGTCTGGACCTGCTGGCTCCCGAGAGCAGATCCCTGCTCTCAAAACTCGCCTGGTGTGTCTTGTATTTGTTGTTTCTTGGGAGCCAGATTTCAAGTTTTGTTTTGTTTAGGTTGGATCTGATGTATGCGTATAGCTGATTGCACAGGCAACAACCAAGATGAGGGAGACTGATATAAATTAATTCTGCTTTCAAGTATGTTCACTTACACCTTAGGTTGTGTGGCAATCTGATATTATGGTTATTGTTCCCTGAAACCTTACTTACCTTACACCCTAAACTAGCGTCAGCATTTCCTATTATCAACAGAAACCAGACCTGATATGACGACAACTTTAACAAACACCCAAGGTAAATAAATTAATTAAAAAGAAAGCAGCATCAAGGTGAAAATGTTCTGCAGCTTTGACAAAGGTGGTTAATAAATGCACAAGGTCGAGTGACATGAGGGACATTTATTAAAGAGTTAAACAACCTCTCAGATACAAATGTCACCACCGCACCCATCCTATGTACACTAGTCAGACACACCCATAGCAAGCAAAATGAGAAGCAAGAGCTGGTCACTAAGGTCAGGAACCACAAGTAGCATGGAGGCTTTAAAGCTGATCAACAATGCATTAACACAGAAGCTATGAACAGGTTGTATGTATGTATAAGATATTGTTGCTATAGTTGGTATAATACATCATAAAGCCAGCTTCATTTAAAGAGATATGTTTAAAAACAACAAAAAAAAGAGGTAATAAATATCTGAAACAAAGCTTACAACTACCAGACAGAAGCAATGACCATAAACCATCCATAAAATGTTATTAATTGCAAGAAAGCAAAAGAAAAAAAATACACCCACACCTTTTCCCGCAATTGTGTTGTATTACATTACATAATTCAAACACACTGGCAAGACTCCAGAAAGTCAAGTGCAGGCTTGTTCGGTACAATCACTCCATGATGATGGCGAATTGTCTCCAGAGTCAGTCGGTATTTAAAGTGAGAAAGAATGACGGAGCCAAACTGATACGCAAATAGTTGATTTCATCTTTGGTACCAAGCCAAGGAAAAAGATTTAGAAACTTAAATATCTTATGCTCCGCTGCCAACAGGCACTAATGTAAACATTTGCTATTTTAGGTTCAGGGCATGTTTGATTGGCACTGGCCTGATGAGGCATGCTCATACTGTGTGATGAAAAATGTAAGATATGAACACAAATCTACAGTTTTCCTGCAGACAATAATACAGGAGGTGATGTGTATTCATCTATTTTGTAAATAAGTGCATACCAGTATCAAATCTGCAACAGGACATACCACTAGAAAGATTGTGTCCTAATGAATACATACAAATGATCAATTTATTACATGTCTTGACATTTTTATATATCTTAGTAGTGTAGTGCACGTCATCTTTGTGCCTTATCTGGTGTACGTGTAATGTTTGTCATATGAGACTCAAGAACATGTTTTTATTTAGCAACTTCGGAATTTTACTTGAAACAGTTTCCAAATGTGTAATGTTAGAGATTGCCACAGCTGATGGGTACCAATAAAAATCTTGATGATTCATATAGCCGAGAAGGTTCGTCATCAATCACTTGTCGTCATGGCATGAAAGTGTGTCCTAAGGTAACATTAACGTCTGCTAAAACTGTAGCCAGAGTCCTGACATGAACCCAATGGAACATCTTGGGCTGCACAATATATTAATAGAATAGAATATAGAATATGATATTACACAGATATCGTGATATAAGGCTGGATCTTGTAGTATTGTGATATAGTGTAAGTGTTTTAAAGTTCTTAATAATGAGATTGTTCTAGTGATTCTATTATTGGTCTTTCAGTGTTTCCCCACACATAGACCACACTGTGGAACACTTTTTTTTTTTTTTTAAACTCTTTCAATTCTGTAATTCTCGGTACACACGCACAGAGAGTGAGTATTGTTATCCCTACGAATTGTTCCAATATTAACATCTAATATTGGTCAAATATGGTGCGATGTTCTGTTTTGTTTTTAATGCCCAGCTGTACTCCGGTGACCTGAAAATAAAGGACATTCAGATCAGTTTGCTGATCGTGTACCTCCAGTTCTAGGAGTGCAGCAAAGCAAAACACGTCTTATTAATGAGAGTTTCTCTGCAACGGTTCATCTATGTTTCAGCACCAGTTCAGCAGTTCAATACCGTTGCTTAATGAGTTGCAGTTGACCCAAGTAGCCTACAGCCCTTCACCTGCTTCCCTACGCTCCTGCAGAGTTCTCCATGTGAGAGCTCAACTCGGTGAAACGGGGAATGACAGAAAAATGCAGTAGAGACTCTTAAACGAGTCCACAATGGCTTTCTCTCCTTTTTTCTGCAAGAGCTTTGTCAACTGAAACCTGGTTAATGATTGTCAGACCTAAAATATCAATATAAAAACAATATTTAATAAACAAAAAACTAAAATTGGTGTGCCGGTGTGGTCAGTAGCAGAAAAACGACACCCTTATTCACAATGGCTGTCTGATGGTAGCCCCCATCCAACCTAACAAAGCCTGAAAGAGCTGCAGAGAAAAAAGAAAATTCCAAATCCAGGTGTGCAAAACATGTCATGTCACACCCAAGAAGACTCGAGGGTGTAAACCTCATGAAAGGAGCTTCAACTAAGTGCTGAGTAAAGGGTCTGAAGACTTGGGTCAAAGCAATATTTCACTTATTAATGGTATTGCAAAAACAGAAATCCTGTTTTTGCTTTTTCTTTATGGGATATTTAGGGAAGACTGATGAAGGAAAGAATTATTCAAACAGTTCTGGAATATGATTGAAGCATTAATATGAATTTAAATGATTCCAGCATTTTGTTATGTTGAATTTCGTCATGCAACATAATAAAATGTGAAAAAGAGCGAAGGGGTCTGAATAGTTTCTGAATGTACTGTAAATAAACAATCTTCTCAGGGCGCCTCTGCCCCTCTGGTCAGAAAAAGTAACATTCTTTCAAAATAAGATAAATAACACTAATCAGATATGAGCGTTTACATAATTCACCTTCTCCGCACTCTCTTCTAGCATATTTTCATAACTGTGTAAGTTAATTCCAAAAAAATAGAAAATGTTTTTGTGTTGAGGTTTAGTGTTTCATTGTTCTGCTCCATTTGTACTTTTGAGCAGCTCTTATTCATTTACAGTCATATAAAGTTATTTTGTTTAGGTGAGGTCCTGTTTATACTTTTTGTATTAGTTGGTGCAAATAAATAAAATTTGAACGTCTACACTGTAAATCTGACGAAGTTTCGATGATGCATTTTTAGCAAAGTTGATTTTTCAGTCTCCTAAAGAGTCACGTGTATTTGGATAAATGATCAGATCTGTAGGTTAATACAGTAAATGTTCACCTGCCATCGAAACCACATGTTGCAGACACACAAGACTTCAGTGCAAAGGAAGAGGAAGATGGGTTAACCACACGTATATGACACAATCTACACTTGGTGCCTTTTACAGTTGTGTTGGTGAAATCCTTCTGAACAGCACTGACGTAGACTGGGAACACCATGTTATAGAGAAAGAGTTGGCCAGACAAGTACCTTCATGCAAGACGTCTCGCAACGTGACTCTCTCCCTCGAGATGGCAATGTCTTTCACTTTGGCTTTAGCCTCCATTAGCGTGACGCTCCTCAGGTCGTTCTTTTCGATGCGGAGGGATGGGTAGCCTGTGAGCAGAGGAAAAATACAGAGTTGCATTAAAGGCCCACATGATCCGAATGTAACCGAACCACTTTTAAAAGCGGCCGACTTTAACACAGATTAACTCATCAACAGCCGGGGGAGGTTCTGCTTCAAATCACCTTTGAGGAAACCTCCCTCCTCAGAGACACTGAGGTTTCTTCTGAAGCACAAAGCATTCATTGGAATTCAAAGTGAAACGATAACATGAAACGCGGTCGGCAAGAAGCGTACAGTAACCTACGTGTTGCATCAAAGCTCACGCAAAGTCCTGTATTACAGCAACTCTCTTACATAACGTCCCTATACACGAGCGAGTTGGATGCAAACATGCGAGCAGATGAACAAACAGTGTAAACATGGCCCCTCTGTATCAACATGCTGCCTGTGTACTCAACATGTCAGCGATGAGAGATAACACAGTCTAACCTCAGGTGTCCACAGATCTGGTGAGGGAGACTCCACCAGGCTTAACTGTGAGCAGTAGTGTAAACAGACCGTAGATACACTGTTGAATGACTGGAGACGACAGAAAACTCAAAACCTCCATATAACATTAGAGGCAATGACTTGATGACAGCTTGTTCTTAGCTGGATGTGAGCTCTAGGAATCCTTCCAGATTAATCTTTATTCTCAGGATTATACAACAAAAATAAGAAAATGGTGCAGAGTTATGAACCTCTTTGCTTTAAAAATTGAAATTTCTTCCGCAGCATGCAAACTCTAAAGTGACCTGCAGGACAAGACAATGCTGCCCCCTAGGGGTCAAATTAAGAACATACTTTTATTTCAGTAGAGTTAACACTATAAACCAGAAACGGGTAAAGACAGGAGATTAATGATCTACTATATACGACATTAAATCCGTCGGACCTTTTACACTGAACTACTGTTAATTTTCTGTTAGTTTTATTGGGATAAACACTCAACTGAGACAAAATGGAATTGTCATGCAGGAAAGTTTTTGCAGTCTGTCTACAATTGATTCATGTAATCCATAATAACTGATAATACATTGTTTTTTTTGTTTTCATTGTTTTTCTTTAGTAGAAAATCCAATAAAAAATATAAACCCCTTTTTTCTATCAAATGGAGATGCTGTATTGAAGGGACGAAATCACTTATACTGACTGATTTTTTTCATAATATGGGTAATGATGCATGTTTTTTTTAGGTTTATTAGTGTCACTGAAATAACTGCTGACTGTCAACCTTTGATTTTGGAGAACGCAACGTGCAGAGGGGTTGTCTTGGGTTCCTGTATTATTCATAGGCATGTTCTAAGTGTAACCTGAACCTTGACCAGAGTGTCATCTCCCATCCCCTGTAAACAGCCAAGTCGGGCTTTCAGCTGCGATGTTTCTATCTGGAGTAACGTCCATCGTCGGACTTTACATCTTATTTCTCCATTTTTAATTTCTTCAGTTATTCATGCAACAGAAAACGACACAAACGACTTCAATAAACATTCTCTATTAAACATCTCTATTAAGATTGCACTCTACAGTATGCACACTGCAGCGACTGTCCACACATAAAAACTAAAATAGTCGTTTGTGATATATGTAGCCTAGAATGCAAGAGATTATTTCCAGAATGCTGCATCTGTCGCATTCTAATATCCATTTCAGTGGATAGCAAATTAATTAAACAATTATTGATTAGGTGTTGGGCTTATAAATTGGTGTAAGAAGAAAACAATCTAACCAAAGATGTATTTTTTGTCCAGTCCAATAGTCCTCAACACAAAGCTCAGAAGCTGCAACAGGAGAATTTAGACATTTTCTTTTTACAAAATTTTTTTCCCAATTAATCGGTTATCAAAATAGTTGGCAATTAATGTTATAGTAACTAATCTCCATATTTTTCTCCGGCAAAAGAAATAAAACATAATTATTAACCAATTTGTCTTCTTGATTTGACATAAAATAATCTCTCTCTCTCTAATGATGTGCCTAATATCACAGCAAATAACATTTTTATATTTATTTGAAGCATTTATTGGCATATCATGGTTTGTGCTTAATTGCACATAATTAATAATGAATCACATAAAATCAAACTTTTTCAGTTTTTAGTGGATTTTACAGAAAACTAGTAAGCCTAATCTTTTTAACCCGTGACAACCGTGCTTCAAGGGTGTCTCAGGACTGTGGATATAGCAGCAATCCACTGTAAACAGCCTATTCTTGACCACTGATTTTAATTTATTGGGCATGTTTCTGTTGACAGGCAGAGTGAATGGTGTGTTGTACATCTGCCACCACTCTGAATAGCACAGCGTGATCTGCCCCGCCTCAGACCACGTGTCAGCCGGTCGTAACACACAGCGCTAATCCGTCCTCAAGATATCGCCACACATCACTGCACCGAACCACGCCTGGGACACTTGCTATGGCCCAACTTTAGAAGCAGCTGTCGTTGCAAGCAGGCAGGTGGGAAAGTGACTAGAAAACTGACAATTACAGGTTCCTTTTCAGCATGTCTACAGCTTTTATATCCAACTTTTAGGTTTTTTTTTTTGGTTTCACTGTCATATATCTATACCTGGTGAACGCCATAAAGTTATATGTATGAATATTTAGATACTACCAAAGCCTAATGCATACTGGCTGTTTAAAATATTATTCGTCACTTTTTGGTGCGACTTGTTTTACTTCACTTGAGTAATTACAGCAGACAGGTCTGATCGAGCCCAGCGGTTGTTTATCAATTTGATCAAATTCAACATTTCATTATATTCAGAACAAAATGCCATCATGTATTTATAGGTCATCATAATAATTCAATTTTGTATTATTTTTTTAGTGTTCCGTATGTTGTTTACTGTTGTCAATACGACGTCACAGCTACCCTCTTGGCCAGGCCTCCATTGAAAAATATTTTCAATGTCAATAAGACTATAAATATATATATATATATATAATATATATATAATATATATATATATATATATATATATATATAAATATATTGCTTACCTATAGGATCTGTGTAAAGTGCAGCTGTGTAAACAGCTGTGTAAACTAAAAGATAACCAGCTTAAAATGATCATCATAACTTTATATTTGATACCAAATGTATATTTTCACGATGAATTCATCATAGTGATTTGTAATAGTCAATAGCACAATTCATGAATTTCCTTTTAAATACAAAATGCCTAAAAAACCCATTTGTGGCAAATACATTAAAAACAACACAAAGTAGGCAAAGGTGACAGAAAAGGTTAGTATATGAAGCAAGAGAGATGCATGAGCCAGGATCTTGAGGATCAAACTATTTAACAAGAGGAACCCTGCAATAAATTAATATCCATGGTACACACCACCCTGGGTACAGAAATGCAAACATACACAGTATTTATCCAAGTAGCATTATAGTCGCTGGGCAGACAAAACATAATTAAAAGGTTACAGTTCATTATTACAGTGCACATGACGATAACAGTGTTTAGGAGTCCTTAATGCGTCTCTCAATGGAACTTACTTTTGGTTTCATGAGGGGGGGCACCAGCATTTTGGAAGGAGGAGGCAGCAAGCTGGAGTATGGGTGCAGAACCAGGGTGATTGTCTGATGACAGGAGAGGGGGAGGGAGTGGAGGAGAAGGGGGGGAGGGTGTGGAGGGAGGGTGGGAGAGAGTCAGAAAGTATTGATTTAATGGATAGCTCACTCAAATTACAACATGACCCGAATGGATGAATGGATGTGTGCTCTGGTTTGTCCATTTTCACAAAACATCCATCAAGCCAGGCATGCTTGCAAGTTGGGTAAACCTGCCCATCAGGAGGTGGGTAAAAAAAATGGATGGTGGAGCAAATAAGAATCACGTTCAGCAAAGCATAAGACATAAGGACAAAGCGAGTGGGTCAAACACAATGCACAGGAAGTGAGATGTGGGTTGTTTCCACAAGAGGGCGATGATGAATCATACAATAAAGGCCGTTTCCCTGGGCTTCTAAAATGAAACAGAGGTCCCTCACCAAAAGGGAGAAGATCATCATTCCACAAGGCATTTCTAGACATTCTTGTCACAGATGCATCCCTGTGCGAGCTGTCTTTCCATGAAAAGGTATGCAGAGGAAAAAAACCCCTATCCCTCATTGAGAGATTGCTGTGGCATGTTGCAAACTTTGCATGGCTACATTTATGACATTTAAAAAATGAGGAAAAATGGTTTTGTTCATTTGAAACAGTGGTCTTCAATATGTAACTTTGAAAAAGGTCAGAGCAATATCATGTGACACTAAAAGGAAGATGGATCATTCTGCAGAAATTACTTAGTAGTGATTTTTTACTGAAAGTACAGTTACATCCGGTTTTTATAATTCTTTTTAGTCGCAAATTCCTTTTGATGATGTGGTATGACTCACAAAAGTGTAAAACAAAACTCATTACAGTAGCAGTATAGCTGGGAAAAAAAAGAGTCAGCACATAGCTGCCCACATAAAGCAGCAGATTGTTATATTCAGAGCTGCCACACAGTCACCGTCATTATGCTTTTACTGTGGTGGTCTGGATCTCATTTCAAGGACCCATTACTTGCACTGTAATTATAAGTCTGTGTCAATACTGATAAACATACATCCTCTTTAAAGACTGTAGTTCGCCTTGCAACATATGCCAGATAAATTCCACTTCACTATTTACAATCAGCCAAGAAAATAGGAGCAGGGTGAGTCCAACTTAAAACAACAACAGAGGACATTTAAGTCGTTCTACCTACACTTTATTCCATTTATAACACAAATCAATTTAGAGGGTAGTTTCTTCCAGTTCTGACATAAAAGATCACTCGTGATTTTTCAACTGACTGACCAAAGCACACAACGAGCGCATTCACACGTTGACAGTAATAGGTCACAAGGTTAGCAGCGAGAAACAGTGCATAGAACAACATCACTGCAGCGACTGTGCTGTTAATTACAAACTTATGATACCACTTTAGGAATAAGGTCTTTCTCAGTCACTTATCACATTTGGAAAAGCATGTGCATTCTAAGATGCCAGTGAGAGAAGAGGAAATAAAACTATGGCCAACTGAATTGTACCAAATGTCCTTGGGTGTAAATGAATTCTACTGAATGAGAATATCTCTACAGGTCTTAACCCTTATGCCTCACTATGGACCTAAAAAGCCTTTGTTTACTGAAGTAAACCAGAACTCTAGTATTATGTAATAAACCATAAAGAAACAATACTACTAGTACAATATTAGTAACTCTTGGGTCTTTTAAGGTCCCATTGAAACTGGACTGAACAGAAATCGAAAATTAATAATCAATCGAATATAGTCATCCTGCAGAGATGTTTTGCCTTTATATTATGGCCATCACAGCATAAAAAAGCATTATAACAAGGCTTTCAAACTGATATCTTCGCTTTAAAATGTGTAACTTTTACTTTATTTTAGCTGATTGGGTAATATTCTCTATGTGTGGCGAAAGAAATAAAAATGTATATGGTGCAGGCCACATTACTCCTAGTGGTATCATCACAAAAACTATCACTGAAAGGCATCATTTTTGAAAATGAATGAATACTAAAGATTTAACCAAAGAAAAGTAGAAAATTACATTATATTTTTCTGAGAGATTTATTAAGAACCTTGTAGGCATTGAGAGGGTAGTTCTTTAAAGTGGTGCACATGGGCCAAAAGAAGAAACCAACAAATGTGCATCTCATTAGTGTTTTCCTTAAATGATTACTTAAATAAATGTGATGGTGGTGAGAAAGAGAAGATTCTCTTACTGGTGACAGGAGCTGCGTTGTTTGGAGTGTCCGCCCTCAGGTACTGGGTGGTCTGGGTGGAGGGCTGGGACAGACCCTGGGAGCTTCCACTGTCGCTCACACTGAAAGATGCAGAGAGGAAGAACACGGAGTAGTCATTCAGTGGTGGCAGCTGTTCATAACTTCATTACTACATTATTGGTTTTTTAAGGCCTTTCTTACTTCAGAATGGGTCTGTCAACTGACCCTTAGAAGATATCCTCTAAAGGTACTTGCAATACAATGGTAGGAGACAAAATATACAGTCCTCATTTTGCCCATAAAACATATTTAAAGGTTTATCTGAAGTTGATATGAAGAATCATCTGTCCGAGTTATTCAAATAACTTTGATATCTTCCACAGTTGTCTTTTTAGGAAAAGAATTCCCTCTGTGTGGCCCTATGGAAAGTGTTCCTGTTCAGCTGCAGTGGAAGGATCGTAAAAAAAGAGGAGGGAATTTGGCACCGAGAAGACAGTAACTGTAAAAGATATTGACGAGAAACATGGTGAACCTATTCTTTAATAACTATGAGCTACTTTCAAACTAGCGATTTACTAAATCTTGTTGTTCCATTACAATTTATTGTCCTGAATGTGTAAAGCCGTTGTTCAGAAACATCTGTAGAGAAGTCCAATCAAAAGCAATCAAATATATAAAGTTATATCTATAGCGTTGGTGTCATACGTGGCCCAACATCTTTTAGGGCTCAAGGGATAAAAAAAAAAAAAAAAATTTAGTTTTGACTTTTGACTTGTAGTGAATAGGCGGTAAGACACAGACAACTTCACCTGCGTCTTAAAAAGGTAAATACTGTTCAGTGACTAAAGGCCAAATCTCTCCTGTTACTATAATGTACTTCTTTACATAACAAGGAGGGGTGTAAATCTTTACTGGTCTGGCCCATTTGAGGTTAGATAATCTTAATTAACTAAATTGAGTTTGATTCCTCTTAATGAACTGCAACATACATTTTAGGAATGAGGAAATATTATATAGGAGCCAGGATCAGTTATTTAATGTCGGTTAAGAAGGAAACATCCAAGAAATAAACCACCTAACTGTGATTGGAAGTTTTTTTGTGAAATGAACAAAAGAAAAAAAAGAACATTTTGCAAAACAGCAAAGCTCATTCTAAACCAACACAAACAGGTACATAACCATATTCAATTTGATCCTTACAAACAGCCCTCTCAATATGCAAGTTACACCCACAAAAGAAACAAACCTGTCCTCCATCTCCACTCTCTTCATGCTGTGCAGGTGTAGGATAGCCAGGATGATGGCCACCAGGAAGATAACAATGCAGCAGACGCTCACACTTATGTAGAAGACCTGGGTGGAGGTGGTGGGGGTGGTAACACCAGCTACTGATGAAAACGACACGCTTTAGCAATGGGGCACAGTAGAGGAGAAATTGTCATCATTACAGAAAAGGTTCAACAGGGTTCGCCATTATAGAAGGAGCAAAGCAAAAAAATATGAGGTAACGAAAAGGGACAAAGACATGAGTGACAGAGGGATTCTATTAAAGCACCGGGGGCTCCACTTAGTTTTAATGGATGGCTGGGACGGCGGAGGCCGTGCACGGGATCCTGTGTCTGAGAGCTTTTCTCATCACCTCTCTAAAAGCCTCGGAGGGCCCCAGGTTCCTTGGGCCTACCCAAGCAGAAGGGAGACAACCCACTAATGGTACTTTGGGCTCACAAAGAGTCGGAATAAATCCCAGTGGAGGAGACTGGGTGAGGGCTGCCAGAGTGCACTTCACTAGGAAGGCTTATTATCAGGCTGATGTCACCTATGACAGACGACACATGACACAGGATTCGTAAGCAACAATACTTACAGTTAGGCTGCTGAAGAGTGTGATTGTTGAGGGTAATGGGATTCTGACCAGGAGGATCTATTCCTGTTGACAGAGGAAGGAGAAAACAGCATCACATCGACTGCCGTCAGCAGTTCATCCGTTTACCTCAATTAAACAAAGCGCCTCCACTTCCTGCCGCTATGTGAAAATGAGCCCAAATGAGTTTGTAGGGGGTCCCGTCTTGCTTTTGTGGCATCATTTGCAGCCAGAGTCTGCCCAGTCAGCCGTCCTGCCACCTGACAAATGTTTGGGAGTGGCTGTCACTCATGACGCCACGCCCCCTTCATACATAGTTAAATATCTAACATATATAAAAAAAAAAATCTGAAAAATGAGCCCTTGAACAAACATCAACTTGATAAGAACAAAATTAAAATGACAGAAGGAGTCTTTAGGAGGCATTTATTTGATATACACTTGAGAATTTTTGACTTGGCTCCTGTCCCATCTGCTAACATGGAGGGGGGTGGACTTAGCCCTGACCTACACTGTTGCCAGCCACCAGGGGGCGATTCAGATATTTGGCTCCACTTTTTGGAAGCAGTCATGTCATCCATCTTTAACAAAAATCAATAGTTTAACTGAACTTAAAATGCTGATGACATTTGAATTAAAATCTCACTGCTGGTCATTGCTAACCACATGGACCTGGTATCTACGGAGCCTAAGTATCAGCTTCTTTATTGAAGAAACTTTCTTTCCATCTCAGAGAATAGAAGAGCAAAACTTATAAATTATCTTTTTATTATCAATAACATTAGGCAAAATCTCAATCCCTCATGATAGTCCATCGTCTAAATATATTAAAAAGAAAAAAAAATAAATAAATAGCTAGGCCTATTTTAAAGCAGCACCCTCCAGAAATCTCCATTATGATCATTCCTGGCCACTAAATCACAAGCAGAGGCGGATTCCAAAATAGATTTAAGATTGAACCCGAAAGCTCCCAAAAAGGCTTCCGAGTTCCATGAAAAGGTTCATAATAAATCAGTAAGCCCAGGCTGTGATTATAAAACACAGCTTACGTGCATCATTGTTTTGGCCTCGCTGTGACGCTACAGGTACAGTCTGACACAAGAAGTGACATCTATGATTGCGCAGTGCATTTTAAGCACTATTCATTCCATACAAGAATCTCTTCTGGCTCCTAATTTGGCTCAAAAACAAGATGGGAATAAGCTTGTTCCCACGGAGGATATGGCAAGAAGTTACTTGTGCACATGTAATTATCTTCGGGCAGTTTGAAAATAGCACAGAACTAAATGCAGAATACAAAAACCTGAAGTCCCACTGGAACTCTTGAAAGTTCAATGCACAGTGCTGTTGAAATCCACAGTCCATGTATAACATTTTGTTAAAAAAAATAAAATATAAAATAAAATAATAATTTCTCTGTGCTATACCGTACTATAACATGTAAAGACATCTGCTATGAAAAAGCCCTATACATAAATAATGATATAATACTTAAAAAGGAAAAAAAAAGTTTCAGTAAGGTTGCACTATGTGATGCTTACTTCTAAAAATGCATTTTTATGAATATTTACTTTTATAGCACATTTTCCTCCTCTTGAAGTTGAGCACTGTGTAGTTGTTGGCATGGATGGTCAGATTGAGCTGCACCGTCAAAACAGCCTCTCCATCGATCTTGCCGGAACAAAAAAGGTCCACTCTAAAAACTGTAGAGACACACACACACATACACACACTTAGGGATCTGCATGGGCTTCTGCAAAATATGCCTGGTTGATATATATTCTAACAACATGTCAGGACATCAGTACACAGCAAGTTAAATGATTAAATTCATTTTTTTGTGTAAATGGGTGCAAGGATCATGTCAATAACTTGAGAATGCAAATGACAAAAGTTCTCTATTCCATCTGGTTAACACTGATTAGTTAATTTAGATGTGTGTCATTACAGACAAAATGTTTGAACATCTACAATAGGGCTGACACTAACAACTACTTTGATGGTTGCTTTATCTCTATTGAAGTGATTAATTGATTACTTGTTTGGTTCATAAAATGGTTAGAAAATGTTTCTCAAAGCTAAAGTGTCTGAAATGTAGACCAACAGTCCCGCCCCCCCAAGATCAGCAGTTTAGTATTATAGAAGATAAAATGGCACCAGAAAATTTGAACATTTTCTTCTTAAAACTGTGATAGTTTTCAACTCATCGTTGCAGTCCTAGTCTACAAATTAGCAACATATTTGCATGCATGCAATAAAAAAAAAAAGAAGGCAGATATTAGACAAACCGGAGGGAACACGGGGCACCTCCCCCTGAAAAGAGATGTTGCTCATTGGTTGGTTCATGGCCACAGGGTTCTCCACAACGAAGCCTAGCCGGTAATCCACCTACGAACAAAGAATCATGTAAGACAAGTTGTCAGCACACAAATAGGTTATCTTGCACGCATTTGTGGATATTTAAGATACTAATACAATTTCTTTTCCTTTGTATGTCAAGTACATTTGGAGAAATTGACAATAAAATTGACTTTGAGGTGATTCATCAGCAATTCCAGATGTTGAGACTTACCTTTGTCTTCGAATGCCACGTGAAGTGAAGGCTGTTGGTCTCGCTGGGCACAGGCAGGGTGAAGGTGAGCGCGTAATAATTCACCACGTCGTCTCGCACATAGTAGAGCTCTGCATCTAGGCCTGTGTGAGGATGGAAGAACGCAGGTATGAGGAGCTGTTGACATCAATTGACCAAATGTTTGGGAAATGCAGAAGAAAAGCCACTAAACTAGACATAAAACTAATGTTTTACACACATGCGTGCACACACACACACACACACACACACACACTGCAAGCCTGAGGAAAATGGTAAAATATCCACTCAAACTGCCAGCTTGTATTAGGGGGAGGGGGTTCCCCCACAATAAGAGAGATGGACTAACCACATCTGTTAGTACTTGAGAACTCTTAGTGCCCAAGTGAAAAACTTCAAAACGTTCAAGTGAGACATCATCCAAATATGACCGCAATTTTCTGTCCAGGAAACAAAATTGGGCAGGGTAAGGGTTAAGAGGAAGGCAGTGGAATGCCTTAGATGGAAAAACCAAAAAAAAAGAAAAAAGAAAATTGCAATTACAACGAGGGCTACCCCCTAATAGTCAACCAAAAGTTAGACAACAGGTAGACTCTTAGTCAAGCCAAGTTTTCATTGGTCCCAGGATGAAAAGAAAAGCTATTAAAATTTTAAATGATGGAAACAGGAAGTACAGTTTACACATTACCATGGTCCCTGACATGTGTGATTATTAGATATTTAATTATAGACTTACTTAAAATGTATGTATACATTAAAAAACATACACACATTTTTTTCAACCTTTTTTTAAAATAGTTTCTTTAATTTTTTTATAAGTAAAATGCACGTGGTGTGATTTTATTACTTATGTATTGATTTGTTAAAATCAGTTTCTGGTGAGATTTATATAATTAAAAGAATCGTTTTTTATGTTTTCTCCTAAACAGATTGGATAAGGAGATACAGCAATATATGTATATAGAGCTGCAATGACTAGTTGATTAATCGATTAGGTACCATCTATTACATACATATATATATATACACATATACATGTGTGTGTGTCCATATATCTATCCAATTATTTTTATTGTAAACATATTTAATGTCACAAATGCACAAAGGCTAGTCAAAGACTATACTTATAACTATAGTTTATTAGGACCAGAAAGGTCAGCTTGGTGCTGTACTTATTGCTGCTGTATCATGGTGAAATCCCCAACCTTGGCCTGGGGTAGTGCTATCAGGCTGCCTGGCAGTGGGGGCGGTTTATCAGTCCCCGAGTATCTGGTTTAAAGAGAGGGGAAGAATGTGCCCAGGCTCCCCCAATACCCCCGGGCTAGCACAGAGCTCTGGCTCATAGACCTTTCACACATTGGCTCAATTAGAAACGTTCACAGGCGTTTGCCAGCTCACACGGGGGACAGCTGTTACATAAACTGGGATCTTAACAAGCCAGAAGAGCTAGATCGATTTGCATTGATTCTGAACTACATACTCTAAAAAGATGGGTTTTTTTTAGCTGCTTGGCAAATATCACAAGGATCAGAGGCTTGATGTCAGAGCGAGATCTAGAGAAAGTTGTACATGCTTTCATCTCTAACAGGGTGCGCTGCTGCGATGAACTGTTAGCGGGTCGGTTTGAAGACAGCGATCACAGATTCAGCTGATCCAGAATGCTGCTGCGAGGGTAACAAAGCCCAATAGGAATCATTCTAGGCTATAGAATTGTTTATATGCACTGTCCCTGTTCAAATAATCAGTATACATACAAAAATATATATCCGCATGTAATTCTAATCTAGTTTCTCAGAGAATAGGCTTCAAAGTACATTTGTTTGTTCATAAATCACTTATGGGGTTAGGTCCAAGATACATACACAGATCTCCTGACCCGATATGAACCCTGCAGACCTCTTGAGTCGGTTCTGGATTACTGGTTGTTCTCAGAGTTAAAACTAAACATGGCCTTTAGCTTCTATGCTGCTCAAACATTTCCAGAGGAGCCAATTATTTTCAAATCCAAACTAAAGACCTCCCCGTTTGCCACGTGTTAAATAACATTGTGTTTTGCTCTGGAATTTATCTGGTCCAGTCTACAGTTTTATATGCTCTCAACTTTATCACAAACCAATTTGCGCTTGTTTTGCGGTTGATGTCCTAATGATTAAGCATGCTTCTACAAATTGATCTTATTCCTTTTGCTTTTTTAGAATCAATCTTATTTGTGTATTATATTCCATGTACTTTTGCTTGCTTTGTTTTATTGCTTTCATAAGTGTTTTTGTGATTTTCGCCTGTATACTCCGTAAAGGACCTTTTAGGGCCTTTTTGAGTCTTTTTTCCAAAATCATTTGTATTTTAGATAACAGCGCGTACTTATATAAGATAATGGTCTTTGCTTACGTATTTATTTTAGCATCAACTAAGACAACATTATCACAATATAAAATGTAAGTACTGCCATTAGTATTTAGGGCTTGCAGATTTCACATAGAATAAGCACTAACATGTGGCCTAACCTTAAATGAGTAAGATGATAGGTGATAAAAACCAAAAACTCATATTTTGTGGATTCATTAAGTCTTAAGATGCCTACACGGCCACACAGCTAAGTCCTGTAATAATTGCCTTTCTCATGCCCGACCCTGTGTGCCTCCCTTGTCTCAACATGTGGCTGCAACGCTTTGATACCAATTTAACTACGCAACCAGGCACAGAGGCCTGAAGAGGACCACTGTCGGACAGGCTCAAGGTTGTCCCACCCACAGCACCTCAGACGTCCACCCGACCGGAGCTCAGCAGTGTACACAGCTCGTTTCTCCTCCACGACCAAGGACGGGGGAATAAGTGTTTGCTGGGGCTCAGAAAGCCGAACCATTAAACTGACTCACACTCTCTGCTCGCTGGAATGAGAAAACAGCATTACTAAAAAGGTGTGCCTGTAAACAAGATCCTTGTTTAGTTAGTGCTGGGTCACAGGATGTAAAGAGCCTCTCTACGTCCCCGGGCTGTTTGCTACTACTGACGCTGACTGAGACTTTTTTTTTTTAATATATGCTGATGGAAAATAACATTGTTTTAAATTCCTGCACCAGCTTGGCAGCAAGGATTGTTTTTTTTCCACTCCGCTGGAGTCGAGTGATTTACAATATATCACTTGCACTCATCTGAGAATTAAACAATGCATCACTTCTTCCTGTTGCTCAGGACTCGCCACCATCGTGATGCCACACCCCTGCTGTCAGAAACACGCACCAAGCTCCTGTAGGGCAAGAAAAACCTAAAAACACAGCAGGGATTACTGTACTGTAAATAAATAATTATTATGCATGCTAGTGGAAGTAGCTCTCTAAAATAACTGCTGAGTAATCTGGGGTAGGTAAAAAGAAAAGAGCTATTTCTAGCTGAATCAGCTTCTGATTGGATAAAACAAATATGGCTAACACAATAGTTGGTCACAATATATGATGGAGAATTGATAAAATATGGACAGTAAAACACTCACAATTGGATCTACTCATATGGATTTATTCTTGAATTTTCCACACCAATATAAATCAGAAAATAATTGATCTATGTAAAGATGAAAAAATCTTAAATTAAGTCTTCTAACCAATACACATGGATTTTCTTTTGTTTTATAAATAAGAGTCCATGATGCTGATGCTTAGAATTTACTTAGACATAAGTACACATAATAATACACCACAGAGCTGCCCAGTACAATCAGCCCTTTGCTGTGGGCCGCTCACAGGCTTTACCAGAGTAAAATTTAAATACCTTGCTGGAGGAAACTTTGTTCAGTTCTGGGAGGGGAGAGAGCATTACTCACTCACTCTCCCCCATGGAGATTTCCTTTGCCGGTTCAGAGATTATCATAAACCTTTTACATAACGTCACATATTAAACCAGACCTAAAAATGTACGGAAAACGGACGTTCCCTTTCAACCACAGATGTCAGCACAAAACTATAGATCACAGCGACAAATCAGCCATAATAAATCTTACTTTGTCCCAACATTTTGGGCTCCACAAAGCTTTAAGTTGACACGTGGTGTTCTCCGGCAAGCCGCGGATCACGTTGCAGACTTTGAAAGCCAGAGAACAAAAGGTGGCGGTGGCCAGGTGGTAAGGTCCAGGACAGATATAACAAAGACCCTCTTGTGCTCACAGGGGGACACTATACCTCCCAAAGCCTCCATCCCTGAGCGCCCAGGAGATAAACACGCTCTCTCCAGTCTCTCACCGGCAAGATACTGGCCACATTAACCGAGGAAGGAGAAAATGAGGGCCTGCGTGAAACCCTATCAACTGGAAACTCCAAACAAATCCACAGCCACGAATGAGGCAGGAGACGAGGGGGGGGTAATGTACGGACAATCTCAAGCTCTAAGGTATCAGAGGACACGCTGCAAGCTGAAGGGATCCGGCTTTGGTTTGTGATTGAAAAAGACATCAACTAAAGCGTCAGCCGACAAGTGAAAGCAAGACATGGCAGATATGGATCAAGGCTTTTATTAATACTCCCCTCATCAGCAAGTAAAAGGTAATCATGACCACCCCAGTTTTACCTTCAGGAGAGGAACCAACATGCTGTTTCCCTTATTTAGCATTGATTTGTTCTATCAACTGGGGGGGAAAAGTATTCATCCAAATAAATCAATCCATTATCATTTATCAAGTAATCCCTTTCAAACTGATGACTGAACTGGCGAGCGACTACTTTTCTACACCGCAAAAATGGGGAAAATTAAAAATTATGGTCACAGCAAATGCACAGCAACATTGTGAATAGGCAGCACTTTGTAGTGCTGATCTAATTGATAGCAGGACTGAGTCAGTAGCTTCATGAAATCAAAGTCCATCTCCAACAGCAGAGAGGAGGCCTCTAATGAAGGACATGTGCTTTCACTTATTGTGCAAGTATATAATGACTCAAGCTGGTAAGAGTTTCACAGCACCTGAATTACAATTCACTTTGATACTAGCTTTTGTTTTAAATAAAATTACTCCCAAAAAAGTCTGCATTATCTGAGAATTAAAACATCTTAGAACACGAAAAGGGACTGTATAATGGTAATGTTGAAACAGTTTTTATTAAGGCTCTGAATCCCCAAATACCCACACTGTACTATAATAACATCCTCTCTAACAGGAGGCATCGGGTTAGTAATTTAAGCAGGAAATCACCTGACATCCCACCCCAGCCTAGAGTGACTTCCCAGAGAAAAAACCAATATGTGCTTTCTTTTAACCACAGCTGCAGACTCAGATGAGTAGAAGAAAGGGATAGCACGCACTGTTCCTATAGAAAATAATTTAATTGTGAACCAGGCTTCTCCATGCATTGCTTTTAATTCCTTGCTGCTGTGGCAGACGAAGCTGAATTTAAACAGCAGGGCTGCAACTAACAACTATTTTTCAAGTTGAATAATCGATTAGAGAAACAATTATTTGATTCAGTTAATAAAATGGTGACAAATGTTGATTATCTTTTCCATAAGTCTAAGATTAAACCTAAAGTGTCTTTTGTCCCAACAGTCCACAACCAAAAGATCATCAGTTTACTATTATAAAAAAAAAAAGATGTGAAAAGGTGGAACCGGAGAGTTAGGACATTTTCTTAAAAAAAAAAAAAAAAAAAAAAAAAAAAAAAAAGATTATCAAAATAGATGGTGATTAATAGTTGAACATTGGAACATTGGGCCCAGTGGATGCACCTTATTTTCCTCCATAAGAAAATTAGACATCCCCAAGCTTTAGTGTCCTTTCACAAGAGAAAACACATTTTTTGATAATACTAAAGTCTGAGCAAAAAAAGAAAATACAAAAGTAAAGCATAATAATGACCTAGAAATGTACAATCATCTGAACCAAAGATACCAGCATGGCTGCTGGAAAATAGTGACATTTTAAAGTATCTTACAGCTAGAAGGGAAAAAATACACACACACACACACAAACACACACAGACACACACTAAGTCACAATCTCTGGTTTTCTTTGATTTACTTCAAAAGATACCATACATCAGTTCGCCTCTTTTATTCCGCGAAGTGGCCCGAGGGCAGACAAGGATGAAGGGAGGGAAAAGGAATCTGAGCGCGACTGTCCGCCACCATCCCATAATAGGCGCCTCATTGATGCTTATGTGTTGCCTCGAAGGGGCACCTCCGTTTGCTTAACAAATAAACAAATATCAAACGATTTACTGAAGAAAAAAAAAATCATTACTGTATGTGGCAGTAACTAAAAGGCTACACACACTATTTCTGGATGCTGTTTTTCATGAGCAGCTTTGTATACCATCAGTTTGAAAGCCTGGACTGTGTGCACATAGTCAAATTATATATAGTTATCGTGTGTTTTTCCTGGAAAAAAAAAGATCCCTTTTAAAAAAAATACTAGCTGTAGAAACTAGGAGGCTTAAAAATATCAAATTTCCACATTTTCTGTTCCCTAATACTTCTTTCCACAATTAAATAACTCAAGCATGACAGTGGCCTCAATAGAATTTGAGTAAACGTTCAGATTCTTATGACATTTGCAGTCAAATAGACATACAAAAAAAGAAAAAAAGGGATCAAATATTTGCAATTTTATCCCAAACGACTTATAAAAAGGGTCGTTGCTTTACAGAATCTCCCGAGTGCGACGGCGCTCGGGACAAAGACGTGAAAGCGGGGGCTCTTCTATTCAAAACCGCGGGATCCTTGGAGAGTGGCATGAAGGAAATGAATACTGCTGCCAATCACTCCTCACAGTTCACAGGCTCTTTTTTCAAAGCCCCCGCTTGCCTTTCAGCTCTTTGGAGGAGGGGAGGAACGGCCGGATCGCCGCCGCGCTCTTCACAATTCCGAGAAGATTTTTTACACACTTGCTCGCGTTGCTTCATGAGATCTGGTTATTCTCATTTTTTTGCCCCACTGACATGCTACAGCGAGACGGATTACACCGACTGCCGGCCTGCACACCTGACTGGGCGAGCGGAAAAAGTGTGAAAAAGTTGAGAAGATTACAATTTTCTACGTATTTTGTAGCACATGGTGGAGTTTCTGAACAACTGAGAAATGTCGGATTAGAGCCTGTCAACCATTGTAGCTGCAGCTCCTCACGAGCTAAGTATTGGGGGGAAAAAGATCTTAATGAAAGTGCTTATTTTGTCTACACAATACTAATTTTGGTCAGGAAAATATGGTTTTACCCGAAAGAGCTACAGCGAGATATAGTGAGAAAACTCTTTCTCTTAGCGTTCACTTTCCACCGAGACAAATTCCTCGGAGTAATGCGTTGAATGGTGATTCTACTGTGGAAAGCTGTGTTCGAAAAAGGTCATTTCTATAACAGACAGCACATACACACGCCGGGTGTACAGACAATCCATGCCTCTTCTTCCCAATGATCACATGGAAGGCCGAGACGCCAGGAAAGAGAGAGAGAGACAGAAAGCTATTGAAGCCTGTAAAACAAAAGTCGTGTTGCCAAACACTTGGTGAACTTGTTGTCGGAGGTTTTCATGAGGCCTGCGGGGCCACGGGCCTCATGAGAGGAGTTATCTGGGTACAGCTTCTCCAACATGAGGATTTCCTGCTTTTCTACTTGTTGAGATGCTCGGTGAGACAAAACAAGTCATTTAAAGACTTCACCCTGAAGATTTTTAAGTCGCTTTAAATACTAAACAAAGAATTAATTGATTCCCCTTCTCTGCTGGGAGTAATTTATCCATGTTGTTTCCTTCCAGGAGTATGTAATCCGATTTAATGAATTGAGAATTCTATTCTTACGATACTAACACATTCCAGAAGCCATTTTTTCTAAAAAAGTAAGTGTTATCTGACACACGAGAAGCAGCTCGACTCCTGTGAGTCTTGGCGCTTATCGCGACAACTTTACGTGTTTTGTAAACAGGGGAGATTGCAGAGATTTTTGGCATTTTTCGACTGCCTCCCAGCAAACGCTGATCCTTCAGCAATTGAATTTGAGCCGGCAGCTGCAAACGCGATTGGAAAACCTGGGCTGCAGGTCGCGAGGAGCGGCTGATGCGGGAGCTTAGGGTAGGAAGAGCGAGACAGGAGGGTTTTTCCCTGTTAGTCGTATGCAGAAACAATCAAGGAGACAGACAAACATTCTGCATGTATGTAAAACCCTGGATCAATTCAGCCGTGACGCTTCCTGTACATTTTTTTCGACCCTTCAGAGACAAGCTGTTTGGTAAAGTTACCAACTGAACAATCCATCTGTGTGAAATGCAGAGAGACCACAGCACTTTACTTTACCAATGTCTGTGTGCTTTGTTGACTAATTCTATAACTGTTCTGTGTACTATGAAACAAACGTCACCAATCAAAAACCTCCTGCTTCTACAAATTGATTTTCAGGGCTGTATTTGTTGTCTAAACAGAATTCAGAAAGATGTTTAAGGATTGAATTACATAACATAAGTATACCCAAGAATATATTTAAATGGACTTGACTTTAATTGGATATATATATAAATATATATAATATACTTAAATGGAATGCATTTGACTTATATCTTAATTTACATTCTAAATTGGCATTGTATTTATTGTTAAGAACTGCATTGTTTGAAAAAATGGTTTGTTGTTCTTTCTTAAAAATATCACACAAAAATTAGAAACATCCGTTGAAGACAAATGGGACGTTTTCAAATTAAAATTCCAAAGATATTTAGTCAACGAGCACATATATTGGGTTGTTTGGACATAACTCTCATGGAGGCAAGACTTCCCTTTAAGGCTTTGACTTTAATGCAGGGAGGAAACATTAAACCTTATATTCAATCTCAAACGATCAGTTACCACCTGGAAGCTCAGTTCTTCCTCGTCTAGGAAGTTTTTGTTCCAAACACATAAGAGTCACAAACGTCACAGAGAAGCTTCAGATCCTCACATTTCTAAACAGGTGCATGGAAAATGTTTCACTATTTTTGCTTCAAAATTATATTCATATTATTTAAAGCAAATACTCAAATTATTCTATGGCAATCGATTTATCTTTGCAGGTTTAAATGATTTGATGTCCTTCAATATTTAGCTGGAAGATTCAGTTTTTTACTAGCTGTCTCTTTTTCAAACATCATAATGATATGAAAAGTTTAGTAAATAGTAAACCGACTTAACCACATCCGGTCGAGTATATAAAAAGTACAGACAACGTTTTGAGAAGATAAGAACTACACAAAACAAAACAACAGTTTGCTTGTGTGGTTTAATCTCCTGCAGAAAATAAAATGTACTAGATACACCTGACTACAAACACACTTTTCAGTACTTCCAGCTTATTAAAACATTAATAATAACCTGTGTTATTGCTATTGCATTTTGTAGCCGTGTATCAGCAAAAAAAGTCAACCTAACATGTATAATTAATAACTGTTCCACTCCTTTTGTAGCAGCAGTACCATGCTGCTATCAGCGTGATTCATGCATCACTAATAACATGAACCACGGCTTTCTTCTATTCGATGTCCTACTAAGTCATGATAACATGACAGTGAGCCAGCATCCAACCATCATTCATTTCAGAGATTTATACCTGTGCTTTTCTTGACTCTGAAAACATCTTTTTCACAAGCCAACATGAGACCTTTTGTGCAAGGGAAAAGTTTAAGGAGATTCAGAAACCAGGAGTGTTGGGATATATGTCAAATCAATCTAATGTAATAATTAGAGCTGCCACCAACAACTATGTGGATTATTGAAACAATTCATCGATTAGTTGTTTGGTTCATAAAATGCATAAAATATCAATCATAGTTTCTCAAAGATGAAGCTACAGCCTAAAATACTTCTTTTTTTTGTCCAAACCAATAGCCCTCCACCCAAAGAGGAATTATTCACAATTATAGAAGAATGAAGAGGATAGAAAATAATAATTAGATTTCAGAAGCTGGAACCACAAAATTTGAACATTAAAACATCTCAAAATAGGCTGCAATCAATGAAATAATCAAATAACTGACTAATCAGTGCAGGCCAATAAGGATGTTTTAGTCCCATTCACATTATTCACTGTTTTTTACCCAAGTGAAAAAGAATGTGCCATATTTTTCTGATGTGTTCATTCTGTCATCTAGTGAGACTGATGTTTCTCCTTAAGGAACATCTCACTGTTACCAGACCCATTCTGCACCATCTAATTTAACAACAACAAAGGTCTGTTTGTATATTTAGACAGGGTGGTGGGTGGATTTTGAAGGGTTGTTTATATATTTGTAGTTAGCTATAATGAAATTCGTTAGGTTCTTTGAAATAACATTATGTTTGGAACAAATAAATAAAAATCAAACCGTTCTCGTTAGGTTTTCTCCTCAGCGGCCTATCGCCACGGTGGGGTCGATGCCAGTTTCACCTCCCTCTAACATTTTTCCTACAGTTACCACTGCATCATGGAAGTTTCTGCCCACACATACTTTTATTTTTCCCTCTTCTTCGCCCAGCACACGTAGTTGTCAAACATTAAGAGATTTCTCCAAACGACCAGACGGGGTTTCGGGAAAACCACAAAAGAGGCCCTCGTCTGGCAACAGAGGATTAAGTACGGCGTGATGGAGAACAAGAAGAACCGAAAGGGACAGAGTCGGCCCACGGTCTAACACCAGCCAGATTATAGAGTGGAGAAAAGAAGCTGAAATGTTTTTAAACAGCGGGGCGAGCGATACTTTGATGCCGTGTCAGAAAGACGGAGCCCAAAGTCCTCCGGTTCTCATGTACATATTTTAAAGAGTTATGCCAGGCCAGAGCAAGAACACGTTATCAGAAGCAATAAGAAAAGCGTTTGATAGTTCCAGGTAAATGAAAACTGCCATGAACGCACATCAGATACACTGAGTTGGTTAACACGAACAAACCCCAAACCTGCTTCCTCCCTGGATCACAGACAGCCTATCAGATCCTTTCATAATAGATTTTAAAATGAGTGACATTCAAACAGCCAATCATTTGGCTGAGAAAAACAATGTGATGAGAGCTGCAGAGAGATTATTACATTGGTGTGCACACTTGTATTACACATTGTGGGTCTATCACACAGCCCATTTCATCATCATTCACACATTTGTTAATTTTTTAAGTTGTAAATGTTATTACACTATTATTACATTACAATTAAACTATTCTAAGTTGGTTTTGCCTATGGTAATGGACCCTTGTTCTTTAGTATGAGTACCAATACTAAAGAAACCCAAATTTGGACATTATAATGTATAATGTAAAAGTGACTCAAATTGATTAATCATTTATCAAAATAGTTAGTGATGAATATAATAGTAACTACTCTTTTCATCGACTAGACGTCGCAGGTCCAGTTCAATTACTTCCATTTTCCCTCCCATACTAACAGAAAGAGCTAAAACACCCGATATTAACTAATGTATCTTCTTGATTTGGCATAAGAATAAACAGCAACTACTAGCAACCCTAACATTACAGCAGGTAATATTTATGTTTAATTCACCTGTTTAATGGCGTATTGTGATTTATGCGTAATAGTGCTGAACTAATAATGGATTGTGCAAATTGAAAGTTCTCTTACAATATACAATTTAACTTTTTTTTTTCTTAAATATGACTAAAATCTATTATGAGACTAGTTGTTGATTAATGCAATATTTGGCAACTGATTAGTTGTGTAATGGTTACAGTGCCAGTGCAGACAGTTGTAAAATAGTGAAATAGTGTGTCTTGAGGAAACAGTGATTTCTTTCAACCATTTTCTATAGGCAATGATCATATTTAGGTAATCAATAATTATATAAATCTCCTGAAAATTATACTGCGATGATTTTTTCCCAGCTGCATCGCTGCCAGCCCTGCAACACACTACACATTCCACAACACAATCTGGTAAAACTCCCACAAAATGTGTATAAATACAACACTCATGTTCATACTTCAAAAGGAGCCTAAACATAGACTCAAGCAAAGCAGCGTTTCTGTGCGATGGCGGGCGGCTCTGAATAACTCTGAGGTTTGAGGACAAGTTTAAAAGCTAGACGCACCTGAGAGAAACTTTCTTCAGAATGAACAAACTCAAACATCTCATTCACGCTGATTCATACCGACTAGAATCCGGTTTGAATGTGCTGATGCCAGCACAAGCTCATGATGCACTTTTCTACACATGTGCGTTAGTCAACGTGAAAAAGCTGCGACATTGAATTCCTCCCCCAAACATGGTGCTCTTAGCACTTCTACCCCGTCATTAGACGGCAGCGGCGCTCGTGATAAATGACGGGTTTCAAACTGCACCCTCAACACGTCTTTAGTGAACCCCCAAATTAAAAACTTAGAATCAAGACTGGCTCAACCTTGGCACTAGGATAACGGATATTAGCCCGTTCTGTACAAACAATACCACAGCCAACCTTAAAAAAAAGAAAAAGTTTGTGAAGTAAAAACAGCACAATCCTGTGCTTTCTGCAGGTCCGAAAGGCCATCAGGATGTGGTTTAAATCCAGTGAAAACAAGATCTCTACAATTTTGGCAATTAGTTTGTTTTTAAACCTTTTTGCAGAGTACAGCCTGAGTCCTTCAAAAAGTGGTAATTTACAAAAATATATCACAGTGTCCTTGGCCCATACTGACTGCATTCAGCTGCAATGATTAGTCAATTAATCAATTAGTTTCATTTTGTTGTCGTTTTAAGAAGAGAAAAATCAAAATTTTCCTGTTTACAGCTTCTCAAATCTTATTTTAAAACTGCAGCCCTTCACACCAAAATTCCCTCCATACAACTGGGGGATACTTACAAAATCACATATCACAGTATGTTAAACACTTCGGTATTGGTAATAGTGCCAACATTGTAGGGACTGTTAGTTCTTTTACGAGATATATCTTCATAATGATGGGAATAAAATGCCATAATGAATAAAGTGGATAAAGGCAAATAATTCTGGTAGCTTCAGAAAATGAAATCACTCAAAACCAGGAAACACCAACTCTTACTATGTCATGTTGTTATGATAGATAACGGCTGACAGCTTATACACTATAAGTTAGTGCCTACATTCAACCACAAATATTACTCTCTGGTTGTGGTTTTTACATGTGTCATGGCTAGGCCACTTCCTCCTTTCCTACTATTCCTGATGAATCACAGCATACCTTACTTAATACAGCTGGAGGAGTCTTTAGAATGGAATATATGGAGATATATATGGATGATATATACTACATCAGGCCAAGCTTTTAACATGAATCATCAGAGTTCTAAATCCTATTATATTATACATGCGTGGTAAAAGTTGTAGTAAGTGTTCCATTTGATCCATTTAGCCGCTCAAAAAAGTCAACTATAGCCAGACTGTCTGCTATTATGGGGATGGCCTGGGCTGTAATTCACAGCCAGAAATAGGTTTTATTCACACTTTAAAAAAATCGCCTGATTTATACTCACAGAATGAAAGAGGAAAAGATCTACATACGTATTTACTATATTTAACTAAACTTAGCAATGCCACATTCAGGGCTACAACTAACAAGTATTCTGCTAGTTAGGCTATTGATTATGGAAATGATTGATTTTGATTAGTTGTCTGATTCATAAAATGGTGTGAGTCATCTATCACCATTTTCCTTCAAAATTTCTTTTTTTCCTCCAAACCAACAGTCCAGAACCTAGATGTCATCAGTTTACTACTAAAAAGGGCTAAGAAACCAGAAATATTAAAATGTGCGAAAACTGTGCCAGAGAATTTGAACATTTTTATCTTAATATCTTAATAAATATCTCAAATTGATGAAACAGATTATCAAAATAGTTGTTAATTAATGTAATAGTTGGCAACTAATCGCTTATTCAATGCAGCTCTAACCACAAATGCATAGTGGACCAAAAGTAAATTCCTCCATACTAAATGCACTTTAAGTATCACAAGTGCAAATTCTCTTATAATTAAAATTGCCCTGTTTAATGATAACTTTACATATAAAACGATGATAAGTGACTAAGGCTGTCATATAAACGTCGTGGAGGAAAAAGAAGAGATGTAGTGTAGTAAAAGTTTAAGCATGAAATAGAAGTACACAAGTATCACAAAACTGAACGTAGGGACAGTATTTGTGCTGCTTTCTAGCAGCGCGCGTTGTTTGTGTGATCACGCATCATTTGCTGCTTCGGTTTTTGAGCAGGCCCCTGCTCCGACCCTCTTACCCAGGAGCTTCTTCACTTCCTCCACACTCATGTAGATGTTGACACTATGGTTGTTGTTGCTGTTGACGCCTGAGACGCTGCTCGGGTTGGCGAGGCAGCCGGCCCCCTCCAGCAGCAGCAGGAAGAAGAAGCCCCCGACCCTCCACGGCACCGAGTGCGGCCAAACCCGGGACTCCGCCGGGCTGCCGGAGCCGCGAATCCAGCCCGACATAGCAGCGGCTGGCGGTTGTTCTCGGTGGTCCCCCAAGTTCTTTCTCATCCGTATCTGAAGTTAATCCCGGGAGGCGACATTACTAGTTACTACACGCCGCAGCGCCACTTGTAGCGTTGACTCCTTTTTTTTCCCCACTAGCCTGTTTTTTTGTCCCTTCTTGCTAGCCGAGAAAGGCTAATTCCACTCGGGCTGTGCTAACTTAAACAGACTCAAGTGTTTGAACGCTCGGATGTTCCGGAGATTCACGACGTTTTCCGAAACACGTAACAAAAAAAAAATACACACCGGGTATTACCGCATTGAGATACTTTGATTTGCGTAGGCAAACGCGGAAAAAAAAGAAAAAACGTGCCGCAAAGTTGCCAAGTCGCTAATACATCCAGCTCTCTCCCTCCATAGTGTTTCCTCCCGTCGCTTCGTTCACTATCTCAGTTTTCACTCGGACGAGGAGGGGGCGGCGGGGGCGCGAGGGCTGCTGCGTTCACGGCCGATCGGAAATACCGACGCGTACTGAGGTAGATATACTGTATAATGTAAAACCGAGCTCTGGAGACGAACAAATGCCAATGGTGGAAAGAACTAAGTACTACTGCAGGTACTTTACTTGAATATGAAAGTATGCCATGGTACTCTGTACTATCACGCCATTACAACATATGTTACACCTTACATAACATAATATATATAATTCTGTTACTCTGAACCCAAAGTCTCAAAAATCAGCAATCAATAAACTACATTAAAAACCTCTCATGTGTTTCTTAGTAATAAAAATAAACTGCATAATGTTTGCTGTTTGCATTATTACACTTCTTTTGATATATCTTTATCTCTGTAACATGTTCTCTCATATATTTTTTGTACATTTTTGCTTTTATTAATATACTAGACATATAACTCAACACAATGAGTACTTAAATTATTGATACTATAAGTATATTTTTCTGATATTAATTCTGTACTTTTACTAAAGTCACATTGCATTTTAGGTGAGGAATCTTAATGTAAAGCTTTTTTTTCTACTTTACTTACTTACTTTTTACTTTTTTACTTCTTTAATATATATATTTTTTTCTCTTCATACACATCCTGCACCTTAAGTGTGCATTAGCTGTGTATGTGTACATGTGGGTATGTGCGTGGATATGTATGTCCATATATATATATGCAAATATGTGTGTATGTGTATGTATGTAGGTATGTACGTGCATGTATGTATGTATATATGCCTTGCTTATGCATACTTTTTTCTTACTATTTATTAGCATTTTCTCTCCATTCTATGTCGATAATGCATACTGTGTATGCGGATCAACAAATTCTGCAAATTTGTACATTGTGTTGTGTGTTTTTTATTTTATTTTTTTATTTTTATTTTATAATAGTTTTTTTATCTTCTTCAACTTTATTTCCTTCTCCTCATCTGTAACGCTGCAGTAACACACAAATTTCCCCGTTGTGGGATCAATAAAGTCATATCTTATCTTATCTTATCTTATCTTTTATCTTATCTTATCTTATCTTATAATTTGTTATAATTTATTTTTATAGCATGCATGTGGATTTTATTGTAACGCTGTTAAATGCTGCATCTTGTTCAACTGTGAAGAAAATTAATGTGTTTAATATAGTAAATGTTAATTCTAATACTAAAAGATCTGTCAAAACTAGTGATTTAATAAGTTCGTATGATTTGGGATATTCCGATGCTCTTTGAAGGTAGCATAGTAAATCTAACATGCGATTATGGAAATAAAGTAAAGTAGTACTAAATTAACAAGGACCACCAGGACTATAGTATTAAAACAGCTTTTAAATTAAAATATAACATTCTTTGAATGCATCGTGTATGATTTTTGTGCTGAAAGCTTATGAAAATATTGCCTTTTTCACTAGGAGCATATAGACATGTTGTATTTACATGTTGCTGTGTCATCAGGCCGCCAAAGCAATGAGAATAAAATGAGCAATATGCAAACATGGATTATCATCATATCATCATTTATTACTTTTTTTCCAAACGAAAATACACCATGGTACACAACACTGAATTCTGATGAATGACACAGATGGCAAATGACTATTACATCAGTTGCATATCAGTCGCTTGAAGCTTCTGTGGAGATTTGGCAGCTATTGTAGAGAAACATGTTGACCTCAGCAGCGTGACGAGCTCTTCTTGGCACAGAGTCTCTGAAACTCTCTGGGGGGACAGAAGCTGTATCTGGATTCATGGTCTTTTCCCATAATATGTCACCTGTCTGTGTATGGAAGGTTGATATGTTTATGGTGCTTGTCACCAACATTTCTGATAAGTTGTTGAGCAGAGAGGCTGCAGTGCTGAAAAAAAATCTGTTCACAATGTAATGCTTTTTCGAACAGAACAGTATGTTTTTTGAAGGGATTTTTGGGGACTTGTGGTTACAAGTGAGATCATTAGCATTTGATAACACAGAGCTGCCCCAGTGGTTCTTTTCTACCACAGGGGCATGTCCTTATCTGGCTCATTTGGCTTAGTGTTAGGGTTGAGTGTGTTCACCACTGATTGCTACCATTACCCACAATTCAACGCAGGCGCAGACAATAGTAACTAGTTCATCTGAAATATACAGTATTTGTTTGAGTGGAAACATTAGCTGGGTTTTAATCCTTTACGGTACACACCCTGATGTCAGCTGGTAAAAAATATATATGCACATTACATGCTTTTATGTCTTAAAATAGACCAAATAAAGTGATATTTTTAATTTTGATGAAAATACGATGAAAATAATCCAAAAATAGTTTAAATTGCAAAAACATCATGACAGTGTGATAACCATGTAATAACATTTAAAATGTTATTACATAACTGGTGATGTACTGTGTGTGTAGCAGGCAATGTTGTACCATAAAGGCAATTAAAAACATGCTTACTTTAAAAGAACAAAACTGAAATGTCACATTTCTATTGTAAAAAACAACTCAGAAAAGACACTAGAAACAGTAAACGTTTTAACATTTTTATTATTAAAATATTCACCTACAAAAATGGCCTATAAACACTATTTACAGAATAGCGAGCAGTGATGCCTGCTAAGACACAAAGAAAAATATTTTACACAGAAAACACTGTGCAACATTGTCAGAGATGAATTTATGGGATAGGGGGGGTGAAAATATTAATTTCCCATTTTCTTTATAAGGAGATCATGGTGATTTTGTAAAAGGAAAAAAAGGGACGCGGCACCATCTACAGTTATTTCCCTGAGGGACAAACCTGCAGCTGAATCACAAATAAAAACCTCTCCTAATGTGTCAGCATGGACATGGAAATGAGGTATATAACGTCTCTGATGCAGCGCAGCAGACTGTTTACAATTAACATTTTCATTTGTATATGTTTTTATAACAAATCACCGAACAACGCAATTGACAAATGATTTGGGACATTTTTCATTTGATTGATTGAAGTCCTTTTGTAGCGCACGGAGCTCCCAGAAATAAACTAAACGTACCCTTACTTTTTGGCTGTATGATGATCTGTTTCTGAAATGTTACAGTGCGTTGTGACAGGGTTTCTCAGCACAAAATGACCATAATCAGTTACTTCAAGTACATTATAAACACCAAAATTGAAGTTAGGAGCTTTTTTCACGACAGCGATGACAAGTCCTTTAATCAGTCGCCAAGTGCTGTAGAAAAAAAAGAAGAAGAGAAGAGTAACGCACTACAGCAGCAGCCTAAATAAAGGGTTGGAATGAGAGTTCATTGTAATGAGGAAACATTTTCCTTGTACAGATTGTAAAGATTCTGACTGTTAAGAAAGTTAATATCAGTGTGAGATGAACTGCATTTGTTTATTAAAGAGAAAAACTCTGTCCAAGACAGTTTGTTGAACTTACTCTGACTTTTCTTGGGAAGCAGCGGTTCACAAACCTCTCGATAACAAACATCCTGCTGCACTTTGTATGTCCTTTTGTACCTGTAGAGAATAAAACATCTCTTGTCTGTTTGATCCATTAGGTTACACGTGGTGATGAGCATCGGCCTGCGGGGTCTGACGTGACTTACAGGTAATGGCACACTCCCCCCTCCCAGACGGGCACGCTTTTTGTTTCGGAGTAGAGGCGGGTGCATGGATGAGGCACTCGCTGGCACACTGCAAACAGCGGTCACACACACACACACACACACACACACACACAACATGAGGTATGAATGTTTTAGGTATTGTAAGGGAGGGAAAATGTCTGCTGAATGGTTTAGGAGTCATGTGGGATGGAACTGGACTCTTCTCTCCGGCTGATGGATGGTTTTAGGAAAGGAATGTTTAAACAATCTGACGCTGGATGTTTAGGTGAAGCAAAGAACTCAAGTGGGGTGAGGGTACGACCGGTGTCTCCTCGTGCGCATGCACCTTCATTAACATCTAGTTAGTCAAAACTAATCAATGTTTCTGCTGTATTTTCACTGAATGCAATAGATTGTATCCCGCTTGTGAGTTAGTGTACCAGCAATCGCTTATTGTCCTGCAACCTTTCAGTTACTCTTGTGCCTTCTAAGGTAAACTATTCCTGAAAATTACATTTTTTAACTTTAGCTCTGACAAGACAAATTGCAAAATAATTATTATCTCGCTTTGCTTTGATAACTGCTGTTTGAGTTAAAAAAAAAACAATTCAAGAGACATCCATTGTATTATATTGTGTGTTAAAATGCTCAGTATTGTAGATTGATTCACTATATAAGTGTATTGTGATGACATACATGAAATTAAATGCCTTACAGCCTCATGCTAAAGTGTTTTAAAGCCTTTGTTTGCTCCCATTGCGTCAATAACTCAGCAAGTAACGTTAAGGTCAATATGTTTTCACATGATAATAAAGTCATCCAAAAATCATGTGAGTTGGCATCAGCGCACGAAGCAGTAACATTTCTTCTGTTTTTCTAATTTGTCTGATAACAGCCTGGAAGTATTGAGATGCCTTAATGGAATTCGCTTGCTGCAGCAGAGACTCCAAGAGGACCAATGATTTTTGGTTAGGTTGTTTTTACATCAGATGCCGGACGACCTGCTGTGAGTGAACTGGGAAACACATAATGATATAGTTATCTAAAGGAATACATTCCTGCTGAACAAAAAAAGAAGAAATTACTTCATTTATAGTTTGAAGATGTGTCCATGCCGTTGTATTGCCGACATATAATCAATTGCTTTCATGTCCGTCCATGTTCATTAACTTCAAAAAGCCACTGTTCAGTGTAGATAATGCATTCTACTTGCTGCCCTCATAGGACTCAGTAGTAATGGGCAAATGAGCCTTTTTATGACCTTCCAAGCTATTTTAACTCCACTACTTTAAAGAAAACACCACTTTCAAGTGGAAACAAACAAAGATATTGTTTGATATAATATTGCCGCCTCAGTGCAGGATCTTCCGTTAAACCCCCCCTGAACACGCAGAAGAAACCCTGAGTTATGAATGTAACACTGAGACCTTGACAAAAAAGGAAAGGAAGTAGTGTAGTGCAAATAATATGGTGCTTTGTGCCTTCAGTGCACCAAAGCCTTAAAGATAACCAAGTCCATTCATACTGTAAATGTCAGAGAGGTCAACTGTCAGCGGAGCATGTTTCCTGCTTTCAAGAAACTAGAGGGTCTATACATAGCTCATAGTCACGTTACATGATGAAAAGCAGATCTAACATAAAGATTATAGCCTGAATTATCACCTTTAAATGGTAAAAAAAAAAAAGTTGGGAACACACACAAACTCAAGTGCTAATCCTGTGCTAATAAACTCATGACATGTGGCTGCCAATTGTCTCCAGAACCTCCCGCAGAAGCAGGTAAATACATTTTTGAGTGAATGCTGTCAGTCAATGTAAGAAAAAATAATAGATTCACATTGTTTTATCCATCAATGTCAATTATCCGTCCAATCTCTATACCACTTGTCCTTAGGGGAGGGTGCCAGGGTGTCTAGTCTGCCATGTATTTTAGGATTTACTTATAACCCGACACACGTGTCTTTGGACTGTGAGACTCATAGCGTGGCAGAGGGGAGAACATGCTGCTAATCACTCATTCAGATTACTGTTTTAGGAACAGCATGGTGTTATAAGTACAGTCATGTGGGGACCTGTCACTCTGGTCCAGATTAAAATATCTCTGCATTTTTCGAAAGGATTGCCATGTAATCTTTGTGCCGAGACTTCCAGACGGTGAAACCTAATGACTGTGACTCTTCCTTTAGTGCCATCATGAGGTTGGCACATGTGGTTTTGAGTGAACCAAACAACTGGATGGCTCATGATATCTTGCACACATACTTTGGTTTATGACCAAATACCAGTCAAACGAAAGACAAACCCATCAGCCTGTGCTGTGTTTTTAGTGCATAATTGCACACTGTTCCCAGACACTGAACATGATGAACATTCTACCTGCTAAAACACAAGGTTTTTGGGTGCTTCGCCACTCCCTCAGTACCAGACAGTAGCTCTTGTGGCGCTGCTGACGATGTATAATCTATAGCGGATAGATTTACATTGTAGTTACTGACTCCAATGTAGAGCCAGTGTTTAAGAAAGAAAAATCTCCCTAAAGGAAACCATGTGTGTGAAACCCTTATCCAATGTTCTAAAAACATCAACAGGATGCAGCTCATTTTCACTGAAGCTTCCCTGTGTGTGTGTGTGTGTGTGTGTGTGTGTGTGTGTGTGGGTAGGAGGCACATAAACTTACACAGTTCACACTGTCTGCCCTTGAACCCGGCTGCGCAGTCGCAGACGAAGGAGTCGCCCCCGTTCACGCACGTACCCCCGTTCTGGCAGGGCAGGCTGCGGCAGTCCTGGGGCGACTCTGCAAGACAACAGCTGCCGTCAGCGTCCACGGCACAGACTGAGCCGCGGGGGGCTCGGGTTTCAGGACTCCACATTATCTACAGCTGATACCATGTGTTGATAGCCTCAAGCTCCTTTTCACTTCCCCTCTTTATTAGCCAATCCGCTTTGCCCCGATGTCATGTGTTTTGTTTTTTCTTTCAGGGTTTGTATCTTCATGCAATACACCTACCGGGCTTGTTTCTTAAACCTTCCTCTTGGATCTCCAGTGCAAGACTGATTTTGTTTGTTGTCTCCTCCATCCTCTCTAATCTAATCGGAGGCTCGGGTCCTGCAAGGCAAAACATTTCCTGTCATGGACCAGCGTAAAAAAAAAAAAAAAATTACAAAAATGAATGACAGACTGCAGGGTGACTCCAGTGAAATTAGGACGGATGCTAAACAAGACGCGATTTTGTGTTTGTTCCCCAGCATGAAACAATGAAAGGCGACATTGCTGCTTTGACGGAGTGATCGGAATCACATCACATTACATCATGGGTGTAAACAATCTGACAGAAAGGAAGCTTTCTCTCTCGAGTTTGAGATAACATCTGTAAAAGTGTTTTTCTGTTGAGGCCATATAGGCTGTAAACATCTGTAATGTTACAATCATACATTACATACAAGATCATGTGAAAATTAGAACACGTGCTGCCAGACAACGCGTGTTTGTTTGTGTGATCCAGTTTACATTACAGGACCCCCCACCCTATAATTTATCTATACAGGATATGGTTAGGACCACATGTTACAGCACTGTGGCCTAAGTTATTCCATCTGCATTAAGATAAGCAAAAAGAGATAACTCTCCAAATCAGAACTGTTTCAATGTGTTATTGTAACAATGTTAGTTTAATGGATGTCAGAGGAGTTCAATAGCGTCCTGTTGCATTCGTCTGGCCTTAGAAGCAGAATAATTTGCTTCATTAGGAACATTACGTTATACTGTCTCGGCGCTAAATGTTTATCACATGGCTGTTTCCACTCGTACTCACTGTTACGATGTCGAATGGCTTTTCGTGGCAAGTGAGCGAATTTGGCTGTTATCTTTCCCCTCCTGTCAATCAGCTCTGTGTATCTGCAAAGCAGAAATCCACATGTGCTTAGCAAATAAAAAACACTGTGTGAGTTTTTTTTAATTATTATTTCTACTCATACCTGTGCAGTTCGTCTGAGTTCTGGGTTTCCGCTGCAGCTCCCAGGTCCTGAGACGGCTGGGACGGGGCAGGGGTGCGTCTGACCTGAGTCCCCTGTCCTGTCACAGCTGGCCGCTCCCTCCTCCCCGACCTGGCTTCCATTGGCACTGGGTGAAAGGAGATGTATGCAGAATGTGTTCTATTAGTAGTAGTATGTTTATTTGTAAAGGGTTTTATTTGTGCCCCTATAAATATGCTTTGTTCAGTGTTCCACCACTCACTGGTACTAAAGGCCAAGTGTTGCGGCGTGCTGTGGATCTGTTCCTGCCCGGTGCTCCTGACGGATGTGAGAGCCACATAGTAGTGTTGTCCTGGCGTCAGCTCGCGGAGGGTGTATGATCCTAATTTCCCGTTGGGCAGGAAGCGACTCCTGGTGTTCAGCCCCCGGGTCACGTTAACCACAAAGCCATCTGGGACGTTTCTCGGGTGGCGGCTCCAGGTGATCAGTGCCGAGTTGGTGGTCACATGGGACAGGGAGAGATTCTGTGGGGGAAGAGGCCCTGAGGGAAACACGTGGAGATGCTTACAGATTGTTGCACGGGGGGAGCAGGAGTAATATTATTTCTGCTTTGTTTCGTTGCCATCAAGTGGTGTCAGAATAAAACATTTCTGTTCTTGATTTCATCTGCATAGATTCTTTACATTATGTCAAACATTACGTTATATTGCTGTGCTGTGGCCTAAAATATTGTTCTTAGCTGGACATGAATGCTGCTGCTTATTTCACTGGATCTCAGATCACAATCAAAAACACAATAAGCAAGCAAGTTTGTGTAATTTGAATTCAGCTATACATTCAGAATCTGCATTATTTGTCCTTAGTACCTTAATGATAAAAGTGTGTGTATAGAAGTGTGAGTGCAAAGTGCAGGAAGCTTTAATTCACATTTTTCATTTAGTTGCGTCTGGGATATGGAGTGTTAGTGACATAAAAAAGGGAAGGAGAAAGACTTTTTTTATATTTTGCATTTTTTTTCGCATTTGAGACTAAAGTCACATCATTGACAATATTGTTGAAATACCATAACATTTAACTAATACTGAGATTTTGACTTCAATCTCAACATGTAAAATAAAAAAAATAAAAACTATCTATACTATCTATATTAACTATCTATATTAATACTTAAACTATCTTTGTTTCCCCTTTTACATTAAGATTCCAACACCACATGACCGCATTAGGTATTAAATTACTTTCCACTAATTGTTTTATTTTTTTACCTATTTAAACACCAACTTCAAATCCTTTGTATTTGTTTCTAATAGTATCAATGTTTAAATTAATTCTTAATGTGCTTAAAGCTACATTTAAATAGTTTAGCCTTTATGGATTGTTACTCCAACTAACACTTGAGTTTTATATTTTAAGTAAAGTCTCAGTTGATTAGCAGCCACTAAATTAGGTTAATTAAATAAACAGTTATATTCACATCAGATTCATGATATGATCAAATGTTAAAAAAAAAATATCAATATACTATTATCTAATCAGGAAAAGATGAATTTCCTCTTGTTGTAGGCTCTCAAACATCATATACATAGAGATGGAGGTGAAAGGGGCAACCTACTGGTCCAGAACTGCAGTGGTCCAGCAGAGTGGCTTGTGGAGGGAAACTCATCAGGCCTGATTCCGCTTTGGGTCAAAACTTCCACCGTGTACATCTGAGCAGGAAGCAAAGAGCTAGGAGAGCAGGGAGAGAGGAAAGCACAAGTTGCAGCAACAGTAAACAGGACATGACACCTGCAGACCTCATCACCAATGGAGCAGTAAGAGTGGTGAAATACTGCCCTCTGCTGGTTGAAGGGAGTACTACCCAAAGTACTTCAACAACCCAAAGTACTTCAACTACCCAAAGTACTTCAACAACCCAAAGTACTTCAACAACCAATATTACTTCAATAGAAATGTCAGTGGACAGAAAGGATGCTGCAAACCTGTATGTGTAAATTCACGGTTTTCTTCTTTCTAGTCTTTCATAGTGTAACAGTGTTACTATGTTTATGAGTCCAATAACCAAACCTAGCAGCAGTTTTGTCATTCTTTATATATAATATTTATTTAATCATTCTGTTATTATTAATAGTTCAAGTATTATGTTATTTATACCGTTCTACACCGTTTTATGTTTCCTATTGTAATGTTACCGTGTAAAAGTTCATATTCTGACTCATTTTATGACCCTTGAATGCCACAATGGTGAGCCCTTGCAGATGATTCATGCAGATGAACAACATGGTGAGTAACTAATTTTACTGACTGTTTAAAGGCTGTGAATTTTATTAACGTTCAAGTGTGATTCTTTCTAAACTGTGGGAGCTGATGGACATATGTACTTTTCTGTTCATCAGGCACAGTTTATCCTTTTTATCATAAAGCTAATCCCTGTTACATGTGCGTTATGTTTTAATCTACAGCTCTTACTGAGCTGTGGCATGTTTTAATTGTTTATCGTGCAATATTGATCTTTCTTTTTTTATCATAATTGTAACTCCTGTTGCTGTTGTTGTTTGTGTTTCTTACTGTGGGAGCTGATTTTTTATGATTATCAACTGTCCAATAAAACTGATATTTTAAAACAGAGATCTGCTGCAGTAGCACAGAGCAGAATCTGACCTGAAGCTGTACTCAGTGGTGCTGGTGTTGAGCACGGCAGTGTGAGCCTCGCCGCCGTCGGAAGGTGTCAGAGACACGTGTATCCGGCTGATGGCCGCGTGGCGAGCCGCCTGCACCAACCAACGCAGCCACACCTGAGAAGAAGTCACGTTCACCACCTGCAGCTGCTCCACCCGCCGTGGTCCTAGCAGAAAAGAAAAAAGAAGAACAACATACGCTTACACGGGGAATTCACACAGGGGCAGACCTTTCAGAACCAGAGGATGCTCACTGGTGCGGATCAGTGCGGTCGCGGGCTGGCTCATGTCGTTGCTTTTGGTGGAGAAGGTGGAGATATTGTACAGAAGGCCGGGCACCAGGCCTCGCATCACGTGGGTGGACTGCTGCCTGTCCAAGTAGTCCGTTTTTCGGTTGGTCCGGCCCAGGGGAGCGTATGTGATGGCAAAGCCGCTGACCAGGCTCTGGGAGGCCTCCGGCTCGTCCCAGCGCAGCTCCACCTCGTTCTCTTCCACGCGGAGCACGTGGAGACCGGAGGGAGGCAGCAGGTCTGGGAACAGTGGCAACCTCACATGTTTAATCCATGTTCCATACACTGAACTATTACAAACGACTATGACTACAATTAAGACACTGATGACCCCGACTGACCTTTCTCGCAGTCTTTGCCAGTGTGTCCTACTCTGCAATCACAGTTGTAGTTCCCTCTCCTGTCGCTCCTGCAGACGCCGCGGTTTCCACACGGCTTCAGCACACACGGGTCCTCCACTGGGGGGCGACAAAGACAAACATTTGTTACAGCATGGATCAAGCGCGCAACTGTAAAGACAGGTCGTGTGAGTTGGCTCGAGGCGTCAGCGAGACGGGTGTGAGCCACTCACACATCTGGCACTGGTCCCCGAAGAAGCCGTCTTTGCACACGCACAGATAACTCCGTCTGTAACCTCGACACACGCCTCCATTAAGGCAGGGGTTGGAGTCACACACGTCCTGCTCTGCATGCACACATTCAAAACAAAGTTCATTTCTACTGTCTTCCTGTATGATTTGCACAGTATGTTCGTTTTTTTTTTTTAAATAAAGCAACACCTTGAACGGACACGCCGCCCTTTTCACAGTTCTGGCCTTTGAAGCCTTTTGGACAATGACACAAGTAGGATCCAGGCTGGTTCTCGCACGATCCCCCATTCTTGCAGGGCTCCAACAGGCATTCGTTTATGTCTTGAGGGAGAAGAGAAACAGATATACACATGTGCAGTGTGTGGATTTTTCCTAAAATGTGGTTCTGCAATTAATATCAGAAGGATTTGATGCGGTTGGCTGCACCTGTCTGACAGCGGTTTCCACTGAAGCCCTCGTCACACACACACAGGTAGGATGCTAGCTGGTCTCGACACGTACCCCCATTGAGACAAGGCTTTGACAGGCACTCGTTGATCTCTTTAATGATGGAAAACAAAAGCGTAATGTCAATTAGGAAGTGTTTCGGGGGCTTTAGAAGTGGATTGTGCTCTGTGTGTGTGTCCATGTGTTGGTGTGTGTTAACAGACCCTCACAGATGGGCGGCTGGCTCCAGTCTCCCTGAATACCACAGATACTCTGGGTGGCTCTGGGCACGGACGTGAAGCCTGAGTGGCATATGTACACAGCCATGGAGCCCGGCAATGTGGAGGAAAATTGGACCTCGGCATGTTTCACTTGTGGAGGAGGCCCGCAGCCCAGCTCTGAAATTACGACGTTGATAATGTCAGCATGGCCACGGTAACAAAAGATCACAAACCATGTGGCCCATCCAGGAGATACTAATGGCAACAGAGGTGTTTTCCATTCAGGCTTTCTGTTTCGTCCTCCAAAAATAACCTCCAGCGTGCCGCTGAGAACAGTGTGCAGACATGAATCATCAGGTTTAATCAGGTCTTACTTTATATAGCAAATTGGGGGGCCTCCAGTGCAGCAACACCGCTAAGATTATCTTCAGATGGAAAGCCAGTACCTCTAACCTTAACAGTTCAGGTTATATCCTGTTTGTGCAATCTATTAATCGTCCAGCATCTGAGGGAGACTTGGACATGCTTGGTCTGCTTACCCGTGGAGGTATGCGTTGAGCTCCTGCTTATTTCACAGTGCCTGCCGCTGAAGGCTTCAGTGCATTCACATTTGTACTTTCCTATGTAGTGAAAACATGTTCCCCCATTGAGACAGGGGCTGGAGGCACACGGGTCCGGCTTCCCTGGAAGAAAACATGCACGCTGAGGGTCGTTTTTCACATTGTACTGTGATGATTCTGCAAATGTTAACACTGATTTGTAGGAAAAGCACAGGAGCGAAAGGCGGAGGCGGAGGCGGCACTCACCTACTTCGCAGTGTTTTCCAGTGAATCTGTATGGGCACACGCATCGGTAGCTCCCCACCTCCTCCTTACAGGAGCCGCCATTACGGCAGGGTCCAGAGGCACAGGTATTGAGTCTAACTGGAAAGAGACAGGAAAGCAGGGAATCCTTGAAGTGGAGACCACTCGGAGTCTTAACCACACAAGATAAATCTGTTCCAGTACATTGCCATTAAGTTCATATTTCAGGAAAATAGCTCGTAACTCAGTCGTAGTACAAATTATCAGAAGCCTCTCAGCATTGTGATATTTCAAGCAGCATTACGAGTAATGGCAAGTCTCCTGGTGCATTAAAGCCGTAGTGGGGTTGGAGTAAAAACCTGCAAGCCGGCGGGATGTTTTGATAATGACGCTGCATGGGTATCAATGTGCAAGTGTTCATTCAGCGTTGTCTCAGTGATGCTACCTTTCTCACAGTGCTTCCCCCAGTATCCGTATTTGCACTCGCAGGTGTAGCCGTCGTCCCGCTCGTAGCAGTAGCCCCCATTCAGACACGGAGAGGAGTCGCAGACCGACTGGGGCTGTACTGAAAAACACACACCGAGACTTGACTGTGTTCCATTGCACCGGGTAAAACTGCCTACACTTTAACTCATGCACGTGGGTTCGGTCCAACCTTTGAAAATATTATATTATAATATTATTTGTCATGTTTTATGATTGAAATCATATATATAATATAAATATTCCAACAGCATTCAGCAAAATAAAAAAAGGTTATTCTTAAATTTCTCTCCGCTCCATAACTGTCGACTGTTCCGTTTTAAATAGAGAGCGACACTCGTCCAGACCAGTGTGTATGAAAGTGTGTTTGTCGCTATAGTAACAAGCCGCTCGTGCAGTGACACATAGCTGCAAAGTGCCCTGTTGTTTGGGCTGGTGCTGCAGGCTCTTACCATAAGGGTAGAAGTCCTTGTGGTCTAGGTCTGCTGCACTGGTCTGACATGTACACAGGTAGGTTCCCCCGTACTCCAGACAAGGACCTCCGTCAGGGCACGGCCTGCTGTTGCTGCATGGTGTCTGGGTTACTTCTGAGGGAAATGTCAAAGATATGCTCACATATTTCGGAGTAACGGCTTGCTGTGAATTTATTATGAATTCGTGACGCTACAGTGACAAATCAAACAAATCTTGCGAGATAACTGAGAAGCCGAGTGGGAATTGTGTGTCTATTTAATATCATACGTACCAAACTGACAGTAGAGCCCTGTGTAGCCTGTGGGGCATTCACAGGTCCCATTGATGTCCACACAGACACCCCCATTCTGACACAGACATTCCTCTGCAGACAATAAGGAACGGGTGAGAGAGAGAGAGAGAGGCTCTTAGTTGGAAGCTTTTCTCCAGTTACTTGAAAGCAAGCACTTCAATTCTGTTAAGTTTTCAGCGTTGGGCTCCGTGTAAACATAGGCAGAGGATATGAATGGTCAACATGTGTACCACATGCTCAGCGTCTTTCATCTGCTGTACTGTAAACTTTGTATTGACTCGCTGTCATTTCTCTTTCCCCAATCTTTTCCAACCAAAGTTCACAAGACCAGACGATTACCAGTCAGCGCGCTGCACATCCGCTCCTTACAAATTGTAAGAATGTTTTTATTTTCCTCTCCTGCCTAATTGCGGCGGCGGATGAAAGGAAGTGCAGCAGCTCCACTTTGAAGTGCCGGTAGCCCGGTGGAGGGTATTATTTTTCTGATGATATGGGGCATATTTTGTGACCTAAACGTATGGCCCAGGTTGCAATTAATGGATTGTTAATTTGCGAGAGCCACTTTCATTGGCCACCTGCGCGGCCGGGGCCCTTTGATCTGAGAGCCCTGATTAGGCACTTCGGAGTCCCGCTCACTTTCTCTTCCTTGGAGGATCGTGCTCTTTTTTCCACTGTGCTTTCCAAGTGAGCCAGGCAGGAAAGTATTTGGGAGATTTAAGAGAGCCTATATAAGCACTGATAGTTATTTCAGCTCAAGGGTGAGAAGTAGCATGCATTTGCAATAGCTCAAATTCTATTAAAGAGCTTTTGGTGGTGGTGGTGGTGGTGGGGAAGGGGGGCTTAGGGTGACAGTAATCTCTCATGGGAGACTGAACTAGCTTTAAAGGGTGCAAAACTACTGTAGTATTCCTTTAAACAACCAGATTTTGCCACAGACATTTATGATAATACACAATGACATAAAATGCATTCATGAAAGGGAGATGAGGATGATGGCATTTTACATATTTTGTGTTCAAATTGCCTGACGGTTATGCAAGCAGCAGCTGCGTCTGAAACTATAGTGTGGTGCAATGGCCAGCTTCCAGAAAAGCAAGTAGCGGTGTGGAAGCATGCATATTTCAACAGCTCTGCCTGTAGAAATGACCTGAATACCAAAGACTAGTTTTGACTCATAAAAAGGCCTTCTTAAGTCTAGACAAAGCACTTCCTCTTGTTGGTAAACTAATAAAATGTGCTATAAAACAATTATTTGCAACATCAAGCGACTGGCTTCCCCAGGTTCCCCTAGTAAACTGGGCGAGGCCCGTGTCAGTTTTGATAATTACAATAATCCATCATCACAGCAGCCTCTTCCAGGGCAGCGCTCCAAATTCCTGTGGGATAGCACAGCTCCTCTTCAAATACCTAAGTCTGCTGCCTGCTACCTGCCCAGCTGCCTGCAGTGCGCCTCGGCCAAGTGTACGATACCTTCACACTTGTCGCCATAGAATCCTGGAGCGCATGTGCAGTTGTAGTTTCCAGAGCTGCCGTATTCACAGATCTGCTGCTTCTTGCACTCGTCCTCTTCGCACGGGGCTGCGGATGGAAAAGAATGACGGGCTGTGTTGTAAGAAGCAAATTACCCGTGAAAAATTTTGGCAAAGCTTGTAGTTGTAGTTGTACTTGCTTTTACCTGTTTGGTTTTCTGCCTCGGTTGAATTGACCTGCAGCAGCTCTGAGAGAGCAAGATAAGAAAAGTGCTTTAAAGGATAAGGCCCGTGCAAAATATACATTTTTTTTAACCTCACTTAGCACTGGAGTTATCCAGTAATGCAGATAGGTTTTGTTTTTTATTTGTCCGGGTTATTCCGAAGTTACACTTACAAATTCCAAAACAAAGTGTCTTTCCAGGAAAATTCTAATCCACACACCTGACTATCAACAGTTTATGTAGTGCTTTCTACCAAAGAAGTAGCCCCCATGAGAACAGTGTTGGCCCGGTGGCAGAAATCACAGAGATGGAAATTTCAAAACCTGGGCAAATAAAGCAACAAATGCCTGCGTCACAGGATCCCACGAATAGAGGCATGAGCGTTACATATGATGTGTAAGAAATATATGATGAGTATATAATGTTATCATAAATATATCATCATCTGGGTATAAGTATTGCCAGTAAGTAACAAGAAATTGCAGCTCAAAAGTTGCCAAAGATATTTTTGCTGTAATTTGGAAACCCTTTTTTTGCCATTACATGCCGTAGCTTGCCAGAGTGCACTTTTTATTTGTTTTTCAACTGGTCCATACATATTTAGTCCCACTTCTTTTAAATTTACAGCAGGAAGCCTGTACAAAAAATTGATTGATGATGTTTTAAATCACTTAATCAATCAACACCAGCCTAAACTGACTTTTATAGACACTGAAAAAACAAGATTTAACAGATTTGTTGACAGCTCAGCAGATGAACAAACAGAAAGAAGAAGCTACCCTAAATTCTGGCAAACCATTACCAATCACATTAATATACTGGTATGTTAATCAATCAGTCAGTAGCTGTTATATCAGATGGTCTTTCGTAGTATTTAGCTACAGTTTCTTAGCAGCATGAAAGGTTGATCGATGGACAGACACAGTGGTACAGTTTGATGATGATAAATATGCCTTTTGTTACAGAATTTGGTGCAACGGACGATAGGCGACAAATGTTTTACCCAAAATAACACCAAATACCTAACCAGAGAACTCTTTCCCTGCGCACTATTCCATGCTGTGAACGTGTTATATTACAGGGACAAGAGTAGAACCTACAGGCTATGTACACGTGGTTTCAAAAACCACTTTTCCAAAACGAGCTCTTCTGGCAGAATTGGAGTGTATGAGGTCACCTGTTTCACAGAGCACTCCAGTGAAGGTCGCAGGGCAGATACAGGTAAAGTTGGCCACTCGATCAATGCACTCTCCCCCATTCAGACAGGGCTGGGACTCGCACTCGTCTATGTCTGGAGAAGCGCACAAAAGTCACAGAGTCAGAGGGGAGACGCTGAACTGCTGCTGATTCAATCTTTACATCAGAGAAACAAGAGGACATTGTTGGATCTGGAGCAGGAGCACTGACCTGACCTTCTGCGAGCTTAACAGTAATCTTGTGTCATGCAGAAACAAGGATTCATGAACTGTGCAAGGCCTGATCATTTAAATCCCCATTGGTTTCAGGTTTCCTCAACAATCAATCACAACAGGAGCGAGATTATTAAAGGTCTTATTGGAAACCGAACTGACCCCGGTGAACTTTCTCACTGTGGTTTCGTCGCTACATTGTACGGCCCAAGACAGCTGTTTGCGAATCCGTTCAACCATAACCTTGACTTGGACCCACTTTTAGAGGTAGACTGGGAAACTCTTTGGATGGAAACATCTGCCAGAAGACTGAGTTTGATGTAGAAAGCAGCAGAAAATATTTCCTCCTGAGGGAGATGCCTACTTTCCCCCAGGATTTGCTCACCTGTCTCACACAGGACACCAGTGTAACCCGGCTCGCACACGCAGGTGAAACTGCCAGGGACTTGTACACACAACGCGTTGTTGAGGCATGGCCTGTCTCTGCACTCGTCAATGTCTGCAGCGCACACACACACACACACACACACACACACACATAGAGAAACACAGAGACACGCTCATGGAATATTTACTCAGCTGATTAATATATCCGCCACACTGCTCCCCTCACGCTGCAAGTATGTGCTGCTGGCTGTGAAAGGTATTAGAAGAGGTTTGATACATCTCCACAGGCAGGACTGTGGGAATAGACGCAGAAGCTCCAGAGAGGCTGGACCAACATATTCTGAAATCCTTTTGTGTGTATGCGTGCGTGTCTGTGGAAATTCCTTAACGAGGAAAAAAAAAGGGAAAAAAAAAACGTGATCTAAGCAAGACTTTCTAAAAAAAGTCAGTTTTTCCAGGTATTCAGCTTGTATATTGCATGCTGAGGGCAATTTGGGTTAATTTATAAGCCCTAATTTTGTACTTTTTTATTTTAAAAGACATTTATTCAAAAAAAGGAAAACACAAAAAACCTGTAGCAGATACCGGCTTTGAGGTAACGTGTATATTGTACCTGTCTCACAGTGAATCCCCGTGTATCCAGGAGGACACTGACAGGTGAAACTATTAATCCCGTCTTTGCAAGTGCCTCCGTTCTGGCAAGGATCTGAAGCACACTCGTCCACATCTACAGAGAAAAGGGGGAAACACAAAGGAGGTAGTATGGCTTTTTTAATTAGAGATAAAACATCTGGCGAACAAAGGCCGGTCTGAGGGGAAGCCGATACATGTATTAAAGAGATGTCTGGGTGTCCCTTGTTGCTTTTTACAAGCTGATACTATTTATACTGGTCAGGTAGATTCATTCACAGAGAGCAGTGGCTCGAGTCAAACAGCAGGTCGCAGCGGCTACCGTAACTCACCGATCTGGCAGCGGCGGCCGGTGAAACCAGCCAAACAGGAGCAGGTGAAGGAGGGGTTGCCTGTGATGCAGTCGTCGATGCACTGGCCTCCGTTCAGACACGGCCGCAGGTGCGGGCACACCAAAGCTGTGGAAATAGGTCAATGTAACAGGAAACCCCCCACGGAAGCAACGGCGTCAGAAAAAACAAAAAAAGGAGGAGCGGCTCTCTCACCCGAGTTGTTGCACCCGCCCACCTCCACGTGAGCGTCGTCTATGCGGAAGACCCATCTGCCCGGGTAGCCCACGTTGGTGGTCCCCTCCACGTTCACCACGTCGGCCGTGCGGGAGCCCGGGATGTTGAAGTAGCGCTTGCCGTCGCCAGCATTGAAACCTGCCTGCCGGAAGAGAGTCACAGGGACGCAGACATCACAAAGGATCACTGAACACAAGTTTGAGGTCCTCACATGAAGCAGGTTATAGTGCACACTCCTAATTCTAGCTGCATCATGAGCGAATAACGACATGATCTTACCTGCGCTGCTATCCCCCCCAACCCAGCCAGGTTCCCCCCACTGCTGGCATGCATGCCTGTGGTCCAGGTGATGTTATTGTACTGGAATATAGTGAAGGAAAGCTCTCCATCTGTTATGAGCACCACTTGGAAAGTGTTTACCTGCACAGAGAGGAACAGGCACGGATAAATTTCCAGGTTTATAATGCATACAGTTAGCAGACTCCTCCTATTAATGCAGTAAAGTTTGAGTTCATACCGGTGTCTGAGCGTTGCCTCCGAAGAAAGTAACTTGGTGCCATGTAGAGATGAGGACCCACGTGGCGTTGAAGCTGGGGAACTCTGAGAAGTGCGTGCTGACATCAGCCGAGGCCCTCCTCAGGATGGAAGGGTCCCGGCTCTCCCGGTAGAAGACTCTCCCCGCCCGGCGGTTGTCCACATCGGCCCAGAACGGCGCCACCACCCTCCTGTCCCCGGCGATGGGAAAAGCCACGGGCGTGAACTGAGACACCTCCCTCAGGAAAGATACAAGGCCATTGTTGTTAACCTAGAGAGGAAAAGGTCGGAGTTACAGAAAAATAACAGAGTAGTAGACAGCCAGATAGGCGGAATAACCGAGGTGCCCTGACCTCGCGCGGGGCAGCAGACGCTCCCATAACGGATGTTTGCACTTCCCATGTAGCAAACAGACTCTGCCCTTATTCCAGCAAAAGGACAGCAGCTGAGAAAACCCGGTTTTGACCGCTCATGCACCTGAAAAGTCATTACGCCGGGACGGATTTTCACATCCTTTGAATCCACAGATGCCTGCCACCGGTAACCAAATAAATGAAGCCGCCGTCCACTTCACATGTCTCCTGTGTGAGAGAAACTCCCTAAACCATCCAGTGTAAAAAGGTCACTTGACTCACATATTCATGAAATAATTTATCAAAACTTTAGATAGCGTTTGCCCTTAAAGCTGCGTAAATTGATATTTTTGGCCACTTGAGGGCAGCGGAACAAACTGTACAGTGACATATTATCACCTCATACGCGAACTTTACAGAAAACAGTTATCTAAACATCCTGTAGACACGAGGCAACACCAGCATTTATTTTTACTTGTGTTTCTGGCCACCCTGACACATGCAAGTCCGACATTTAATCTTTTGAACTCTGTTTTGGTCAGAGCTCAAAACACTAACTTTGTCGGTCTTTTGTGTTGGAAATGTACAATTGGATTAATAGCGCTTTTTTTCACTAAAACAGACGCCTGCTTTGACTAGAAATAAGGTTGATGAGAGCAGTAAGGATCTAGTCAAGGGGTTAATTATATATAATATATATGACTAAGGATTGCTAGCTGAAAGCCACTGGACTCAAAAGTCAAGGTGCAATAAATGCGCTTGTTTTGCTGGACGGTTCTTTGTTTGACCGAGGACGATCTACAGTTAGTCATAAGAGTGGCTCAGGTTTATGAAATATCAGACATACATAAAGTATCTTAGGATGATTCAGAAACAGCTGGGCTTTTTAGGAGGGGAAAGTTCAGGCAGAGAGAGATGAAATAGTTCAGAATGAGTGCTGAAGAGATAAAATGACTTGGGTGTATTTGGTCATTGCTCCGTGGTAAATGGTGAATTTCAGTGATTTTGATGCAGAATTTATTCCTCGTATCACGCTGAACTCTGAACATCCAGGAGTTACCGAGCTGCTAAACCTGAGTGGAGGGGAGAGTTCTCTGGGCTGAACGGTTGAATCCCCGTGAAAGGCCTTCATTCATACGCAATTTCTGCATATTATCAGCAAAGGCAGATTCTGCGCGCCATGGCACCTATCCTGTTTCCCCTAATCGCCGGCGTGAACTATGCCTTTCTGCTCGGAGGCCGACCGGCATGTGACAGTGACAAAGCAACGTCAGATGGCTCGGCTTCGCTCCCTGCATGTATGAAAACCATAATTTGGAGGACTTTGCTGTAAAAACAGCAGAGGAAGTTTTGTTTGGCACGGCACAGGGGCTCAGTTAATTGCCCGACCACAGTCTTCCCCTCTGCATGAGCGTGATGTGGTGAGAACGTGGCCGATGTGGGGAAGAAGGAAAAAAAAAAAAAAAAAAAAAAAAAGAGAGGAACGACTGCAGGGGCAGGGCCCAGAGGTCAGCCAGAGCGCCATCTGATACCAGCAGGAAAACAAGAGAGAGGGCACAGGGCTGGACGAAGGAAGCAATGGAAGGATGTACATGATTTACAAACCCCCCCCACACCCACATACCCACTAATGAGAGACCTGTGGTGGCAGCGGCCTGGAAGTCACCCATCTCACTGCAAAATTAGTGTAGGAAATCATGCTGAACACTAAATAGAGTTTATACTCTATACTGGAATATGTTTAATCGCCTAATCCAATCTCTTGTAGCATCTGGAACTGTTTAAACAAGTGTATTTCTTTCTTGTTACATTTTTTTTGGGGGAACTATTTTGACATGGGAATGACCTTAGAGCAATTTAAACCCAAGCTTTTTTTTCTTCACATGATATCACATCCTTTCTCTTCTCGTCACCAGGACAGAAATCCAGTGTAAGGTGCTTATGCATCACACTTACGTGAGAGAGTGAACGGGTTCAGAGCTGCCTCATGTTTTGCCATAACATGACCAAGGTCAGAATCACAGCACAGAGAGAGGTGCGATCATTCAACCTTGTAAGGAAGCATCACTCTCGCCATATTTCTTTCTCTCGCTCTCAATGGTGCCACTTCACTCTGCAACACCCTTGTTATTTTTTGGGGAATTCTTCGCCGGATATATCCAGGATTTTTCTTGGGTGTTTTTTCTTTAGAGCCAAGCAATTTATGGACTAAAATAAACTTTCAACTGGCTAAAGTCAAGCCAAAGCAAATCCGTAAATGAAAAAAAGGTGCCCATGGATCAAGTCAGGAAAACATTAGTTTTCCTTGTCAAAAAAGGTGGTTTCACAGTTACAAGCTTGTCCAATTTTTTAACAAGACCTGAGGAAGTGACTACAGTCTGACAGTCTCTGCGATTGGCCTGTAACTCCTTAGCCCTGGCTAACCTTTATCTCCAAAACGTTTAAGCAATAAATCTCACCTGGAACAGTGTGGAAGGACTTTTAGTGCAACTTTAATGCTGCACGTTATCGTAAGAGTTGGCCAATAGATGTGAGCACTACATTAAAAATAAAACCTGCTTTTTCATATTAATAGGGAATTTAATACATTTCCATCACAGTAATTCAAAAATATTAAAGTCAAATTCAAGATGTATTCAAACTAGTTTTATAACAGCATTGTTTCGCCTGTCCAAAAAAACTGCATGTAAGGACTTAATAGAATTTTTATTACGACATTAATACAACAAACAAAAATACAAGAAAAACTCAACAAAACAATCAATAAATCAATCTTTAATTATATATGATCACATCTGTGATCACAATATAATCACAATTATCCTTACAAATTTTAAATAAAACAATTTTTTTTCACCACGGCTATATACTGCTTATATATCTTGGCCATGGCCATGTGTCACTGTGAGCTATATTTTTGAAGCATTTCTTCAAATTGCGAAATTACCGAGCCTAAGGACTTAAGACTTGTTCTGCCTTTTTTAAGCATTTGCAGATATTGTACATCTTTTTGACGACGGATGAATGGTTTCCACTATCACCTAATAAAATACCTTTCATGATCGCACGTGCAAGCCCGAGCGTACACATGCAGAGTACAGAGAAAGGACCCTTGACGTGTACGTCTTTTAGCCATGCATAGGCGGTGAGGGAAACTGGGTGAATGAAAAGTCATGAAATCCAAAGTGTTGAAGCTCTTCAGAAGAGCAGATGAGCACTAGCAGATGTGCAGATGTATGAAGGGCCGGTATACTGTAGCACGTCCTTGGTGAAATCCTTTCAAAATGAATGTTGGGTAGGTGCTTATTTCCAATCACAGGCAACATTTTATCACCACAAATTACACTGTCACACCATGTAAACATACACAACTAACCCTAAATACCTTTGATCACGACCGTCTATTCTCACATCTGCTTTTAAATTTGTGTTCTCTCCTCTCTGACCTTGGATGTCCTCCTTCATGTTCTTTACGCCGGCAATCCGTAAGAGTATTTAATCCGTGAACTGCATTGTTTGGAAGCCCCTAAGATGCTTTGCAGATACATCTGTGTTCTGTTAAAGTGATTGGTCATTTCTCAGATAAAGCAGCTGGACAGTTCCAGGGGGAAGACCCCTGCCATGTTATCTGAGGCGTGGGAGGAGGCGAGTGGGGGACCGGGAGGAGGAGAGATCCCAGCAACATGTGAAAACTCCCAGACACAAACCATAACAGAGGGACAGCCTGGTTACCAGGAGGCAGAAGTGAGACTGGAGCCGGACCAAGTCGGGGTCGGGTGGGTGGCGGGGGGGGGGGACGACACAGAGATTTTTAGAGTCTCCGATGGGACATTAGAGACCACGGTGACCAAGTAACGCACAGCGGGGGCAGTCGCTAACACCACAGGTTTATTTGTGAATCACAAAAGTTAAAAATACAATGTCTTGGTTCAGAATGGGCCAAAAGGGAGATCTGCTGTGGAGGGGGTGAAGACAACAGTATTGCTCTGCTAAACAGAACCAGTTATGATAATTAAGTAAGACAACACCCACAAAACATCAAAAATCAGTTTGCGTCTACTGCTTCCATGTGGTGGTAGCCCAGAGGCTCGGTAGGAGTTCTTTTGAAAAAAAAAAACTTTTCATGCGAATTTACCCCTTTAGCGCTCACTGAAATATTACCTGTTCAAAGCAGCTTTCTGGTGGCTGAGATCACCATGTGGCCTCTGCACTTTAAGAACAGATGTTTAATGGATTCAGGTGAGGTATTTAAAATGAGCGTGACTGTAATTTCAAGTGCCTGCCACAATCTGTTATGCCTCGCGTGACTACAGAGCAGCCCAACGAGATGCAGGGTGCGCTGCTACAGGGTATCACATCACATCTAACGCAGCACATTTCAGAATGTGGAGTACACAGATTTTGTTCTCGATTAGATGATAATTATATCTGGGATCAACAAGCCGAGCAACCCGAAACGTGTCTCATCCTGTCTAATTTGAATATTGTGTATCCGTATTGTGATGAAGGAGATGCGCTGGAATTCATTGCACTGAGTGAGTTGAGAAAGTCAAAAACACTTCCAACACTGCACTGTCACTCTCACTGTGTGCAGCTACTAAAATGTCTTCATTGGGAGACTGACCTCACCCCCTTTTGCGCAGATGCTTAGATTAGAAAGGCGACCTTTGACCTTGCCCATTGTTGCCATGGTTCCTCAGCTTCCCCTGCTCACGGTTTGCAGGAGGAGGAGGCAGGAGGGGCTCAGAGCGAGGAGGAGGGCCGGGGGGTGGGTTGGGGGGGGGGAATCCGGAGAGCGAACGCGAACGCATAACCACAACAGGTGGTGTTGATTTAAGGGAGTTCTGCCTTTCCATGCGCTGGGACCGAACCCAATACATGACAAAGGCAGATCAAAGTGTATTTCACTGTGGTGCGCGAAAATCCTTGTCAAACCATTCGGCTTCCTCCCATGAGCACTGTTTCTCTCTCTCCGGCGTGCATATATTCACCCCCCCCCCCATCCCTCCCACCGCTCTCTCTGAAAAAGAACTACTCACAGATGCTCCACGGCAACAGTAAGAACACAAACTGTCAATTCCTTTGGCAACTTTTTTATAGACCCATCAGAAGAGGGCTTACCACTATCCTGCTTAATAGTTTGAATTCAGAGCCCTCACGAGTGCGAAGGAGAGCAGATGTAAAGTGAAGAGATTGCCATGGAGGGATTTTGATTCCACCCGTGGGGAGCAAACACAATATTCTACAAACGAGGTTGCAGGGCTCTGCAAGCGCACCACAAACATATACAAACTCTCAGAGGGCACTGCAATGTAGTTGTTGGCCGTGTGCCAAATCTCATCTCCCTGAGGCTCTTATACGATCCGCACCATGTCAGCTTCGATTGCCAACTGCCAAGTGCACGCACGCTCATAAACGCTGACATACAAAGACATAAACACACACACACACATGAGTAGAAACACAGTGCTCTGTACTCACATAGAGTCCTGTGTGCCTGTCTCCGAAGAAGGGGAACGCGACAGAGATCTCCACCAGCCCGGATCCTCCGTCGTCCTGAGCGATGGTCTGGGAGTCCCCCTTGTCCTGGCCAAAGGGGTAGAAGTCCTCCAGGGGCACAGCAGGTTCCACCCCAGGCAGCAGGTCCAGGGAGAGCAGGGTGCAGAAGCAGGGCAGCAGGGCTCGCAGCACCAACACCATGGCCTCAGCCACCCAGGGATGGAGCTGACAGCAGGCACCGCGGAGGGGAGGGAGGAGCACACACACCTGAGGCAACAGGAGCAGAGCAGAACAGAACAGGACAAGACCGTACGTTCCTCCTCTCAACCACAGCAGTCTGAATCCTCCCCTGACTGCTCTCTGGCTCTGCCTCTTTCTCTCCCCACTTGTCCTTTAGTAGTGAACTGGGCTTCTTGAGAGAGACAGGGGAATACTGTAGATTCCTTGCATTCTGCTTGCTGCTGGGTACTGCATGAGCTGCACGCCGTCTCACTGCAATGAAACGAGGGAAGGAATGAAAGGGGGGGGAGCAGCGTGATTCAGCTGAGATGTTTTTTTTTTTTTTTTTTTTTTTTTTTTAAAAACAATCCAGCGATTTGGTCCCTGATGGTCAGCTTAGAAATATCCTCAATAAAAGCTCTATTCTGCCTGCCAAAGGAGTTCTTTCAGTTTTGGCCCCACCTCCCCCACAGGGATTCACTACCTTGCATAATTAGCTCCTTCCAGCCAATAGCCGAGAAGAGGCCGGTAACTGGATAACCACTGGGCGGATCTATGATAATCAAAGGGCCGCTTTAAAGAAACTCTGACAAGATTTTCCCCTTTCAGTGAAACTTCTACTACGTACCCTTATCACGGCATACCGGTCAGGAGACATGCATGTGCACTGTTGTGAAAAGACAAGTGTGCATGATGAGAGTCAGCACTGAAATAAAGGAGAGAGGAGAAAAAAGAAATACTTGCTTTTGAGATATTTACTCAGAAAAGATGCACATGTGGATGAAAACACACACAACAGGGAAAGCACAAACATATTTGTGGTTTCTAATCAGCAAAGGGAAGACCACATATTATCTCCAGATTTTAGGGTCATGGAGGATTACAGAAGGGTTGCCAGCAAAACTCTCAAGAAATGATGATCCCCACAGACCTTGGAGTCTGCAGCAATCTTTGAAAGAAAACACTGAAGACAGCGCTGGCAACAGAGAGCGAAGGTCATTCTCTCACCCACAACACTAAATCCACAAAGGCTTTTAATGGTGCGAACCAAAAGCTAGAACTCACATGCCATGAAAGGGCAGCGCTGTCCTGCACAAAGTTCACAGAAAACGTTTTATTCCACAACAATGCGTTGTTCAGCCAGCAGAATAAACATCATTGATTATCACGGAGCTGTTCTCTGATGCACACAGTTTTCTTCAAAACAATCACAGCTTTTGCATACACGTATTGATTAAGAGAAACATGATGAAATTAACAAACTACACTACAGAATCTTTATCACAGCCACAAACAATGAGAAATCACTTTGAAATCTGCTCATAGTAAATATTTGGATTTATATTCTCATATTTTCATTAGGATACACAAACAGTGATTAGGACATATAAAATTGGAAATTAATCAATATGAAAAATTAAAATACAAATAATTATATGAGAATAATCAGGCACCGACCAAAGGAAACCTTTCATCACATTATTTCCTAATAAAAAAAAAAAATGACACAGCATAAACAGACTTAGAAATGGCAACTGGAGCGAGCCAGAGGAAATCCTTAAAACAATTTGGCACATCCAGTCCGCTCATAAACAAAACACTCATTGTTTGTTGTTGTTGAGTTTTCCTGCAGATTAATGTAATCCGGTGTGCACATGTGCATGGGTGGGAGCAAACGCCCTGGGGAGTGTGTGTGTGTGTGTGTGTGTGTGTGTGTGTGCGCGCGTCCACATGTGGATGTAGCTTGTAACATAGTGTTTTTGGGAGGCTGCCAGAGGAGCAGTGAATGTGGAAGCCAGAGGTGCTACATACTTCAGTGCAGCAGGGTCTCTGCCTACACACCAGGCTGCAGCATCTGACTGAAGTAGGTCTGTCGTCTTCGTGTCTCCTGGTCGAGCTGCTCTTTGAGAGTCAACAACTACGAAAAGCAAAGAAACAGAACGATGAGAAGACGGGTAGACAAACACGCAGACATAATAGACGACCCTGCCAACAAATTATCCACAGCTAGAATTAAAATACCTGTTCCTCCAGGCATTTGACCCTCTGGCGATGGGCCTTCTCCCTGGTCTCCAAGGCCTGCTCTGCTTGGAACTGACTGTCTCTCAGACGTTCTGTCTCCAAATCCAACTCCTGGTGATGGCGGGCTGTCACCTCCAGGAGGCGCTGGGCATGACAGTGCTCCAACTGGGAGATTTGGGCCTAAACACAGGTTACCTGTATCAGTTTATAAAGAATTGAAAACAGGGTAGAAAAGAGCCTCCTTCTGTTGCTATAATCAGAGCAGAGGGGGGCACAGAAACCTGGGGTTACACATTACTCTTTACTTTATACATTTATATAAATGTATATAGCTATAAGGCTATTTTTTATTATTCTTAATGTACGGTATTTGTCAGTAATTACTGTACAACTTCTCCTATTATTAGAACGGTGCCTTGTCACTTAGTTTTTGTATTCGTGTGCCCACAGGGGGGATGTATAGTTGTTGAGAAATACTTAAACATTGCTAAACACTTGCTACTCTGTTAACAACCACATTACAGTGTGTTATAAACCTTTAAACAAAGCGCACGTGAGTAAGTGTGTGAGTGCGTTCGCTGAGGCTGGAAGTGTGTTCAGCACAATTCGAGTGGTCTCATTCATTTGAGAAACACATTTACTACTTTTTTTTACTTGCTTTTTTTATTTGAGACACTTTTTCAAATAATAGTAAATCAAAAGTAACTTTTCAGGAGATTTTAGTTTTGTCTCGTCTCATGAAGTCTGGTGTGATTGTGTACCATAGCAATATTTGGCATACATCTCTTTATTTCTTACAGCTGACACTAAACACAAATGGTTGATATGCATCTTTTTCTCAGTAGGTACTGTTCCAAAATTCTCACCCCTCTTGTATGATCCCTGCGTCTCTCTCACCTGCAGAGTCTGCACCTCCTCCTGTTTTCCCAGCAGCTCCCGCTCCAGGCTGCGGACCATCTTCCCTGACTGATCCTTTTCTCTAGCCGCCGCTACGGCCGCCTCCTCCCGCCTCAACCTCTCCATCTCCACCTGACAGCAGCATAGGGGTGACATAATGTGAATGACTTTACCATGATTGTTCTGCACTCATGTGCCTTGTGTAATATGTGTAGCAGAAGCCAAGCACAGAGCCTTTTTTTTTTTTTTTTTGCTTCTCACAGTTCTCCCACCTACATGTTTCCATCACGTTCTGGATTACTTCATACGGAGACTGTGACAAAGATGAATGTGTAGAACAAATGATATTACACAAATGACAGACTGCACATAATAAAATGGCAAATTATCCAATCATTACCCTCCTCCTGCATGGATTAATGTTACATCCTATTTATGTCTAAATGCTTCGGCAATTGTATGTCCTCTAGTTGGTCCAGAATGTGGCAGCAGGGCTTCTGACCAACACATATTACTTCAGCCTTGGCTTCTTCACTGACAGGGGCTTCCAGCTGTGGTAGAAACAACTTTAACATCCTTTTAATTACGTTTAAAGGCCTTTCTGGGTTGGCCACCGTATATATATTTTTGATCTTTTACCTCATATTTACCACCATGACATTTTAGGTTCGCTGACCAAAAGCTGTTTAATGTTCCTTCAAAAAAAAAAAAAAAAAAAAAGGAATCATACCTTTGCTGTTTTAAAAATACGACTGTGAAACTGCAACTGCAAAGTATTTAATTGCGATTTACTGGTAATGTGGAGTATGATCCAGCCTGGGACATTACTTGAGAATTGAGCATATTGTGTGTGTGCACCAGGTAGGGAGTTTCAAATGAAAGATACTACAATGTTGAGTGATGGGAATTGTATTCAATGTTTTTGACGTAAAAATAGGCCCTGCCTTGATTTCACCTTTTTAAACCTGTCTCTGACAGATCCCTCAATGTCAGGCAAGTGCCTGGCATAATTTGTCACTGGCAATCTTTCGTACTATTTATTATATTTAACACCAGTCTATCAAAAAGGTTTTGTTTAATTACATGGATGTCACAAAGATGTTATTATTCAGAGTAACCATGAGTTTACAGGTTCTAATATCCCTAACAAGGCAAATTTGTGATTTTAAATGCCAAAAATCATCTAATATAGCTTTAAATCTGAATAGGTGTTGTGTCTCTGTCCTATTATTTTAACAAGCCTCACCTCTCATTGGCTGATTTAAATGGCTGTGATGGGGGATGGGTGGTGACTGTATGGTTGTTATTGAGTTTCGGAGACATGGAAGATTTATATAAAACCTAAGACCTTCCCTATATTTCAAAATATATTCAATTCTCACTTTCTATGACACGGAACGGCTAAAGATAATAGACACAAAGGAGATTTATGACCTAATCATAAAGAATCAAAAATATAGAACAGCAGCTCACCTTCTCCAGTGTCTTTCTGAGTGCAGATTTGTCTTTGCTGAGGCGGGCCAGGACCCTCTCCAGCTCTGCTCTCTCACTCTGGAGCTTTTGCAAGGAACCTTGGAGATCCGCGACCCTGTGTTGGAGTTCCTCTCTCTCTTTCTGCAGCTGCTGCGTGATCCCCTGGGCCTGCAGCTCAGCCTCGTGTTGTTGTTGCTTCAGACTCTGGGACACAGCGCAGTACACTACATCAAAATGGAGCTTCAGCTACACCTTTATTTATATCTGCACTTCGTTGTGACTCACATCCTTCAGGGTTTTGTTCTGTTTCTCCAGTTCAGAATTCTGAAGCTCCGAGTCCTCTTGGGCTCTTTGAAGGTTCTGGGTTCGCTCGGTCAGTGTGTGGTTCAGCCTCTTACTCTCTGAAAGTGCATCCCTGGTTTTATCCAGACGTTCCTATATGGACATGTGCATGGTAACATATTAGTTAAAGTCACAGGCAAAAGTTGGTCGATTTTTCTTGCTGTTCACAGCGCTGAGCCAATGGTGTTTGAGCAAAATATAAGATTTATACTGTACCAAGAATGTCATGTTTTTGTTTGCTTAGTATCTTTAAAGTGCAATCCCACACTAAGACTGGAAAGCTCTCCTGAAAAACTCTGAGAATTAATGAGCTTGCCTGAGCATTTTATTGCTCAGTCTTTGAGGTCCTTCAGGAAAACCGCAGCAGCAAATATAAATAAAAAATGAAGCTGGAGCTGAGAAGGTTGCATAGCTGCACTGTAAATCAAAGCACAGTAATGGGGGCATGGCTATTCGTCTTATTTTGAAGCTTCAATTCAATAACCGTATGTTGAAAGAGAAGAAAGTCTTACAAATTAAAAATACACAGCACATGGCTTGTTTTATGCAACATAAAAGTGTTCCTGCCTGCAGTTTGAACCTAACCTGCATCTTGTTGCCTTTTGACCGTACCTGCAGCAGCCTCCGGTCCTGCTCGCTGGCCGTCAGAGCCCTCTGCAGCTGGGAGATTTGCTCCTGCAGGGCTCCTGTGCTGCTCCTCTTGTCACTGAGGGTGTTTGACATTTTGTGGTTCCGCTCCCTGAGCTGACTCTCCTGCTGCTCGGCCCGAGCCAGCGACGTGGCCAGCCGCTCCTCTCTGACCCTCAGGGTCGCACACCGGTCCTCGCTGTCCACCAGCTGCCTCCTCAGCTCCGTGAGTCTCTCCTGCAGCGCCCTGACCTCCGCGTCCAGCTCCGCCGCCCTGAGCTGGGCGCGCTGCAGCTCGCCCTCCAGGGTGCGCTGGGTGAGCTCTAGACGGCTCACTCTGTTCTCAGAAGCCTCCAGAGTCTCCTTCAGCTTCCGTTGTTCTGCATTTGCATGGGATTCTGAGCCCTGCAAGAGCTCCACTTTGTCCTGTGGGAGAATTGTCACGGTAGTTTCTCAGTGGTCATTCAAGGCATTTCTGTAATTTTTTGGGCTTTTACACACCTGTAGTGCCATGGCCTCAGCCTCAGCAGCTTGCAAAGTTAGCTTCAGTTGAGCTGTCTCCTCTTCAAAACGTCTTGTCTCTCGCTCTGCACGTCGTGCTAATTCTTCCTGCAGGGAAAGGGATCTGTGCGCCTCGTGCAATTCTTCCGACAGCTTCCGATGTCCTGAAAGAATGTCTTAAATAAGCTGTATGTTGAAAATGACTAAATACCTAAAATGTACATCCAAAGGTTTTCTTACCCTCTGCTGATTGCTGCAAAGACTTCTGCAGTTGTAGTAGCTGGGTGGCTGACATATCCTGGCTGCCTTGGAGATCTGTCATCTGTTGACTTAGAGTCAGTATCCGAGCTTTGGCTTCATCCTAAAAAAAGAAACAATAATGTTGAGTTTAAAAAATGAGAAAAAATGAATATAAACACAAAATATTTAATAGGGGAATTAAATTGAACATTGTTAATTTCACGTTCTCTAAAAAACAGAACAACTTTAGGTCAAAAATAACATTCAGTTATATCCAGAGTTTGAGCTTATTAAAGATCCAATATACCCTGTCTCTTTGTGTTTCTCTGAGTTCCTGCTGGAGATCCTGGAGAGCTATGTGCACCAAGTCCACGTCCAGCTCTTCATCTTCACACGTCAGGAAACCATCTTGTCCTGACCAGAGACCGCACTCATGAATGCATCTCCATGATGCAGAAAAAAAGTGAATCTTAGGTGTAAATAGCTTGTATGCGATAGAATGAGTCCAATATCCAGTAGAAATATCCAATTCATTGGCAGATAAATGTTCCTGATTTGGGTCAATAAGGTCTGTTTTAACAAAACAAGATTCACATTTTATTACATTTTTTTTTTTACTAAAATCAAGAAATTAGAATAAGATAATTCTACTTGATATTGGACTAATTCTACCAAATACAAGCCATTTTTACCTGAAAAAAATTCATTTGTTTTTGTGGTGCATTTACGTTCATTATAATATATCTTAATTTGAGTCATTTTACTATAATAATTCTACCTAATATTGGACTAATTGTGCCAAATACAACACATTTTCACTTGTTGAGATGTCATTTTTTGCAGTGTAACCATACTTTTCACTTGTGTTTGCTTTCTCCGGGGAGACGGTGAGCGTCTACGGGATCCAGGTGTGTGTGACGGCCCCGCATTAAGGCTGATGCCCACAGTGCGCCGCAGCACGGAGTAAAGCCCTGCCAGCTTGAGCTCCAGGTCCTGCTGTTTGGCATTGCTCAGGGCCAGCTGCTGCTCCAGGCCCTGGGCCTTGCTCTCAGCGAGGCCAACCTGCTCGCTGAGCTCACTGATCTGGAGCGTGGCGTCCTCTAGTGCTCCCTCCAGCTGGGCGGCGGTTTCTCTGTGCCTCTGGTCGCTCTGCTGCCGATGAATCTCTCTTTCTTGCAGTAGCTCTCGCTTCTGATGCTCCACTGACTCCAGCTCCGCCACACGCCTCTGCAGACCTGCAACCTGCACAGAAACATAGAAAAGTCTCAGTTATTCTGTTGATTTTATGTGTTTTTTTCTAATGTGTACAAATGGAAACATAATTGCTTGACTGTGATCCAGTATGCTACACAGAAAAAGATGCAATCTTATCAACTTAGTAGAATTATGTTAATCTATTATTTCAAATTATTCACGTTTTTTCTCGATTGAAGTCAATTTAATCTTTTTGTAAGAAAACGCTACACTGTTTTTAAAAACAAGACTAAATTGACCCAAATCAGGAAAAAACAACTTGAAATAAAGTGAATTAAAGCTGAATTAAAGATGGACTAATTTTAACAAAAACAAGACATTTCCACTTAAGATTTAATTTTTTCCAGTGTATCCATAGGTTACATGATATTTTACAAAATACATTCCCTTTATCATAGTAATTGGCTGCAGCCTTCAATTGAGTGTGTTGCATGTTGGTAAATAGATTTTAGGTACATTTACAAAAAAATGTACAACTAACTGCAGTGATGAAAAACAGTGAATGTTATCTACTGACAATAGAGATGTAGTTTTCTTAGGAGATTAATGTTCACTGATAATGATTCCAGATTTTTTTTCTTTAAACTTTATTACAAAGAGTTAAGAGATACAAGAATTATGGCTAGCTATACAATTTAACAACAACATACATTGGGATATTTATGTTTGTCATGGTGAACTTTTTGGGTGGTCAAGGTCACAAGACATTTCAAGAATTTGCTGGATTTCATTTAAAACACAGATACATTAACCAGGCTTCATGTATCATGATGAAACATTATTTTAATCTGCCCCTATGCTCTTAGAAACAGAATCCAAACGTATGCTATACATCCACTTGACAGCTCAAGTGCACTGACCCTAAAAAGGAGGTTAATGGGATAGAAGGGGTTTAAAATCCAAGTTTATAGAATGCACAGCTTACTATATCCCACAATGTATCCAGACATACTACACTTTTATGTAATTTTAAACATTCTGCAAATGAAATAAAGATTTAAAAAATACATATTTTTTAAACAAACCATTCATAAAAGATTTTACTAAGAAAACTTATCCCTGACACAGCGATATAGCATTATTCAGTGTGCAGTGGTTTGTATTCTCTGTCTGGCGGTTATCTTCAAGTATGTATGCAAAGTTGGAATTTTTGCTCTAGCATGTTGTTCACAGACTGAATCCCGGAGGCCTTGTACCTCGTTCAGCGCTGCCTCTCTGCCAGCCTCGCACTCCAGCATTCTCTGCTTCAGACTGAAAGCCTCGTGGAAAGCCTCCTCCTCCTTCTGCTCCTCCTGACATACCCGCGCCTGCAGCTCCCACAGCTCCTGCTTCTGCCGGCTGGTCTCACCTTCGAAGACCTTTACCTGAACACGTAAATGCTTTGACTGTGAAATAAATCCTTTATTCAAAATAAATCAGGTGGAAACTGGTGACCTAGATAATCTTTCACCTGTCTGCGCAGCTCTTGCAGCTCTCTGCGTGCCTGCATGCGAGACTTCTCCAATTCTCTCATGTTGCTCCGCAGAGCCGTTGCCTCTTGGTGCATGGAGCTCTTACACTCCTCCAAGACGGAAGCTTTCTGCTCACTCTCCTCCACAGCTCGTCTCAAGCTGAGCGAGATATGTTTGAGGTTATCAAAATGCATTAAAAATATCCATCACTGCCAGACAGAGCTGAATGATACCTGCTGTTGTCACTCTCTGCTCTCTTGATGAAAGCCCTTAGCTCCCGGTTAGAGGCCTGGATCGCCTCTTTCTCTCTGGTCTCATCACCCAGAAGCCTCCTCAGGTCCAAGGCTTCTTTTCGTTGTTTGTCCCGCTCCTCTGCGCACTCTTGGAGCTCCCTGTGTGCTTCAATCAGATCCCTCTGACCTCTGATAAGTCCGTCTTCTGCCTCTTGCAGCTGGCGGCGAAGGCCCTCCAACTGTGCAGAGTATAGAGGATCAATGGCATGATATGCAGATGAGAGTATATTAATTAAACAGTTGAACCACACTGCAAAAACTGAAATTTGAATGGGTGAAGGTGTTTTTGGTACAGTAGAAAGATCTCATTCAACTGGCAGATAATTTGTCTTATTTCATGTTTTTTTCTGGAATTGGGTCAATTTGGTTTTCCTTTAAACCACAAGACTAACATTTAAATTGACCAAAATCATGAAAAAATTTAAATAACCTAAATTATCTGCCAGTGGAATAAGATAATTCTATTCAATATTGGAAAATTGTACCAAATAATACGTTTTTTTCACCTGATAAGATTTCAGTTTTTGCAGCGAACCATTTGTTCAGCAGGTTAGCAGATGCAAGTTTGTTTCTTGTTCCAGAATCCATAATTTATTTGATGATATAAATTTCAAGTGCACAAATTATTTAATGGTAGAAAAGATAATGAGTGTGTTTTCCATATGGAAAAAACATTTTCTATACTCAAGTTCTTTGAAAAAGGTTAAATAAAGTGGGCAAACATGTATGCGATCATTGGAATCAAAACATGAAGATAAGGTATTTGGGCTTTACTCTTTAAAAGTAAAGTCAATGTCTCCACTTCTTAAGTACTACATGTGCAATTTTTAAGATAGCGTATGACCTATATTCTGTTTTATGGCAGCATGTTGTGTGTAGTGAGAGCAGAAGGGAGGACAGAGCTCATCTGGGCATGGATGGGAGCCAGTTGGGCCCGGAGCCAGGTGCTGTCTCTCCCCGTCTCCTCGCTGCAGCCCGCGGTGTACAGAATCCAGCGAAAGCAAAATGATAAACAGCCACCCTCCTCCCCCTCAAGAGAGGTGTTGGGGGAGGAAGGGAAGAGGGAGGATGAGGAGTGGGATGAGGTAAAGGAGTGTTATGCTCAGAGGCCACACAAGATGGTTCTTTCTCATAAACTCTAATGTGAGAACAAACAAGCCAGCGCTGATCTGGCCAATTAGACTTTATTTATCTGATTGTTTCTTTTCTTTTTTTTATGTTTTGTTATTGGGTGGGGAGTGAAAGGAGAGGGACAGAGAATATGAGGGCAGCAGTGTTGTGTTATGAGGATGAGAGGGGGGGGGGGGACCCCGAGTCCCAGCGGAGCCAGCCCCTCGCTGCTGCGAGGGAGAAAATAAACACTCCCCCCCACTCGCTTATTTACTTAAGGGGTTAACTCAACCTTTGATTTCATATTATGGTACCAGGGACCATACCCCCCCCCCACACACACACACTCCCCCCTCTCCTTCCCTCCTCTTTCATGTGCTCCAGTTCTCTGTCACACATTCTCACTCATGCTTTGTCACTAACCGGGATAGGATTAGTGAAAATAATCAAACATGGAAACGAGCAGGGGTGGCAGCCAAATATGACAGCATCACTGAGGCCTGACTTGATCTACAGTCGGGAGGGCTGTCCAAACCTCAAAACTCTTCTGCTCTGGCTCCACACAACCTCATTCACTATACTTTGACAAGACTAAGGAGACAGAGCGAAGACAGGATGATCCCTGTTACTGCGTTGTTTTTTTTTATTGAAACCAAAGAGTCCCACACAGATAAACAGCCCACTTTTCCAGGGAAACCAGGCATTTAATCAAGGCATGGCGAGGCCACTACAACTCCACAGTTAACATCTTAATGAGGTGACTGTGAGCTTGTTGTTTCACTAAAAACGCCCAGCGACCCCGTGCCTGGAACCCTGACCTCAAGCAATCCCAGGAGACGAGATTTACTGCTCTTATTTGGCTAAGAGAGGTACGTCTCGGGGCCAAAATGATGGTCTCTAATTGCACTTTTATGTTTATATTAAGGTCAATGGAACTAAATTTTCCTTCTGAGGGCCTGAGAGGAAAAAAAGACACAAAGAGAGAAAGCTAGAACGAAAGAGAGAGAGAGAGCTGAGTCTTAAGAGGACACCAAGTCCTTGTAGGATTTGGCCTCTGCGCATTCTGCGCCTGATGGCACCCTAAAACTAGTAAAGTCTCCGTGGCATAGGCCAATGTCAACAGACGCCTATGGTAAATGGTTCTCCCTCACGTTGGTACTAATTGGTACAAACTTCCCCTCCCAGGCCTCCCATCCTATGCCAAACCAAACAAACCTGCAATTTCAGATCCATTCTGTGATCCTACAGCATCTATCAAGTTACATAAAACCTATATATTCTATGACTTTCTTTTTTTTGTATATACTTCTTGGACCGACGTGACTTGAAGTTTCTGGAAGTTCTCACCTCTTGTTGTGCGTGTTCTCTCTGCTGGTTGAACTCTCTGACCTGCTCAGCGAGGCTCTTCTCAGCGTTCTCGTGAGAGTTCAGAGAATCTTCAAACTGAGCTCGCAAATCTTGTAACTCAGACTGGAGAGCAGCCATCGTGTTCTGGAAGACGGAGGCACGCGATTCAGTCAGCGGAACAAGAAGAGCGAGCGGAGCCAATATGGAGCTTACCTTGTCCTGCTCCTGTTTGCTAAGTGCTTCCCTCTGCGTGCGCTCCAGCTCCATGCCAGCTGTGGCCAGGTCCTGCTGCAGGCATGCAAGCTTCTCTGTGAGCACGGCCCTCTCTGCCTCCTTCTCGGACAAAGCCTGATCACAGCAGACTGTGAGGTCAGGGTCATTTGTAATAGAGTTTATTAGTTTGGCTAACTAAACCTCCACTGAGTATGGACCTTTCGCTTGAGGCTGCTGTGATGACAGAACATGGGATGTTGTAGTTATGACCCTCACCCTTGGGATGCCCTTTTTGACCTGTTTTATGGTTGAAAATATTTTTTTAAAGAAACAAAACAAACCTATGACACACACCTGCTGCTTCTCACTCTCCGCCTGCAGGAGGCTGTGGTTGCAGTCCTGCTGCAGCCGGGCCAGCTCTTCCTGCACCTGCTGCAGCTCCTTCTGGCTGTGCACGCGCAGCTCCTCACACTGTCTACGCAGCTGCTCCCGCTGAACTGTCAGCTCCGCGCACTGCTGCTCCTGTCAACACACACACACACATACACACACACACCAGTCAAGGATAATATACAGTAGAAGCATGACATCTGATGTGACGTTCGAAAGTTTTTTTTTTACTTTTTGCCTGCGCTCAGCCTCAAGCTGCTCTCTGTGAACTTGCTCTCTGTTATTCAGGGTCAGCAGGGCATTCCTCTCCACCTTGGCGAGCTTCTCCTCCGAGTTGCTCCGTTCTTGCACAGCCTGTGCAAACTGGTGCTCGGCATCTACACGCATCCTAGCAACATCACCTGGGTGGAGAAAATTTGCACCCGCACGTCCCCAATCAAAATCTCACAATTACTTGCACAGAGAAACTCATCACACAAAGAGGAAGATCCAAGATCAGGATGTGGATTAGCGTGATTCTTTTTAGACTTTTATTTATAGTGGGGATCATCCATATCTTTATGTGGAACATGCTAGCTTAACACCACTTATCTGATCCATGTGTGTTTGTGTGGAGTGGTGGGATCCAGGTCAGCTGAGAAAGCAGCTCCAGTGATCCCACAACCCAGCTGTTGCAGAGCTCACAGCTGAAATATGGATCTCTAGTGGACTGTTGGAAAGGCTTCATGGCCTGGGGGCTTGGCACAGAGTGTACAGAGGACAGCGGGGTCTCTGAGGGAGGGGGCTACTCACGCGTCAAGGCCTCATTAGCCAGGAGCAAGCTGCACCTCTCCCCCTCGATCCGGGCGAGCTCGGCCTCCAGGGACGAGGCAAGCTCCTGGCTCTCGAACAGAGCGGACTCCAGGGACTGCTTCTCCGCTCTGGAACACAGCGGTAAAGTGGTTTGAGTTTTGAAAAAAAAGAAAGTCCTTTTGAACCACTAGGTGTAGAAAGTCATAAAATCCAATGATCCATCATGAGCATAGTTTCCAAATAAAACCATGTTACTTAAAGACTCTTGTTACATGAGGCTTGCCGAGCTTCTGAGAGTAAAATTTGCTTAGAAAATCAAAACAACCTCAAATACACGCTGGCAGTTGGTCTTAGAGAAACACAGACTGTTACAACCATAATGTTGTTTATGATGCTTCTGAGGCCATTGCATTGACTAACGTTCATTCCTGAGAGTCCTTCCCTAACCACAACTGATATATGCCGAACCGCATCCCTGACCCTTACCTTAACCAATGAGGACAGAAACCATTTGACTGTTTGTGCTGAATGCAGCTACAACTTAAACTCTTAAAACTCTTAAACATTTCAGAGGTCAGAAAAGACAAACATGCACTTACACACACAAACACACACACACACTCAGACCTAAGTGCAACCAGCTCCTGCGTGAGACCACAGGCCTTTCGCTCAGCGGAGTTGAGCTTGACTTCCAGAGCAGCCTTGTCCTTGGCCAGCTCCTCCCTGTCATGGGTAGCTCTCTTTAGGGCTGTGGTCTGCGTCTCAAGCTCCTTCCTGCACGCACACAGCTCCTCTGACACAGTCTGCATATTCCTGTTGACCTGGAGACCAATGCACACAAATACAAATTGCTGTGAAGCAATTCATTTAAACCTTTTTTTTTTCACTTCAAGCAGAGATAATAAACAAAGGCACATGGCGTATGCTTGAATCTATTTAAGCTTTAGTATACACGCTCCATAAGTGTATTGTTAATGCACAATCCACAAACCCTTCATGAGTAGCAGCGTGAGTAGCAGCAGGAACTGTTACATTATACTGTATGTTCGGTAATGTGTATGTGTTGGAATGAGAACGAACTACCCAGCTTCTACATTTTTTTTCAGCCGCAGAAAATTGAACTCTTCATACCCTTTATTTTGGTGCAAAGAAGCATAAATTCAACAGAAATTTAATGAATTTGTGACATCTTATAGGTTCTGCAGGGCCGTAACGAATGCACCGCCTGAAGCAACACAAAAATGATTAGTGGGGTTGTGTTTTTTTCCAATTACCACTTAAATCACTCTGACATACCACAGGACCTACAGTCTATCTACTGTAGCAACAGAAATAATGAACTAATGTGCAGTTTTCATGGAAGCTTCAGATAATCTGAAAGTTTAGAGGAAAGGTTTCTCCTGGGATTCATCTCTCTTTAATTCCACAGAAATGTGCTGTGATTTACTTTGTAATTTGCATTTAAATCTACATGATGGATCTGGACAATGTTATTCATTGTATTTTCCCAAAATATATAATTTGAAAACATGTTAAAAAAGCTGAGTAAATCATTATTTGAGGCACTGACCATCGGAGGGTTTTAGTGTGATTTAAAATCCTACAATTAAGATGTAGATGATTAAACGATTAGTTGCCAACCATTACAATATTTCTCAGGTATTTTAATAATTGATTATTCAGTTTGAGTCATTTGTAAGGAGAAAATGTCCAAATCCTCTGCTTCCATTTTCTCAAATATGATTATTCTCTGGTTTGTTTGGTCTTCTGTAATTGCAAACTAATGATCTTTGGGTTATGGAGTGTTGGCCTGGACAAAAAACAACAGTGATCACCATTTTACACCCTTTTATAAACAACTAATCAATTAATTGTTTCAATAATCGATAATAAGTCATTGACTGTCATAATATATAATATCTAAAAAAATCATCTCAATATAATTTTTTAAATATAATTCCTTTTACAAGCTTGTCTAAATCTAAATCTATCTAATCTATTTTTGAATGGATGTGAATGGGGGTAGGCAGTGACTGTATAGTTATGACTTCACAACCTTATGTATGCCCTCACAACTCATTTAAAGGAACAGTTTGTAAATATGGGTTGTGTGACTTTCTCTGTTAATTGAGCGTTTTCACACATGGAACAGCATTTATAAAGCATTCAGACATAGACCCAGCAGCTGATTAACTTCGCTTTGCTGGAAACAGCAGGTAACTATAAAGTTAACATAAAGAGTAGGCACCAGGGTAAAACAGCTAGCTTGATTCTTTACAGCTGTTTTTTTATTTTTATTTTAGGTCAGGTTATAAGCACCATTAAATCTTACTAAATCACAAGTTATATGTCTGTTTTTAATCCCAATAAACAGAAGTGTAGAAATGACTGCTTGCACTCATACAAGGGTTTATGTGATAGAATCAGTTCCTGGCCAGACCAGACTTTCTGAAGTCTCTGCTGGCTTCTGGCCTGGCAATCTGAAGGTGATGACAAGACTCTGCAGGGTAGCCAGGAAACAGTTCCGGCACTTAACCCCTCATACCACGACTTCTGGGTTTTATATTACATGTTCGGATTAAAACAAATGATAAGATTAATAAGTAAGCTTTCGGGGTGCTGGTAGGTAGTAAGCATTTGGTGTGTAAACACAAGAGCTGTGTCGTCTTACGCTCAACAAGAACGTGTCAGAGTATGATTTCACTGGCTTGATTTAAACAAGAAAGCTCTGCTATGAAACAGCAAAACAAAATGTTTTCACGAACCCAATTTCCCACATTCTCTGTGCCTTTAAGGTCAGTTGCTGACACGCTGTCACACAATGGTTGAGTTTATAACGGGCCCCTGCAACCTCTAATATTTCACTGAAACAAATTGTTTGAAAAGCAACAATCACTGTAATTTGATTTTGAACCAAACAAAAATGAACTCACACTAACTAAATATTAGCACACAATGTCTTTCAGCCTCTCCTTAGGTAAATATTAAAGTGGATGAATTACACCAATGTTATGGATGTGAGTAGCGCCCAATAAGGCGATGAAACGTGAGCTCGGAGCAATGTAGGCCACTTCGGGGCTTGTTTTATGCACCACTGATTTATTTTTACAGATAGGTTATCTAAAAATGTTTGGATGGAATTTGTCAATTTGTTTGGTTTTGTAAAATTATAGCTGAGATCGACGTGGATATCCCAGTTTCACATTCAGAACAGATAATAAAACAGAAGAGGATTCTTCTCATTCTTTAGGAGACGAAATGGGGAGATCTGGATTTGTTGAGGGGGAAAATGGGAATACTTTAGGTGTTAATTTATTGGGTCTTTCACTAAACCCCCTCTGGATATCATATGTCTATCTATTTATCTTTTCTAGTTCACATTTGTTCATGAAGATCCCCTGCTTGTTATGTCCCAAGTTACTCATAAAACATAGCGTGGGGCTCACTCCCCATATCCTATTTGAAAGGGAAAGCATGGCAGATGTGGCCAGTGTTTCCAATACATTTTAATGTGACAACATGCTCCGTGAACCTGCTGAAAGCTATTATCAACATCGGCGTCATGCTCCCAGGTGGTGGGAGCCGGGGTGATGGAGGCTGTGGTGTGTGAATGGCCGGGTTTCCCCTGACCTGCGAGTGCAGCTCCAGGGCTTGAGCGCTCTCCCCCTGCAGCAGGCTGAGCTCTGCCTCAAGCTTCTGGCACAGATCCTGTGAGTGGCTGCAGGAGCTCTCCAGGGCTTGCTTCTCAGCGAGCAGATTCATCATCTCCTGTTGCGCCCGGGCCGTCTCCTCCTTGGCTGTCGCCCGCTCCGCTTCGGCTTCCCGTCTGCGTTCGCAGAGCTCTGCTTTCTCACCTTCTGTCTGGAAAGGAAGCAAACAGATTTCACTCCTGTTCTGTTCAACTCTGCATTCCATCAACGGTACAGTAAAAACATGCGGCTGCTACTGACCTGCAGCAGAATGCGGTTGAGAGCCACCTTGTCTTGAGCTAGGCCTTCGCTCAGGGCAGCCATTTTGGCCAGAGAATCTTTCAGGGCAGCCTCCTGATTCTGCAGTTTGGTGAGGACTAACTCCTGTGCTGCATTCTGGGACTCCATCTGTGCAGTGCATCAAGAATGTTAGAAGGATTTAAATTATGAACCCTCAGAGAGAATACAGTATCAGGAGCACGACGCAGTGCACTACCTTGCTGAGAGCCAGCATGCGGCTGGCCTTATCGTCCTCCAGCAGCTCCTTCTGCAGGGTGATTTGATTCAAAGCCTCCTTCACTGTCACCAGCTCCCTGCGCAACTCAGAGTGCTTCCCTTCAAGCTCCTCCAGACTCCTCTCACTGAAACACAAAATGTATCACATACATAACTCTCTCACACTGCTGCATTATTTATAAAAACACAAAACCCCTTAACAGTAATCCATCTCCCCCTTTGAAAGACGGAGAAATGTTGGTGCCAAAGGCCAGAACGCTGAGGGAGTTACTTTTTCACTGGATCGCATGTCCTGCTCCAATTCTAAGCTAATCAAATTTTTTTTTTTTTTTTGCAAAAGAAACCTTTTTTTTAAAAAAAAAATACTATCCCTCTTTGCATGAGTGCAGTAATGCAATGTAAATCATTTACATTTTCATCCAAATGTCATCTGGGTGCGTTGCCTGCTAGAGAATGACATGTGTTACTGATCTGAACTCTAAACAAACGGGGCTTGAAAACAATCACGGGTGACGGGATGTGCGTTGTGTAACGGTCATTCCGCGCGCTCGTGCTGTACCCTCGTTGGGCCTCCGTGCGTTGGCGTGCCAGCTGCGACTCCAGATCCGCCCTCTGCTGCCTCAGGAGGTCCCGCTGTCTCTGGTGCTCCAGTGACGAGCTGCGCAGAACCTCCAGCTCGGCATGCTGGGAGTCCACCTCCCGCTGCAGCTCTGACAGCAGCTTCTCCAGGCTGCATTTCTTACTGTGGGATGTGGAGGTGGAGAAGCACAGCGAGAAGGAGGGAAAATGCAGTGTGTGTTGAGGTCAAATGTTGCACAATGATCGCCATCATCGTCATTGTTGTTTTTGTTTTAAAGCTTTTCCTTTTTCATTTTTTTTTCACAAAAGTAATATAAACAAACAAGAAAAACACTTGCTGCATTAACATAGTTTTGGGGAAAGTTTCAATATATAATGATACAAATAAAAAAATTTACAGCATAAAAGAACCAAAAAAAGACTTAACTACTATTCTATAAACACATTTAAAGCACTCACATCATTTCCGGACTCTATGATAAGTGTGTGAATCGGGGTGTACCTGGCAGTGAGCTCCAGTGAGCTGCGATATCTGTTGCTGTCTCTGACGCTTTCCTCCAGAGCTTTTTTGACCTCGTGATTTTCCCTCCTCACTTCCTGGATCTTCTGCTCCAGCTCTTTCCTCTCGGTGTCCCCCTCTTGCAGGTGAGTACGCAGTGTGTCCACTTGTTCCAGGGCAGCGTCCAGACAACCACGCAAGTCCTGTGTGTCGCACACGGAAGCATTCCTAGTCCAATTCACTCCATTTAAACATATTATCTCTCTGAAAAACTTCCCAAATTTGGGGATCTGTGATCTCTTTAAGGTCTTATATTATAGAAAGGGAGATTTTAGTTGAAGTTTGATTACAAAGGAGATAATAAATGCTGCCTTAAAGTGAGCTATTCTGTGACGTTGTGATGTCACAACGGATGTCACAACTAGGCCTATACCTCAGAGGAGAGAACCCAGAGAGAACTTTAAGATATTATTCAGGTGATTTCAATCCAAATCATGACTCTAAAAAATATGAGACCTTTAAAAGAAGGAAACCCTCAATTCTCATCATGGAAATAAGCTATCTCAACTTGTCTGATTTGTATAATGTTTAGATGCATGCAGCTGTGAAAAATACAACATTACACAAGAACAGATGCAAAAAGAGAAAAGCTCTAAGATGTACGAAGAGGAAAAAAGCAGCAGAGACACTTTGGTGGACCTGTGTTTGTTTGTGGTGCTTGGAGAGAGCACCCTGCACAGCCATCAATGCAGGGTTCCTCAGAGGAGACTGGCCGTGGAGAGGTGAGGAGGACACACTGTCAGAGCCACTGTTATCACCCTCACTGCCAACCAGCTGGACATTAATTATGAAAAAAAAAAGTTTTTAAAAGTTGAATATTTGTTCACAGGAGTGCACTTTGTAGTTAAGACTTTAGACTTGTTCTGACCTGGTGAACATGGCTTATTATTTTTTGGAGGGCTTGGATCTCTGCGTGGAGGACCTCCATCTCTGCTTTATCCTCTGTTCTCCTCGTCTCCTGAGCCGGAAACCATTAAGGTCAGATAAGCAGCGCTTAGACTACACCAGACATTCTCCAGACTCTTCCCCCTCTAGACAAGGAAGTTGTGGAGTTTATCAAGCCCAAGGTCCAGACTTCACCCATTTCAGCCACCTTTACCACCCGCCTATCTGCCACTTCCTACCCCTGATACCCCTCGTCTCACCATCCTGTCCAGACTGATCTGCATGGTGTTGAGGCTGGCGTCCTTCTCGTTGTTCTGGCTCCGGAGGTGCTTCACTGTGTCAGTCAGCTCCAGGATTCTAGACACACCAACATGTGTGTAAAAGGACAGAGAATGAAATCACAGACACACACAGAGTTCAATGAGACGTGAAAGATACAAGACTGACAAGTATTCATCCTCTACCCGACCATCAAGCCTATCATATTCTCTCCACACAATTAGCAATGACTTTTGATATGATCAAAAACCAGCTAAGATCTTGAATACAAAAGGCACTGACACTAGGTACAAGAGCAGTAGTTCACTGAAAATATCATTGTGCAAGATCTGAATGATCAAAGTCCATGTGAAGTTCAGGGGTTCCATCTAGGGGATTAAATCTGGCTTTCCTTTCAATGATAGGGAGAATGTGCATTTTGCAACTGGTGATTGCACTATACATGGCCTCGAGCCCAGAATTTCTACTTTGTTTTATTATGCTTTTTTTCCTACAGTCCTGGTCAGCCAAAACTGTAGAACAACATGGATGTAGCATAAATGTATAATATATTGTAAAATTATAAAAATTTCCATGCAGTGATGTATAATGTTATCACTTATTGTAAAAGGTCATTAAAACAGCCTAATGGTAATATTAGACAAGAAGAGGGAAAAAGTTCATTAACTGTTAACTGTTGTGATATAAACAATATGTGTAAGGCATTAAGATATGTAATCATGTCCCTTTCACTGCCATTTTCCCAAGAGAGGAAGCATACTCACACACTTACGATTAATGGATCCTAATCAGTATAGTTTCAAAATAACTTCACCTGGAGTTGAGTTCAACTTTCTCTGCATCCCAGCGACCCTGAAGCTTCATGGCCTCTTTGAGCTTCTCCCTGAGCTGCTTCTCCAGTGCTGATGTCTCCACACCACTAGAGGTGCTCTCCTGTGCTACTCTGGCCTCCAAAGTCATACAGGCGACATGCAGCTGCTGGCTGGCAGCAACACACTCCCCACGCATATCAGACAGAGTCCTGGTGAGAAGAATCACGTGCATCACAGTTTTAGAGTGTGTCCTAAGATATATATATATATATATATAAATATACACAAGAGATGTGAAAGGGTAAGGGAAACGTGATGTGCTGCTTTGTTAACCATGAGTCTAACTAAAAAAAAAAAACAGTCCGTTTGTATTTGAAAAGGATGAATGTCTGCAGAGCCTAAGCTCTGGGATCAGCGCTCACTTTGAAGTGTCTTCAGATTTTAAGTTACACTACAGCCTCCGACATGATCACAGCCTTCTATGAGCTGAGCAATCACTATTAAAGCAAATTACTCTTCAGTAATGCTCACAGCGGATGAATATGATAGAAGCCAAATCTTATGGGGCTCAAGCTATGTGCTGATGGATGATCTCAATGGTGAGCGCAGACACCTTAAGCCATCTGTCCCCCCAGTGAGGAAACAATGAGTATGGAGACCAGTGACCCCTTTGACCTGCACCACTTTGATCCCTGGCTGAGAGAGATGGATTGCGGTTGCAGTCGTGGGTGTAAGATACAAGAGAGGTGGGGGCTTCTTGCAGATTCCTGAGTCGCCGAAGGGATTCTGGCAGCGCGCCACACTCACCTGTCAGTGAAAGTCCTTAGCTGGGTGAAAGTGTTCCGCAGGGAGGCGGCCTGGCGCCACAGTGCTCTGACACGAGCCTGTTCGCGGCTCAAACGGGAGGAGCACGTCTGCAGAGAGACACACAGACACACACACACAACATGGGGACTAGAGACTGGTGGGTGGGTGGTAAGAGCTGCTTCCAGCGAGTGATGGCACCTCTCATTTCATTGTGATCCCAAACAGATGAAAAACTGGAACTCCTGGACACACACTGGCACACATACAAATAATTGGATTTCCCTGTATCAACAGATGTAGCCCATTTACAGCACGAACGCCAGATTGTTTGCACAAAATTTTCCTCCCCCTCAGCAGTTGGAATGTTTTCACAGGAAACAACAACTCAAAAATCATAGCAATGAACTGAACAGGGAATGAGAGCGAATAGTCGAAACTGGCTATGAATGGAATTCCTACCCCATGTGAACTCAACGGGAGTTTAATTGCACAATCTCTGTGCGAAGGGGGACAAACTTGAGCTTTCCCTGTTGATTTTCTGACTCAAGCGCTTCATTTTTGTGGTTTTTCTCACCTCTTGCTCCCTGCGCCGGCGGGTTTCACACAGCTCGATGTCCTCGCGGGCCTTCCATAGACTCTCTGTTAGCCCCTGGTTGACCGTGCCTGCCTGCTCCAGTTGTTCGCGCAGTGTGGAGTTGACTTGGCTGAGGCTGGCACACCTGGAAATAACATGCCTCATGACACTGAGAGAACTTTGGTACTCTGACAAATAAGTGTCTTATGCCCCCCCCAACACACACACACACACACACACACACACACCATTAAAACTCCATCACTCACACAACCAGTGTAGGTCTTATATTTGCAGCCTTCAGATCCTCCCTTGCCTACCGCCCTTACATGGGTGAACATGTGCGACAGTTTTATAACGTCTGCATCAACTTTAAATCCAATTTCAACCAGATCTATTTATACAGTCATTTACAAATATGTTTACATCATTCTCACACTCAACACACTTCCTGTTACAGTAAAGCATGCCACATTGCTACATTGGGTTATCTGCCAATTCCATGTGTGCAAGTGCTTTATGAGACAATACCGTCCTCGAAGGGAATATAGAGGCGGGGAAAAGAGGGGTATGGTAATTCCAATAACAAGCTGAACCATATAAGTAGTGGTTGTAGAAACCTCAATTACTACATTACAAAGTGCTTAAGATGGATAAGGCTTGGTAACTCTGCAGTAAGTGACATTTTAAGCAGTAAAAATTATCAGGTGCTGGCAAATTTTCTGCCGTGGGCATTTCAAATAAAATTCCATGACTGTATAAATCATAGGGTATTAAAATCTGGCCTCAACTGCAGAGCTTGGCCCACACTTACTGTGAAGCATCATTAAAATGCTTCAGAAGAACAGAGCCAACATAGTCCCACTAATTTTCTCTGACAAATTGGATGCTGGGATTACCCGCCAAGGGCAGGTTCTGCCTTCTCCCTGCAGCACAGGGCAGGGGAAAAAAACAGCAGGACGGTTCGAGAAACTGCTGGGAATATCTCTGGTGCGCACATTTCTCAGAAATATTTCGTCTTGATTTCTGCTTCTCACAACAAGAAACAGAGAAAGGAAAACGGGAGCAAATTTCTCCTCTAACTCTGCATCCAACTAGAGGCTCCCTGCTGCTGTCGGGAGTCTCTCATGGTTTTCTGATTTCTGGATTCCAAACTTTGTGCACTCTTTCTAAATTTCCCCCAGTACGTATCGCTTCGAAATACAGAATGTGAGCAAGTTTCTTTGGTTGGGTAACCTGGCTACCTGTACCGCATGGTGCTCTCCTCTCACCTCCTCTGTTCCTCCTCCAGCTGTGTGGACTTGTTCTCAACAGTCATGTTGAGATCTTGCTCTGCCCGCTGCAGACGCTGGGCTGTGTCCAGGTGGGCCTGCAGCTGAAAACACACACACACACACACAATTACTGGCATTCTGATAACGGATCAGTATATGGTAGCAGTAGCCGGTTTACAGTTACCTAATATTTATAAAGTAACAAAATTACAGTGGAAATCTGCTAATACAAATTCTCTGTGGGCACAGCTTAGCCAAGAAAAATATTTGAATGAATTAAATACATTTAAATACAAGCCAAAATCGTATTCACAACATTAAAATGTCCATGTTTTACTGTTGAGTTATGCATGATTTCCTTTACTGGTCAAACTGATTTTCATTGCTTGCATACACAACTGGATTCAAAAAATTTGCATAAAGAAAGAGATTGTGCTGCAACAAAAATTCTTCTGGTTCATAGTTCTCATGTCTAAATGAATTATAACGAGTTAGACAAAAAAAACATTTTAGCTTCAATGGGACAAACACAAGTTTAAAGTCCACCTCTAAACTGTTACTTCCCTCAGATCAAAGACTGTTTCACATTCAGCTGCTGAGAGTGGAAAGTTTCTCCCTGCTCATTGAAAATCTGAGTTTAAGGCGTGTATGCACAAGCAGGATTTGCAACATCAGATGTGTGGGGCCAGGATGTAACTTAAAGAGATAAAAAATGAATAAATAATGCTATGTATATGGTATTACGAGATGAGCCAAAACACTTCAATCCACTAGATGACTTTAGTGGGTGCTTCCGACATGAACGTGATGCAACAGTTTTGACTTGCCAACAATCTCATCTTCTCCGACTCGGAGGTCTTCTCCAGCACATGCTCTTCCAGCTCCCCACACCTCCTCTTGTACTGAAGAACCTGTTATAAAACAAACATAATGCGCAGTGGAGCCAAAGGAACTGCTACAGATTTCTGAATGGTGAGCTCCGTTTCTAGTCACCTTGGTCTGCAGCTTCTGAACGAGTTGGGCCTGTCTCTGCTGTGCCTCCTGGTAAACCTGCAGCCTTTGTCTGTATGCTCTCTCCTTGTTCAGGGGCTCTGTTGAAACGCTGTCCTGGTCTGAGTCTGCTGCTGAATGCAGCATCAGCATCTGATCAAGCTGGATGGATAGAGGGAACAAATGATGTTTAAAACCGTAGCTTATTACATTCCTCATACCAACAGTGTGTCACGGAGGTGTATGAACTCGTGGTCTTGTAGCGCTGGGCTGCTTTCGATTGAACTGCATGTCCAATCCCGCCATTCACAAGGATTTATTACACACCATGTGTGTTGGACTGCATAGTATTATACATATCAATCTGATGTACTGATGATTAATGGTCATCTAGCAGTTTTAACAGTCCACTGTGGGTTGTGTGTGAGAAAAAAGAAGCTAATGCATGGGATCTTTGTGCAATGCATTTTTGAGGTATTCTACAAATGCATGCTCATGCCAAAAAGAACATCTTATTTTACAGCACGTTTGATGGGTAACCTTTATGATGACATGATTCAATCAAGACTGATGAGGTCAAAACTGTTCATACTATGTTTCCCACAAGAACAGAAACCTAATAATCGCTCGGATTTGATTGACCAGATAAATCTAGAGGTTCGCAGTATTAATCTAGCGTGGTGGCTGTGCAAACAGTGGCTAGACGTAAAGATACGCTACAGTAATCTGTGTTGATGTTTATACACACACAAACTGTGCATCTGTCAAATGCATCTGAAACATTTCTCATGGTGGAATCTCATATCCTCTCCCATATCTGAAATCCAAATGTCCTGTAACCTCTCAACCTCACACAACCTAAACTCCCTCTGAACCACCCACTCTCTATCCTGGTGCCAGACACCCTGTCCTCACTAATACAAACCACATGGCCCTAGAGCACTACAACACACTGCGTGCCTCCAGCTGCCCTTGCCGACTTCTCATTTAAAAAGAGAGGAAGGAGTGAAAGCGAGAGCCCCCCCCCCTCCCCTGCAACGCACTCCAAACCACCATCCAAGCCCTTCAAATCAACCCTGCGACCCACTCCCTCCCTCCTCTCTTCTGTACCTCATCTCTTCTCTGGGTGCTTAATCTCTCCAGCAGGCTCCAAGAGAGCCAAGACAATAGTCTCACTGTTTCAACACTGGACCCAGCCACTTTGCCACCATTATTAACACATTTTCGAATGCCCTTTTCAGAATTTTATATGACAAACTGCGCTAGTGGCCATTGCGCGCTTGGCTCTGCACTCGCAGTGTTTTTCTCCGAGGACCGAGAGAGCACAAAAGCTTCTTTTTACTGCCCGTTGTTGAGGTGACAGCTTTAGGGACTGAGAAGGGAGGAACAACATGGGCGGAGTGTTTGAAACACACAGAACTTCAGCAGCTGTGTTTAAAGGGACTCCTGGAAACAGCTGTGTGTGGAGCATTAGAGATTATGCATCTTTTCAAGTATTTTGGCACAACTGTAGCAATAACACTGACTTACTAACAAGGAGCATGTACTTTATGAATACAAGCCATAGCACACAGGTTTTAATGTATTACAGCATGTGAGCACAATCGATGTGTCAACCAACTGCAACTAGGACTATAACAGCGTAGTTCATATAAATAGGTTAAGGTTAACATTCAAGAATCAATTGAAGGTACCCTTTGTTATTTTAAACTCATAAATTGGTCAGTGAGAACTAATGGTAGCATTCATCAGGTATGTCAAAATGCACATTTTGTGATGATGCTAGTTTCAGGTCATTATGTGTGTGCGATTTTATCCAGACTAAATGTCAAATGGTATAACCAAAGTAAAAAATATACATTTTAAATATTTAATCCACCTAGAATATAAAACTAGTTGATAGCATGTGTTTTGCATTTTAAAACCTTTTTTAAGAGAGTTAAACTTTATCATACCAAGTTTCTAGAGTTGCACCACACATTTTTGACATTAACCCAAATGCAAAAGAGTAAATTACTTCCACATATTTGCCACCAATAATATTCTGGGTGGAATAACCATGGCTGAATTAGCCTATTTAGGGGCCCTGGTGTAAAAATGTCCTTTCCTGCGTGTCTTTCAAGCAAACACATTTTGAAATATTTACAAGTGAACACCTACAATAACAGATTTTTTGGCCACTTAGAAGCAACAGAAACAAACTGTGAACCTTTCAATATCATCACCATTTAAGTTGATCGCCGGACTGACTTGTTCACAAACAAATCCAGTACATCCAACAATGTTAGCATTTATGTGGAGTTGTGTTTCTGGCCATGCACCTGGCGAATGTAAATCCAATATTAACTCTACTTTTGCTTTTGTGTCCACCTACTCCTGGGGGGGGGATCTGCGGGTTATATAATACAACTAAAGTTCCCTGAGGTAGAGAAACAAGTACAACATTTCAGAAGGGGGGTTGCATCCAGGTTGGTCTTGCCTGGATTGCGAATCCCCATGCTGTTATATCGAGCGTGAAAGGGAAATGCGGAGCCTTTAGGATCTATTGCAGCACCTGTCCATTATAAAGTTAGAAATCCAGCATTTGGTTAGAAACAAGGCTATAACCTTTCTCACTTTGTTTTTATGTTTATGTGTTTCCTGAACTCTTTGTGATCTACCCAAAATGCAAATATGCACTTATTATAGATACAGCTGGACTGGCAAACAAATTGCTCATATTATTTATTTATTTGATTCTATGAGAAAAATGTGTTTTTATTGTGAAATTTCAAGTTTTTTGTGTATATCATATTTCTCCCCATTGAAGGGTTTTTTTTTAGAGCGTTTTTCCTCATATGATGTGAGAGTCAAAGGACAGGCTATGTTGTATCGCTGTTGTACAACCTGTAAATCCCATTGAGGTGAATCTGTTATCTGTCATTTTGGCGATGCATGTAAAATTGACTTGACTTGACTTATATGATATGCAGCATGTGCTGTTTGGTTTAGTCAACATCCTTTTCCGTGCACTCAGTGATCAGGTGTCTCCGGCAGCTCCTACGGGAGACAGGGCAGTCCTGCCCTGCCCTGACGAGGGCAGTTGTTTCTGCTTTTTCATACATACATAGCTGCAGTGTGGGGGCTCCAAACACCACGGAGAGGATGCTTTTTTTTGTATATGATTTCTCCCCAGTCAGCTGTAAAGCAGGAGGCTGCGGGCTGCTCTGGATTAGCCATGCTCCATGCAGCAAGCACCCAAGAGGGCGCCATACCGGCCTGCTGTGGAGACTCCCACCTATGCTAAACTCAGCCACTCCACTGTCTACTCATTGCGCTGCTTGCATCACTGAATCTCATTGCCCTCATCTCAAAGTGAGCTTAAACTCGCTGCTCTTCAAAACACACCCTTCCATCGGTGACTGTAAAAAAGGCAAAAGAGGGAGGTGAGTAATCCCACTCCTATATCTGCCCTAACTCAGGGGCTTACTGGGTTTACTGGGGGCCCAGAAGCGTGCTCACTGAACACCCTTTCTATTTACGATCTGCCTCGAAGCACAATCACTCTCAAGCAGCATATATGGTCCCTAAAGTGGGCTGAGCCCAATCCTAATGTAGCCTAACTCTGAGGTCATCCACTGCCATTTAGCAATAACGTTCAAGATGCAATTTATACGAAAACAGCCTTTTTGTCATGGTATGTTTTATGCCTCCATATGGTTATTATGGTTCCCTTTCCTTTTTTTTTTTCATTTCCAAGTAGTATCTGTTTCTTGAGCCCTGCTTATGTTTCCAAAGTAAAAGACTTTTCCGCCTCTTAAAATGTGCTTTGAATTAAGCTTTTTTATATTTCTTGATATTTATGATTTGTGCCACTCCTTGTATTGTCTCTTTTGATGAATATTTCAAACAACATCAAGGGATAATCTTGCTTTGATTCATCTGCCAACAAGCAACAAGAGAATCATTTTCAAGGCCCTTGTGAAGGCTTTGGTGTTTGGGCCAAAGTTTGCTGCCTTGTTCATGTGGTAGATCAAAATCCAATCCATTTCAGTTGCCACATTATGATTGCAATATTCTCTCGCTGACCTAATGTCACAACATTTGGAGATCTGATAACTCACCACTTTATCTAATCTCTCAGCTGAGTTTTTGTGAAATGCCTCGAAAGTTGCTGGAGTCATCCCCCCTGCTCTCTCAGGATTCAACACTGGCATTGTGGTTCCGTACCTGTTTATCTCTATATACAGAGGCGCAGTTCCAGGCGTATCCAGTGACTAGTCCACATCCTCACTCGCTCTTTGTATCCTTGACTCACTCGGGGCGACATCTGGCCATGAGTGCACAGTCCAGCCAGCATGTGAAGGGTTACAGCTGCAATCGTTTTCCCTGGCTTGGCCTAGGCCCAGAGGCTTAATAAAGGGAATTAATGGAGTGCACTATCTGTCAGATTCCTAAACACAGCTGGAGCGGATGTCCATCGCCCCCAAGCTGCCCAAAACTTACTATCCTACTTCAACAACATACCCGTTCCCCCTTCCCCTCGCGTTACCCCCTGAGTGCTGACTCTGTGAAAGAGCCCCAGCTGATTGTGAAAGCTGTTTATATATCATCACTGATGGTAATTACACAATGTGGGATAACAAACAGGGAGAATGGAAGTGAGGAAGCAAGCAAGGGGGGCTGCTGTGAGCATGTTGCTGTGTGGAGTGAAATTTTTGGTTGTGGGGACAGCTGCTGTGATGGCATACAGGGATAGAAGTCATCTGTGTTAATGCGGCCAAACTAATAATACTTGCAGAGTATACTTGCAGCCATGTGGCCAGCCTTGTAAAGCTTAACACAATGCCCCACGGCAAGGACAATGCTTTGCAAAAGCTTGTGCACACGTAAACCCACTCATTCAGCTTCAAGACATCACATCTAATTAGACAATCTTGACATGTGAAAAAGAACTGTGTAGTGTGCTTAATGCTTGACTTTAAAGTCAGGTAACATGAGCAGCCTAATGTCAAATGTTGAAAAGCTTTAATGGAATACTTTCATCAGAAATTCTGTGGAGGGATGGGCTTTTAGGCATCTTTTTCAATTTTATAGTTGAGAGAATCTGACTTTTTTTGGCAGCGCTCCATGCAAACTGCAGCCTAAATGAATGGGCTTGTGCCAGGAGGAAAAACAAACTGGAAACAGAGGGGGTAGCAGGGTAAAAGGGGACAGTAACACAATCCCTAAAAACAGACTTTATCTGCTTCAACTATGTTTGACTAGGTTTTAAAGCAGGAACCCGGGGGATTCCAGATATCAGAGGGCACTGGCAAATGGCCGCTGGTGTCAGAAATCATTCAGTGAGACTTTATCTTTATCCGACTGGCTGCCACACTGCAGCATTGTGCAGGCGCTTGCTAAGTGTTGAGGCAGTGGGGTATGGATGTCGGTGGCTGAGAAAATGCACACTGGCAGTGCTCCAAGAGAAACACGGAGGGTTCAGAATTCACCCCAACATGCTCTCCAACCTCTTGAGGCCGTCCAACTCGAAAACTGGGTCAAGGTTTATCCTGGTTCAGGTGCAATTTGCTGGGGTCACCAGAGATCACGCTGAGTGACTTAACAGAGACACAGAGGAACGCTTTCAGAATCCAGGTGTGACTTCACCAGTGTTGCACTAACCGTCTTCTGTCAAGTCAAAAAGACTCAAGGAAGCTGGGGAAATATAGGGATTTGAGATAAATACCTTTGCTTCTCAACTGTCACATTTTCAATGGTGGACCGGCTGCAGCTGGCATTCTGACACAGCTATGTATCTACTCCATATGACTATTTACTGCTATTCAATACAAATAGAGAAGACAGAAGTGGTGTCTATTGTCAATTTGCATCTACTGTGAAGTTACTAAGCAACACACTTACCAACAAATACTTGTATATGGAGATCTTAAAGCTCATTGAGAGATTAATGCCACACTACTGCTGGTTTTAAAGTTCTTCTGCCTTTGGCTCAGTACTGTACAAAGTGGAATGAAAAATAACTGGTCACACTGCATCAACCTGATCTGAAAAAACATGTGAAAAATACATAAAATCTTAATGCAAATGTGTAGCATTCTAATCAGGTTAATATCACTCACAGGGGCAATGCCTCTGTGGGAGCAGACATTTTATTTTGCTAAGAAATACTTCTGTACTTTTACCCAAATATGATTTTGAATGCAAGACTTATATCATTGTATTGATACTTTTATTTGAAGTACTTATTTCACCATTTATGATAATATACATTTACATTGAATTATAGCCCCTTAATTCGGAAGATTTGCTGTTAAACTGTCTGGTTGCACTATTAAGATCAAGTGAAGATATCATAAAAATGCGGACAGCAATATACTGATGACAGTACTCTAAATATTAAGGGAGAAAGAAGAATATTCGTGGGTGAGACGTCTGGCCTAAACATTAGCTCCACGTGGGTGCCACAGTCGAGGGAGCATATTTGGCTGTGGGACACTGATCAGCACACTGCATTAACATCACATAACAGCAAAGCTGCCAAACAACCACGCTGTTCTGCACAGAAAAATAATACGGAGAAGTGAAGCAGAACGGGCGAGTCACAACAGGAGTCTTGTAATGAACCTCTTGACTTGTGAGCCACAACAACATAAAATATTCAGCTGGGTTATAATTTCTCTGATCTTTTCCTTGTGTTAACTCCGTTGCCCACTCTTCAAACTGCTGCTCAGTGGTGCAAGCTTCAACTATCAGCAACACTTGCTCATTTTTTTTCTGTTTAGCACCTTTTCACATGTCTAAAAATACCAACAAAATAAATACACTATATATATCCGCCAAGCTAATTAGGTTATATTTATAATTTTGGTTTTTTAAATAAGTTCCAACAGTAAGGCAAGCAGTGGGAGTTCATTAGATTCAAGCAGCAGAATGAGGGCAGTGTTATCACAAATGGCTGCTTTGTGCGCAGTGAAAAATGAGCTTTTTCTTTGACGGTCTCGAGGGAGGAGGCCAGTGACCCTCACAATTTTCCTCCAAAACAGCAGCCGCTACATGGAGGGACAACCATGGGGGGGCTATGAAGGGAGACGCCGGTCCTCGTGAGCATAGGGGGTCTGAGTCTACCTGAACAGACCACAAGGAAACCCTTCATGAACCCTGCACCCTCCCTCTCTTATTTACACTTACAAACACATGCGCACACGCTCATACATCCAGACTCTCTCCATCTCTCACACACATACATACAATGGATGCTTATACAGTTCTTAGCTGTAATTTATATAAACTGTAGTTCCTCAGCTGCTAATAAAAGAAAAATGTATGACATAAAAAATGAGCTTGTGCCAAGTTATTCAATCATGAGTCTGTGCAGTATGCTCAGTTTTCACTACAGTACATGCAAAGCTGTTTCAACCTTCCCACACTGTTTGTTTGCTCAGCCCCAAAAGGTTTTCCCTGCTGGAAAGAGCATTGCTACACTGATGTTTACTGTAACCATATTCCATTTCAAACGTGTGATGCTTTTTTTTTTTGCAGTGAATGCTCTAGTGTGGCTGACCTTCTTGATCGCATCTCCAAACAAAACGGCACAAATTTTACCATCCGCGATGCTACATGCTCCCGACTCCTGTAAGCGCTGCACTGACATCTGACATCACAAACAATGCTTGCCAACGCATTCTCAGCAGGGAAACGCAGCTAGTGTGGGAAACATTGCACTTTGTGTGCAAAACAAGTATGTAGAGAGACTATCTGATGATGCGTGAGTCATAGCAGTGGTTACACGTTGATCACAGCATAACCATGTTCATAGACAGGCTGCATTTCCTCTGCAGGATTAACAAAGTGGAGAGGAGTGTATGAGATGGACTTTTGCCAAAGGATATCGCCTGTGCAGCGCTTTCGTTGTGCTTAATTCTTAGGGTTTCTTGCATTTCAGTTGCAAAGCAAACAGCACAGGGTTCCCTGGCTTGACCTTGACCCTGAGAATGTGATGCAGCTCTCTGCCCTTCCTACCCTGTCTGCCAGACTGGCCTGTTTGACTAGTGGCTCGTCACAGTCCGTCTGGCTTGGAGACAGCTGCTCCTTCAGGGCCCTGCTCCCCTCCAGCCCGCTGACCTCAGAGCTCTCACCTGAGATTAGAAAACAGATCATGCATACAGAAGTGTCAGGCTCACCGCACGGAATGTATTGATTTGCAGCAGGGGCCATTGCAGCTGGATTACAGCTCTTCTCCTTACCAGCTTCCTGCTCGGCCAGGTTGTGGGTGATGATCTGGCGGATGCGGGTGGAGACGGGTGTAGGCAGGACACTGGATGCCTGTCCATTACCCTGAAGTGTAAAAGTCCTCTCTCCTCCTGAGCTGCTCCCAGAGTGAAACAAGGACTGCTCCAGCTTCTATAATCACAAGAATCACACGGACCATTCATTTAGCTGTACAGCAGAGGCCCAACTCCTCAGTTGGGCTGTAAGGACAACAGGGAAGGTTTTCCTAAAACAACAACTGAAACAGTTCATTGTTCATCCATTGTTCATCATGTTGTTCATCCATTCATTGTTAGTTAACTTACAGAAATATGCAAAACTTTGTTATTGAATATGCATACAAAACAAACTATTTAGGTGCCTTTTATAGACAAAATAAATAATTAATATTTTTGCAGTAATCAAATATTCATCAAATAATTATTTAGCACTTTACCTATAGTACGTATAGCAAATTGTACTAAAAAGAGTTAAACATATTGTAGTCATTAACTATTAACTATTTAATATCAGAGCTGCAATGATTAGTCAGTTCAATAGTTAGCTTGCCATTTATTGCATTAATTGCCAACTACTTTGATAGTTGATTCGTTTTTAACAAGGAAATGTCAAATTCCTATGGTTCTAGCTTCTGAAATCTAATTAATTTTACAATAGTAAACTGAATCTTTGGGTTGAAAACTGTTGGTCTTCACCAAAAAAACACATTTTAGGTTGCTTTTTCAGCTTTGGGAAACAGTGATTAATATTTTATACCAATTTATGAATCAAATAATTAATTGATTAGTTGCATCAATAATCGATAGATTAATTAACTAATCAAAATATTTGTAGTTGCAGCATGAATGTACTTTATATTGTGTTGGGCATTCAGTGAAGGGGAAAGTATTATTGATTTGTATTATTACTACTAGTGTTACACACAAGTCACTTAGAATGCAGAAAATAGCCCCATTACTGTTTTATTGCTGATACATTGATGTGGAAGTGGCATTTTTCTGTTGTAGATGGTCGAGGTAGAGCTAATTCAACAATTCTATGAGTGATGAGTAAACCTGAAGGTCAACAGTCAACATTTAGAAACTCACTTTGTGCTTTGTATGTAAAATATTAATCTGTGAAGTAGCTAGCAGCTGAAACATTAGCCCATATTAGCTTCTTAACTTCTTACCAGTTGTACTAATTAAAGCTTCAGTTAGTGTAGCACCTGTGCGCTTTATATTAATTATAATATTGTACTATTGTATTATATTAATTTACGTCAATATGGCCGAAAAATGCAATAGGTCCCTCTACACTCATTTAAAATAAGATGTCTCGAAGTTGTATTGTACTTGAAGAATTGAATTTAGTCATATCAGGGTCAGTTGTCACTGTTTAACCGAGTTTGCTCTTAAATGGCTCCAACGTGTAGCGTCTGTTGTGTGGAACATTACCGACCTGAATCACAGCCTCCAGCCCGGGTGAGTGGGCTCCATCCTCCCGCTGAGAACTCATTGCAGAAACGGGCCCTGCTTCTTAAAGCTAAAATAAAAAAAAAGTGCTGTAAACGTTAACTCTTTAGCGGCTGTGTCCGGACACAAGCATTGCTCCCACGTTAGCTAGCTGCAGGCTAATAAAAACTCACAGGGAGTAAGCTGTTTAAATGTCGAGTCAATAAAAAAGTAAAGCAAAAAAAAATAAATAAAAAATAAAAATCACAGACACAACTTCACGACTGCAGCCGTGAAGCTAATCCCAGTCCACGTTGCCCTGGTAACCACACGCTTCCTGGGCGTTGCTATAGAGACAGAAAGCTAGCGTTGGTCGTTGCCATGGCAGGATGAGACAAGCCGCAGAAATACCGGATTCCGACGGGTTAATAATCAATAGGCGCCGTGGACAAAGACAACCGTGTTTTTCAATAGAGATAAGCCTCATTTCAGGCACATTGTTTTATTGGTAATTCACAGCATTTCCGCTTTCCGAGATGTACAACAATAACAATAATGCTCCAGCAGTAGGCCACACACCATTTTTCTATAAAGATTGGATTACCTATGCATGTATAACACCACAGGAAGTAATAAAGATTTCAAACACATGATACAATATATAAATAAACACCTGCTGAGCAGCCTGGAGAGCAGCAAGGTCCTAAAAACAACCAAGACATACCTGAGGATCATGTAACACACTATTCTAGGGCAGAATGACATCCAGGGATAAACATGCATTGTAATATAAATAGAATAGGAACAAGTCTCTGTGTGTCTATGTTGTATCTATAGGGAAGAGCTCAGGCCATTGGGATGGGTCCAGGAAGATGGTGCACACGCCGCTGTAGAACCAAAGTCTGGGCAGGAAACACTCCACCTCCCAGGTGTTGGATGCGCGGTTATAAACCTCCACTTCCACCCCGTAGTCCCCCTCCATGCCTTTCCAATGGCCTCCAGTGACAAACAGCCCCCCGTCCAGCTTCACCAGGCCACCGTTCTCATGGAGCATGTGCAGGAGTTGGACCTGAAGATGGGAAAAAAAAAGTCTTGTCTTTTTTTTCCTGCGTTTGTTAAAAGTTCGTTGCATGCAACCAAGCGTATTATTTCTAAATGAATCATCCATGAGCAATCATCCTTTATAACCCACCTTCTGCCACATGTTCGCCTCTGGATCATAGGAGTAGACTTTCTTAGTGTTGTCAGCAACCAGATATATAATTCCACCCACGCAGACTGAGCGAGGGGAGGACAGGTACTTAGGGATGAAAGGGGAGCATATGCTGACCCAGCTATCTGTAAAAACAAAAGTCACACCATTCATCATATAAGGATATAACAAATGAAAAGCTAAAAATCCATACAGAAGTATAAAATATGTTTGAGCTTGGAGGGAAATAAAGAATATCCCTTTAATCAATAACTTTATAAAGACTTAACAGAATATATTAGGTGGCAATCTGGAAGAAAAAAACAATTAGGTCAACATCCACTAATTCACAGATAGTATAATGGATACAAAAAAAATCAATTTTCTTTCTTTACACCCAGATGTTGAAAATCTTATCTGATTATATTGATTGTGTAAATATATAATACCTACTTGGATATGCATTTATTTTTCCATCTTGGGTTACTCCCAACTGGGTTAACTGGGTTTGTGTATATGTATATATATGCACTTGCAACCTGAGAGAGCTGTGTCCTGTTACGATAGATTCTATTGTGTGTGATCACTCTGTACAACACCAACATATTTTTGTGGTCAGAAAATAGCAGTGTTGTGGTTACTATCATGTTAAGTGCTGCAACAAATGAGTCCACATAAACTGTATTTTCTTAATCCCCTTTAAGATATTAGTCTATTGTGCTTTTTTTTTTTTCCTGACGTTGTCAGATCAAAGTGTTTTTGATCAAAGTGAAATTTTGCTTCTCATTTTCCCACACACTAATTACAGCAGAGCTGCAATGCAAGGCGCTAGCCTGACAACCAGGAGCAACTTGGGGTTCAGTGTCTTGCTCAAGGACGCTTTAACACATGGCCAACCCTGAGATGAGTGGCCGCTCTCCCTCCTGAAGTCACAGCCAGGAAGTAAAAGATGGAGTAAGTTTTGTTACTAATAAAGCCCATTTAATATGGAAAAAAATATTTTTTAATCTTTTTAGATGGTCATATTTACTTATTTAACTATAGTTGCTAAAATACCTTTAAAAAAAGTCTGATTTGTTGTATTTAAGACCTTCTGGCAATAGTAGGATCACATCTACTTATCAACCAAGGTAAGTGGTCCTTGAATGTAAGCTAAACATGCCAGAATTGTCCTAAACATGCATATGATACTTGGCCCATTTGAATTCCTCCAGCCTATAATGTAATGTAATGACACAATTTGAGGTGGACCTTAATCTTCTCAGGGCACAGGACAAATACTTAAAGTATAAAGGAAATGCTCTTGAATGAAAAGCTTACATTAACCTAGAGACTCAATAGGAATAAGTGGAAGGGAAATGAACTCACTGAACTGAAGACTCACAACAGTGATATTGTAAATGGAGCTATGAATGAGTCAGCTAACAGGGACGCATGAGTGATGAAAAAAACTGCAAATACATTTCCAATGTTGAAAATCTCCTTCCAGGAAAAATATGAGTTGGGGGGGGAGGCTAATACCTGAGGGACATGTATGTTTTTATCTGACAGCAGTGACGTGTTGTTTCCTCTACCTATGACAGGGTTGTAGCACTGCATGGTCAGAGCGTTGTACTTGACTGCACATGAGCCAATCACGTAGAGCTTCCCGTGACACGCCGTGGCCGTGAAGTTAGTCATGTATTTCAAGGCAGGGCGCGTCAAGGCCCAGGTGTCGCAGTAAGGGTCATAATGCTCGACCTCGACCCGGTCTGACGTTGTCCCTGAAGGAAACAAGCAAGCGAAGAGGTTGGAGGACAAGACGAGAAGTGGAAGCACAAACACGTAGAACGCTGTCCTGTTCATAGACCCTGAAACTATTCACCCACAAAAAAGAAGTACAAGCGAATTCTTTAGGAAAGCTAAGAAAATTCTTCACTTCAGAGCAGCGGAGGGCAGATAAGCTGCAGACATTTATCAGTTTTCCACTGCACAGCAGGTTTCAGGCACCACAGGCAGGATTGTATTTATTTTCTTACCTCCGATGACGTAAATCTCCCCGTTGAGCGTCGCCGACGTGTGGTTAGTGCGAGGCCGGAGCATGGGTGCCACGGTAACCCACCTCCCCTCCCTTGTGATGAACTTCCAGGTCTCTGTGGTCGACCAGGTGTTGGTATTCGAGCCCCGCGAGCCTCCTGTCAGACAGACAGAAGCACTTTGTCGACAGCCTGACAATGTTTTGCATTCCTTGCAATAACTGTTTATCATCAGCTCTTTGCTTTTTTGCCCCAAAGGGTTTTCCGTGTTGTTAAAGGACAGATTCACAGTTTTTCAGGTCTGTTTTACCAGTCAGGGGCCTTGTTTTATCCTCACTGTATCGTAATCATTCCTTCTGTTAATACCGGCTATTAAAAGACTCCTTCCTAATCCACTGGGGCCAAAATACACTTTCATTGTGTGCAAAAATGTAATTAAAAGTTGATCTGAAGCTTATATGAGGCTTCAGCACTCTGGGTTAGTCATATCAAGTAATATCGCGTTTACAGTCTTTTTAGCATCAAATTCCCACTTTGTTTTTCTTCAGTGTTTCCCTGTTGGCCTGCAGTGGAAGTATATCCAAAAAGACTTTGGCACTAAAGAGACTCATTTTGAAAGATATATACTTCATTTGATGGATTAAACGTATTATTATTAATGAATATGTTTTTGCACAGATGGATGCTTTTGGATTCTGAACATTGCAAGTGCATTATGAAATCCTTTTTCAATGTCCAGTATGAACAGGAGAAATGATTACAACAAGACTCAACTATTTCAATGTTCATTTGTAGTCATGACTGTTTTTTTAAGATAGACATGAAAAATCGTGAACTTGTTTTTTAAGGGGCTATGCAAGCTCGACTCACCTGTGACATACACGTCGTTGTTCAAAGAGACCATGGAGTAACCCCACTTATTACGGTTGGGGAAATTAGGGAGCTCATGCCACTGTTCTGTAGAGAGAAATACATTCATTCATTTAGAAATAGTGGAAAATTTGGAAGTTTTCACAGAGGACAGAGGACAAAAATCTTGTATTAAATTTATGTGTAATTAACCCATTATTGAGCAGAATTAGCTTATTCCATTGGCAGATAATTTGGTTTATTTCAAGTTCTTTTTTTAAAATGTATTTATTGCAAAGTACACCAGTAAACTTAGGTCCATTTAAGTGGAACACGTCCTAAATGGCCTTAAACAGTCACACAATGTAACTGGCACAGCCTCAAATATTGTGGCATGACAACTATGTTTTTAGAAACAAAAAGATGATGCAAGAGATTCTAAGTAAATGTGCCGTATGAGTTAGAAGTGTCTTCTTCCAACTCTGCACAATAAAATGCTCATTTGAGGGGGACTGAGATGATAATCCTCCAATTTTGTCACATCCAGACCACATTCCTGCAGGGCAGATTCGCTACATTTAATGACCTTTGAGACATCCGCCGAAGTGTTATGAGGAACCAGACGGACATTTCCCAACACATTTCTGTTATGAAATGCATTTTGAGATTTTGTTTTGAAACGGGTAAGTGCTGTTACTTGTCTTCGTATTGTAGAAGCCACAGTTCCTGGGAAGTAGCCTCTGGAGTCTGGGATCTCTGTCCTCGTCCTCATCCGAGTCGTCGTCCGAGTCGTCCTCCAGGGAACGGCCTCCCATCACGAACAGCACTTCTTGCAGGTTGGATTGTGGGCTTTGAGAGTTGACCCGGTCCGTGTGTTCCGGCGCCAAATCCATTTTCTTAAAAGAAAAGAAGAAGTCAAAATCATTTATTGTGATTTTTATTTTTAGTAGCCAGGAGAACGTGTGAACTCACTAACCTCTCTGTGAAGTTTCTCCACAACCTCCCTGCAGCTGGGCGAGGCCTGAACCAGGCCGTCCTTCAGCAGGTTGTCAGCCAGGTAGTCCGCGCTGAGCAGGGGAAGGCGGCACAGGCTCAGGAGTTCTGGAAGGTGGCAGAGCCTGGACTCTTTGTGGTGCCCGACCCATTTCAGCACCGCCTCCACGCGGGTGCACTCAGAGCGGATTTGCAGCCCCTCGTCGCGCAGGCAGGGAACCAGCCGCTCTTTCTCCAACAGCAGAAACTCCTCCTCTTGCTGCACGGCTTGGAAGTTCTCGAGGAGGAAGGCCCACGCTTTGGCCACCACCTCCGGGCAGCCATGTATCTCTCCGAACTCCAGGATCCCCAGGCAGTTGGTGGCATCGATCTGGTGCTGCAGGTACCTGCTGCACACGGTCCTGACCGTCTGGAACTGCAGCTGGCTGGAGGTGCAGATCAGCCCCTCCACGTTGCTCTGGTTGATGGTCAGCTTGCCCGTGTAGGCGAAGTCCAGCAGGCAGCTGAGGATGTCAGGGTCGACGTCCTGAAGCTCCACACGCGCCGCTATGCTCTCCATGAAGTCCCCCGAGAACATGCAGCGGAAGTACATGCTGCAGAGGGCCAGAACGCCGCGGTGACAGGGGAAGTCCCGGCCGCCCGCGCTCAGCGTCACGTCGACCAGTTTGGGGTTAGAGCAGAGGGAGTGGAGGCCCTCCAGGATGCTCTGAGAGTGGGAGGCCAAACAGAAGTCCAGGTCGTCCACATTACGCACCATCGTCAGTTCAAAAATGAGGTCAAATCTTCCTTTGAGCAGAGACGTCCAACCAATGAGATCAGGGCTTACCTGCAGGTGCACAAAAATATATATGAATGTACACATACCCGGATTCTCAAAGCTTGTAAAAAGAGGTTTAGTTTTCACAAATGAGCAATATTCTGTTCACAAGATTTGCAGAGCAAATAACAAGATATTTTGCTTGGAAGACGTTTTCAATGCATGTGCGTCATACTGGCAAAGTGCAACTTAGGAACAATGTGGGTCTGCAGGATGTTTCCCATTCGTTGTTCTCAGAAATGTGTTGTTTATTAAAAACTATCGATTGATTTTACAATTTGAATTCCTCAAGAGAAATTAGTTTGAAATCACTCCCTTTCTGATTTAGTGTCTCTTAATGAGCAGCCAAATCCTACAGTGTCTTGTACAAAGAGTACCCTGTCTGCTGAAGTCTTGCATCACTGTGGTGTAGCAAGAACAACAAAGTAGCTCTGGCACATAGTGAGCGTGCTACACCAGAATGACTCTCCTCTCTTCCGAAACCCAACAACAAATTACATTTTCTGTCATCGTATACAGTGGAATTAAAATAAAGGATCGGAAACAAACTCACCACAGAAGCAGGGAAAGGAAATAACGATTCATCCTTCCAGTAAAAAGCTGTTTAGCTGCTTGGATCAACATGGAGTGGGGTAGCGTGGTGAAAGAGGTTCTGCCAAGTCACTGGGACGGTCTGCCTGTCGTCCCCTCGGTTATTTTTAGGACTCAGAGTGACGCTGTGTTGAAGTCAGATTCCAAACAAGCATGGCACCAGCAGCTGCTCTTACAGGCCCACAGGCCTACTTTACGTCTCCTCAGCGGGCCTAAGGAGATAAATGACATTACACACTCCCTGTGTAATGGTTTATTTTGTAAGGCTCTGACCGATGCCCTTCCTGTCAGAGCGTAGACCCTAGTGTTGAATAGATTTAATGTAAAAGGACTTCTTACTGACAAAACAAAGATATTTACTTTCAGGAAAACACACAGGGCTGAGTGCGGTTTGAATTGTTTTGATTATCTCTTTAACGGGGACCGTGCACATTATTCGACCTTTGAGTTTCCACATAAATGTAAATGTGGTGGAGTTGGCCAATGATCTCATTTTGCTCTGTATTCCCAGGGCAAATTAGTGACTTAGTGTCATCAATGCAACATTTCAACAAATACTACAGACGATACATATATACATTACAGATTAACCCATTCTAGTGTCGTGAAGGTTCTCAGTCATCCAGGTCATCTTATTCTTGTGGAGTTGTTCTTTGCTTGTTTAAAGATAAATAAAATACGCGGCCTCTTGTATGAGAGGCCAGGTTATTTTTTTGGGGGGGGTTAAATACCTGGCTTTTCTTGCCTTACTCTCAGAACTGAAGAAGCCTGTTCGATGAAAGGCGTCTTCAAACAAGCTGAAAAGTCCAGTTGCTTTATTTTTTCTACAGCTCCACCAGAACCCATTTAAGCCCACCAGTAAAGTCTGTGAGTATCCTCTTCCCAAGTACTTCCTGTCCCTTCCTCCTGAGAACATGGTGAAAACAAGAGGTCATTCTATTTAAATTATAATAATTTAAACCTTGAGAAGTCTCCATAATAACTCAAAGAAAAGAATTTGATATACTATATAAATATAATATTGCGACATCTTATTTGTGTAACACTCTGGTAGTTGTACTCCGCGGCAGTGGTGACAGCTCCTGGACTTTGAGGCATGTGTTTTAATGTCTGTCTGTAACTCAGTTGGTGTCAGACTCGTGGCAGCTTGTGACCAGCTTGTTGAGCGGTTTGTTATGTGGGAGCAGATCACAGCATTATTAAAGAGCTTGACGATTGCTATGATCTTATACGCCTAAGAAGAGCCAAACTGAATCTGATAGTATTAGTCACCTCCTGATGCTGTTGCTAACTTGAGCCTGTTTCAATATTTATACCAAAATATTTACTATTACTAATAAATATATAAAAATAAGCATTATTTTTTTAATTATTTATTATTATTTGTATTGTTTTAACACAACAAAATACAGTATAAAATTAAGAAAATTTCAATTCAAATCAGGCAATATCTGATCAACAAACAAGTAAACAAGGATCTGGCAAAGTACTTTCAGTACTTGACAGTAGCCACAGAGAGTTCAACTCACTCGTCATGACGTGATAAAGTTGGATACCCAGTCTTAACGTCGTCTAACTGCAGACCATACAAAAATATCAAAAATCACTCAAAATCGAAAATCTCTGCCTCTTTTTCTTTCCAAAAGGCGAAGCTGCGGTCTATGTATTTACAGATTTCCTCGTTGCTGAAGCTAGTGATGTCGGTGCCGCCGTTGAACAGGCCCTCAACGGGGGTGGGTGACTGGACAATGACTTTAGGGACCGGTCTGATCTCTGGAGGGCTGTGTTTCTCCACAGCGGCGCCGCCCTCAGAAGGACCCGCCGGGCTCCCGAACAACTTGACCTTGATGTCCTCGAAGCCGTCCTTCCACTCGCGGTTGCCGGCCTCGATGTCCTGTATGACGGCCTTGTGGAAGTCCCTGACCAGCTCCCAGGGGAAGCTCCCGATGTGGTCGAACACCTCGAAACACAGCAGGTGCCTCATCTTGCGCTCGTCCACGGGCAGGTCCAGCTCCAAGATGTGAAAGTAGCCCAGCATGAAGAGGTCCAGGGTCAGCTTGTCGTACTCCACCGGGACGCCGTCCAGGCGGGGCAGGAACTGCTCGGGGGAGTACAGGGCTTTCTGCCTGTGGAGCCTGTGGGGAACACAGCATGGCGTTCAAAATGTGGCAACACGGGGCTCTAATTAAACAATAGTGTACTTAATGATTCATGACAAAAATTCCCCTATTAATAATTCTTTCATGCAGAAACTTATTTTCACTGCCCATTATCACAATTTGCCAGATCCGGAGTTGATGCCTTCAAATTACCAACCGTCAGTCAAAATATGATTAATTTACACTGATGAAAAAAAAACAAAACACAAATCCTAAATATTTGAGAGACTTATCCACCTCATATTTGATATTTCTCCTAGATAATTTTTAAAACAACATATTAGTTATCAATCCAGTCATGAATGGACTTCTACTGTTTTGAATTTCCTCTGTATGAGAGTGTGTTCTCCAAATAAACCTGATTGACTGGGTGAGTAATGTGTCAGCACTGCAGATGGTGTACAGCTAAAACATCAAACTTCTTATTTTAAAGCTGTTATAACCCTCATGATAGGTCTGCTGTCATGGTTATTTGTATAGGTGTGATGTTAGTAGTGGCTTTTGAGCATCTGAGGACTTTCTGTTCTCTGTTGTGGCACTTGTGCATTAAATGGCAGCTCCCAATCTTTTAATAGATGTGACATGGTTTAACCTATTATCCAATTAAGACTTTACTCCTGGCTCAGGTTGACTATATAAATACTTATCCATTCTGACCCTGATGAAGATAAATGCACGGTACTGTTGAAATGTGCAAATCTAGTCCCTCTTTATTTTATTAAATTAGTCTGTTCTCAAACTGAGAAGCAGCTGGTTCAGCTGCCTCCTGCTGAAATATGCGTAGAGAAAACCTTAATAGCAACTGTATTAATTCATGTTGTTGGCCACTGGGAGGCAGAGTGACTCCACAACAAGTTAAAAAAACACATAACTTATAAAGATGCTATGGCAGATCATGTGAATGAACAGTTACCTACGCATCTAGCAGACACAGATCAACATCAGCATTCATTCTTTTTTAGTCGTAGTTGTCTTTACCTCTTTATCCATCCAATGGTAAAAATGGCTAGCTACTGTTCCACTCTCTTTTCCAGCTAATTATTAATTTGCTTTTTTTTAACCCAAAAACAGTGAGATGAATGACATTAAGAAAGACCATAAAAAGAACATAAAAGATGGGGTCAGTGGTTTTTACGACGAGTGGCTCCCTTCATATTAAACATGCAGTAGTAACTTTACGCATTGTTCATATCAGAAATATTGATCACAGCAGCTTTATGCGTGCTTGTTAAAGGGTTGATTGTACGACAAAGATATGCTGTGATTAGGTGATCCTTTCCTGAAGAACTGTCTGTGCTGTTATGATACAATTGGATAATTTGACAAAAATGTTGAGCTTGAGTACTGTGGTACACACGAAGTGTTAATCAAATTCAGCTTTGAAAAGAAAAAGATGATAAGTTATAGTGCTGGTACGGTTCACAAAATCGATGATGATCAATGGGAAAATCAATCATGTTAAAACTGAATTTTGTTGCAGTCTGAGGTTAGAAGTAGACGAGCTTCTGTCTCTAAGAGAGTAGACATCTGTAGCTCCAACATGTGATTCTTTCATTGGTGAACAAGTTGTCTTTAACAAAGCAGCATAGCCTCTATCAGCAATAGACTTAGGTATGTGTGAAATTATGACTCTTCATTGAGTGCAGGAACATGTTGCTGAAGTGTTTGCGGGAGGGAAATTTATATCGTGGCTCCAGTGCCTTAATCATGGAGTAGCACACTTTTGTCAGCAACTTTCACAGGTAACTAGATGCAGCTACTACAGACCTAGTTAGTGCTGCTGGTCATCTTCTAACTCAGGCTTTTCCCTGCTTACCATACACAACATCCACAACACCTGGCTATCTGCTGTCTGTCCATCTACTATCTGCTACACCAGGCTACCCTTCTTCTTCTTGGAGGGTAAAGCAGAATGAGAAAAAGGAGCAGCTCATGATTATGAACCGAATGAAACACAGGCAAACCAAACTGAGACCGAACGGTTACAACGGTAGAACGTTATAAATTCTTAGCTCCGTACCGGCGTATCTGTCTGGATGGAACACTGGAGATCATGCTCCTCCAGTTTCCCAGCATCTTGTTGACCGCGCTCCTCTGCTTGAAGAAGTGTCCCAGTGAGCTGCTCATCATCTTAGACTGGGTGGTCTCCGCGCTGCTCTTCTCACCCGACCTGGATTTGTCCCCCGCCGCCGGGCTGCCGTCGCTCATCTTCCTCCCGGTCACATCCTTGCTCCTCAGCGCCACGGTGTAGGCCGACTTCTTCCAGTGGCCCAGGAACAGCACGACGATACGCTCCTTTCTGAGGCTGGTGGTCTCCTGGACGTCTACAACGTTCTCGTCGTAATCTATGCCGGAGTCACTGTTCTGGTCTGTCTCTGGGGCCGGATTCAAGATTTTCAGTTGTTTCCCTGCATCTGTCGCCTCAGTCTGCGGGGAGGGGTCTAACACGACGGCCTCCCGCGGCTGATCTGTTAGAGGTGAGTTCTGCGTCTCGAAATTACACTTCAGAGTCCTCACAGACACTCCGAACTTCTGGATTTCGTCCTCGATCCACTCCCTGCGTCCCCTGGTGGAGTTCTGTCTGTCCGGCGTCTGGCAGAACACGGCGATGAGGTCGGTGTTGGGCATCTTGCTGTAGGGGTGATCCGTCAGGTTGCTCATGAGCAGCGACATGCTCTTCACGATGCCCGAGATGCGGCTGCACCACACGGGCAGCGGGTCCTGACTCGCCAGGTTCCGGAACTGCGTGTTGGCGGTGATGTTCACGATGGGCGCCGGCAGGATGTGCCGCAGCTCCTCGGCGAGGCGGGCGAGCTCCAGCTCATAGCCCTCGCACTTCCTCTGCATGGAGACGTTGGCGATCTGCTGCTCCAGATAGATGAGGTCGTCCTCAGTCAGCAGCTCACCAGAGGGCCCCAGGATGGCGTTGTGGGCTTGGGAGTACCTCCAGCTGACTTTGGCGTATCGGTTCCCATTTTCCTGTAAGAGAAGAGGCAAATAAACAAGCGTTCTTATGGCCTGGTAGGATTATGATGATGTTGTTGTTATGTGTTCATAGTGATTTGTTACATGCAATTACATGTAAATGACGATGGTATTTCCAAATGTTTTTCAAAAGATTTAGGAATGGATGTTTATAATAACATCACAAATTCAGACCACGATTTTTGCTTTGCTGATTGTGGTGTGATTAGGCTCATTAATCTTTTTAATTTTTCTTTAGGAGAGGATATAGTTCACAGCAGATTATATAGACCTCTAAAGGAAAGTGACATATTTGTCCCCACCCATCTTGTACAGTGTCTTTTTTTATTTTGAAATGGTCCTGCACAGATCTAATCTCAGCATTTCTCACATATTAAGAAACGCTGCATGCGATCATAGCGCCAAATTGAATCCACCTGCGATGTCATTGTCCCTCATCTGCACAGAGACAAAACTCTTAACAATACTAATTTACTCTGCCAGTGGTCTCACTGGAATAAACAGCTTTGCTTTGGATGTTCTGGAGTCATTGTTACATTACATTACCAAAACTATTCACCACAAATAGTTACTGAAAATAAAAAAAAATTGAGCAAAAACAGAACCTTTAGGGATGGAACAGTTTATTAAAACACTTTCGTTCAGATTATTCAATTAAGCTAAAAATTCAAATCATCACTGATCGCAAAGGGTATTTTCAATATATACATATAGTTCATTCATGTCACCCTCTATGGATGGAGTTTACCTTCCTTCTCTGATCCTCCTCATCCAGCAGCCTGGCCTGCAGCTGCCTCACCATCACCTGCCTCTTCCACTCAGCGATGGGGCAGCCTCTCTCATCGTGGGTGGGCACCAGGTAGTCGATGTCAGCCAGGTTGGCCTGCTCCGTCGGTAGGACCACCATCTTGTTCTGCAGGGGACAAGGAGAAAAGATGCTCAACAAATAGGGGGGGGGAAGCTGCAAAGCAAGTGTGAATAACAAAGCTCATTGCGAACTTACAGCTTGTACGGTGAAGGCTCCTGTTACCACTGACTGTTTGAGAGATTTAATGGGATTCATGTCGCCAAGAAGCTTTCTTTGGGCCAGGAGGTTCGTATCAGGCCTCGTCATCTTCCCAGTGGAGGCTGTTATCTCACTCCCAGAGGCCTTGGGCTGATTGAAACCTTTAATAACTGAAATACAAATCATTATCAGTCTCTGATTTAATGTGGTTTAATGAAATATGTTTGTTTTCGTTAAAGCAAGCGGCTCACAGCACATATTGAATGATTTGCTTTGGTAAAAGAAGAAGTAAATTAAATTAATCTTCTCACCGGATGTTGCGATTTGAACCTGCTCTAATCGGCTTGTGGTGGTTTTCTCGGACTCGTCTGGAGCAGAGGAAGCCGAAGGTAAAGGAGGAGCGGGAGGCGGCTGGGGGTATCTGGCCTGGGGGGACTCCTCACTCTCAGGTTGCTGATTTGGACAAAAAAAAAAGGTGGGTAAGGTCAGGTTGCTTCGGGTTAAAAAAGGTTTCAAAAAAAAAGGGGAAAACATACAAACAGCACACTACCTTTAAACTATCCATGGTTGTGTCAATGCTGCGGACGTCGCTGCATGTGTCGCTCAGACGGCCGTAGTAGTCCTCCCTGCTGCGCTGCAGCACCACAGCTGGCTTCACCTTCACTTCTTCCTCCACTGGACCAATCACCTCCACGGGCTTGTCCGAACAGGGCGCCTGCAAACAGCAAGGTCACATTTTCTACTAGTGACAAGACAACTCAATTAAAAATCATTGGTTTCCATTGTTTCTTGCAAAACAAAACTTGACATAGTGAACAGATTCCAATAGAAAATTGTCTAAAAGCGTCTTAGAAAATAGTGCTACAACAAACTCCTCATTCTAGACACTAAAAAGACGTATTTTTCAACATAAACCATCTGCATATCGTCTTGTCATTGCCACAACGCTGTGACATTCCCTCCTTGTCCGTGTGATCCATCCTCTGCAGTCTGATGAAACCTCACATTGTCTAACGTGTTCAAAAGCTGTTGTCCCTTCATGCAGCGGACACTGACACCTTCCTACTTTCTGAGGAAACAGCGGGTCATCAATCTGCTTTAATGATTATGTAGTCAAACATTTTGCACCACTGAATGCTTTCAGTTTCACCGTGTATGAGACAACACCACTGAAACAGATCCCCCTTCATTGGGAATAAGATTGATGTGAGCCCAGGATTCTCAGGTGAAATCCGCATGCTGTGTTAGTCTGGCTTGTGTTAGGTAACGTGCAAACCGGTTCTTTTTTTTATAGTTTAGAGACAAGGGAATGTGCAAAGAACAGACACACGTTATGTTGAGTTATGTGAATGCATTCGTAGCTGCGATGATAACACCAATCTGAATTTGTGGTCTTAAAAGCGCAGTTGGTGGAAAGTCATTTGAGGAAAATTTTGATTTGATTTTTGATTGATTTTGATTCAACCTAACTGATGTAGGAATAGTTAAGTGCCAAATTTAAAGTATTTTTATTGGTGTACAAATGACATTTCTTTTCATGTGTTGCTTACCATAAAGTCAACTACAACACCATTTTTAGCTATGGGAAACAGTGAAGTAATCAATTAACGGTTTCAATATTCTATTATTCTAGTCTTCATAGGCAGTTATAGAAGTTTATAGGCAAAAATAAAAAAATGTATATTTTGCTGGTAAAGAAAATAATTCCATACAAAAGAATTCAAACAACAAAGAAATAATTGGAAAACCTTGAATATTATAAATGAAAAAAAGGCAGTTTAATGACTTAAAGCCTGGGGATGTGCAGCATGAGACAAAAGAAGGGGGAACAAAAACAAACAAGCGCATGGGTTAGTGAGCAACCTTGACTACATTGGCAGCATTTCACACCCTCTGGGGAGGATGTCGGATGTATGGAAACATTTAGATCTCCCCTTTAATGAAGCTGCGTTGTCTTAATGCACTCCATGCAGAATGCATATCAAATTCAGCTCTCCAAGGACATTATTAGTAACCGAAACATCAAAGGCCGCGCTAATATGCTGCCGCATGCTGTTGTGCTTTGTGTCCATGAGGTGGTCCGTGCCATTTCCTCTCACACGGCACTTTGATGTCGAACAGCACGAAATATGCTGTGACACCGCTCGGGCGGAGGAATAAACTTCCCAGAAGTTGTGCAATCCCTAAATAGATAAACAAGGGGGCTGGGAAACGAGCGGTGGTGGGAAGGGGAACGGGGAAGGGGGGGGGGGGGGGGGGGGCGATTCCTTTGTGACCCTTCTCATAACAGTTCAATGTCCTAAACGTTACAGTGAACTGCTCCTCGTGTGTGTGTGTGTGTGTGTGTGTGTGTTTGTGTGTGAGTTTAATTAGACCCAGTGGCCAGAGAGGGAGAGCATTTGGTTTTCATCAGCACCCCTCACGATTGCCACGCACGATATACTGTAGATAGCCTAACCCTATTTTGGCCTGGTTCCACTCTCCTTCTATCAAAAACCACGAAAGACCCCGATCACTACAGATTAGGAGCCAAAAGTTAAGAAACAGCTACTCAGCACTGTCTTGCTGTCGGACATGCGGCACCAGTAAGCTGCCGTCCCCTGTGAGAAGAGCCATAAGAGAGTTTAAGTATTTCAGAGCGCCGTGTGTATTTAAGAAACATGTCTTGTAATTCGGCATTCTGGAATCAATCATTAAAACAACCTGCTTCCACGTGAAATATTCACGTTCTCGGGTGATAAATTGCAACATGGAATGTATACAGCGGGTGTACATTATACACAGAACCCTGTAGTGTAAATACACGTCCGCTCACATGTTAAAACACTCTCAGGTTTCCCTCGCGCAGAGGTGAACGCTTGTGAGGCTAATAAATGACCCGCCGCGCTGTTTTTCGCCAAACTTTCACAGCTTTCCTGCGTCTACTGTAGCCGAGCAAGACGGATGACAGCAACGGCACCAGAAATCTATATCTAGCAACAGTGTGAGATTAAAAAACAACCAAAAAAAAAAAAGCAGTAACAATGACAAAATAAATTAAGCTCATAATGCGAGACATGAGGCCAGAGTATTAGTCATGCCTAACCGTAAGAGGCTATAACTGATCAGAAAATAGGCACCACGTTGCCAAAACATCTTCCAGCAAGTGCCTCTTTAGCAGAAGTTACAAAATGCTCCTTTCGTTTCACAAAAATAATTACTCACTCAGAAATATTATGTACTGAAGTGCCAAAAAAAAAAAGTAAAAAAACACATACCACTGAAAGTGATCAGTAAACCAACCTGAAAACTCACCAACCTTGAACAACTATATCCCGGTGGACACCTGCTCGTCCTCACGGCTCCGCGGCACTATGAGGGTGCGGATTCATGGAGCCAGGTATGGTCAGGTACGGCCGGGTGAAGCCGGGTAGAGGCAGGTATCCGGGGCGGCTGCTCCGCCGTTGTTCGTGTGACACTATCTCGAGATCAACGACCACTTGTTTGACACCATCAGCAGCATCTCCACGAGTAGCCGCCAGCCAATAAACAATAAACTCTGATCGGAGAATGCTGTTAATAATTAAGGGAAAAGGATAGGATGGCCGGTAATGTCACTAATGCATGGACAAACCAATCGCCATGTAGTTGCACGAAGGGAAGGTATCAGCGGAAGACTTGTCGAAGCAGCTAGAAAAGTGACATTTTATCCATGCGTGTCCAAGTGATTTTTCCACTTGGGACAATTGAACGAGTGAAGCCAATTCTTCAAGTATTTTTTTTCCCTCAACCTGAGATGATTAGCAAAATGTGGGAACAGTGGAAACACAACATGACACCATGAAACGGAATGGATGACTGACGTTTGTGTGGAAAACTTTGCAACAACAACACGCTTTAGGCTGTGGCGAACCGTGGCCACGTATACCTGCAACGGTTGATCAGGGCAGGAAATTAAGTGGCAACTAGTTAGATCCTCAATAAATCCCTCAGGTCCCTTTTATAGGCAAAAATATCCAAAAACGTCATGGTTTCAGGATCTCGAATTTAAGTATTTGTTTTATATGACAGAAATGTAACACATTCTGGGTTGTTTGTAATAAAGACATTTGATGATGTCAATGTGGAAATTGTGATGGACATTTTTCACTGTTTTGATGTTTTATAAACCCGAATGATGAGAAAATAATCGGAGGATTTAATCGTTAATGAAAATAATCATGGAGCCACATTATTCGGGATTTCATGACTAATCTACCAGTTTCCAAACAAATATGACCTTTGCCTCATCAAACGCGAGGCATGCCAACATCCTGGCTAGAAAGATGTTTTCAATAACAACAAAATGATACTGGAGCTGCAGATTTGAACATCTTGGCGTTGCATGGATTCAGAATTGAATATCAGTTATGAAGCGGCCAAGCTCCAGAGTGATCCACAGACCTCATGTCAGAGAGGGTGTAGAGAATAAAACTTTATTGTATCTCTTGGTGGAGAGGAGAACACACAAACTATTTTAAGTAGAAAGCTTCTATAGCATGTGTTTTGTTTCTTACTGTAAAAAACCCAGGGAGGGAATTTAGACGATGTCCTAAAGAACACAGTGATGGATGAGGCTGCAAAGTGTTTCCTCCGTATTCTAAAAATACCCTCCTTAAACGACTGTCTCTTTGGCCGCGAGCGAGAGGCAAAAGCCGCAAAACCTTGTCGAGTAAACCTCACGCCACCCACTGTTTATTTGCCTGCAGCTGTTCCCGGGTTGTTAGACAAAGGGAAAGAGCGGCGGACGGCGCTGAGCGGTCTGACCTCGCCGTGATCCGAGCGAGCGGAGAGGGCAGCTCCTCCGGTCAATGTCCCGATCCATTTAGGCCGCTGCACGGAAATGAGATTATCTCACCGACACTTTAGAGTCGATGCGGCCTGTGATCGACTTAGCGATTTACAAACGAGAAACACCAGCAGAAATGTAATTAAAACACGTCTACTTCATTCGCCTCATCTCAGGCATAGATGGTTTTCAAAGCGTTTCTCTTACATTTCTCCAGATATTATGAGGATTTCAGTTAATCAACTAAGTAGCACTTAACAATTTAGTTAATTTAAATGAATAAATAAGTCAATTAACTAAGTAGCGATTAACAATCGCTGCTTTGGGTTTTTCTATCGGCTGACCCTTGGGTCAAATCAAGCCCAACACAAAACATTGAAAAGAAACATAATCCACCAGTCTGTCTACTACAGATCATCACACGTTATCCTGAGGTGACAATCATAGCACTTCCAAGTCCCTGGAAAAAACATGACACACAATCAAACGCGTGCTCAAAGCCAATGACATCCTGCTCTCCAAGTCCACAGAGGGATAGGGTTGCCAGTTCCTGGCATCCGAACGGCGAAAACGTTGAAACTTAAGCCCGTGGATCTCATAACGGGCTCAGCCCCTGGGCCTTCCACCTGAGCCGCTGGAGAGGGGTAACTGATAGGCCCTCAGCTGGCGCCGGCCCCGGGTGCGTTGGACGCCGCAGCGGCCCCTGCGCTAATTAGCTATCCATTGTTGAAGAGAGGATTATTTCTGAAGCGAGGGGGGGGGGGGGGCGGGGATCAGCAGCCACGCCTCACTGATTCCCTATCATCATCCTCTTCATGTATGAGTGATGCTCTTCGCCGTTGACTTATTAATGGCGTCTGCTGGCCGCCAGCTTTCGTTACTCTGCCGCGTACATCGCCGGGTCGCCCGGCGCTACAGCCGGAGAGTGACATGTGACGTGGGGAGGCTTTAAGGCGCAACACGTCTGCTGACAGAGCGGCCTCCATAGGCTCTTTCAATTAACAGCATTCTCTGTCACCTGTTTTAAATCAACTCTACAAGCTCATGTTCCAGTATCGGTATCAACTGTCTTCTGAACCTAATTATTATTCTTTGTTTTATTTGATCCAAAAAAAAACGTTTGAATGTATTATTGCAGGCTGCATACATCAAACCTAATAATATGAGTCAGGTGTGGGCCAGATTTGACACCACTGACCCCTAACAGACAATACCAGCACAAACAAGGTGTTAACACTAAAATATTCATCAATCACATTGAGTAGTGTCATGTGTTCAGAGCGTAACAAAGGAGCTAATCTCAGAGAGTCCTCCGTGGCAAATTGAGAACAAAGATTCTCCTCCGGCAGTCACGGCATTATGGGCTGTATTGCCTTATTAAGCATAACATACTCCACTTTCTAGGCCTCTTAAACTGAGAGCATGGCAATCAAGCTGAGTGGAGGACAACAGGCTCTGGAGAGGGACAGGCTTGACCTTAATTAAATACATGACACTAATTGAAAAAATGAAGTCACTAGGGTTCCAAGATCATCCAGATGTTTGCTGTTGACCGTACTCCCAATTCTAGCTTTGATTCACATGCCAAAATAAACAGCTGGGCAGTACCAACACAGAGGAGACAAAAGCAGTGAAAATGAAACATACTGCAGGTGAAACAAAGAGGGCTTACATTTTTCTCCATGGCACGGAGATATCTGGCACATTCATGGTGTCCGTTATACTCCGCCAAGTCTGCTGCCGTGAACCCGTCAATGTCCTGCTCTGAAAGGGTGGCGTGATTGGCCAAAAGGATCTTACAGCACTGACAATAGAAACAGGACAAGATGAGTTGACCGTGATACAACAAAATGTACAAAAAGGATGTTTTATGAATTCAGTGTGGTTTATTTGGACAATTATGAAATATGATCTGTAAGAATAATAAACTAACAAAGGGGAAACTAAAGATCAAAGTTGTGTGTAACCTCCAGCTCTCCGTTCTCAGCAGCATCGTGAAGCGGGGTCCCTCCCCAGTAATCCGTGACGACCTTTGAACCCATGTGAAGCAGTCTCTCTAAGATGCAATAGTGCCCCCTGCTGGCAGCAAAATGCAGAGCAGTTGCTCCATCTCTGTCCTGGCAGGAGAGGCTGACATCAGTACAGGTCACCTGTTAGAGGAGTTGATGAGAGAAAAAAAAGATGATACATGATTAAAAAAAACAACCAAATATATACACAGGTATATATCCATGCTCCCCTACTGACCAGCCACACCACCACAGCTTCGTGGCCCATGTGAGCAGCAGCATGCAGGCAGGTCATGCCATCGTGGGCCCTCAGATGGACATCAGCTCCGCAGTCCTTCACAAGGTACTCCACCACATGCAGGTGCCCTTCCTGGCAGGCCAGGTACAGCGGGGTAGCACCGATACCAGTCTGGTGGTTCACACACCTGGATCCACACATACATCAACAAGATCAGGTTACACATGTACACACATTTTATATATATATATATATATATATATATATATATATATATATATATATATATATATATATATATATATATGTATAGAGCTCAAATCAATCAATCAAAAAAATTAGCAAGTACTAAATGTAAAAAAAGCACCAACATTATAAAAGGAAATGAAAAATAGAATGAAACGAAGATGAAAATAACAAATACCAGAAATACAAAATACTGTAAAAATGTTAATAAATAAGATCATTCAGTGTTTCAAATAATTCAAGCCTTTTCTGAAGTCGATGGATCTCTGTCATCGGGGTCAAAAATATGTATTTTAGGTCTAGAGGGAACTTTTTACATATAAATGAGCAACGATCCACTCAGGTTCTTGCCAAACAGGTAACACAATTACCGAATTACAGGACTTTTATCTCTTCTTTTCCCTCACTCCATGTTTGTGTAATTACTCGCATTGCCAAAAGGGGGAGACAAAGCTCCTGCACTTCATCTTTAAGGTGATGGCCATAATCTTTAAGATGAAAATCAGGCTGTAAAGTTATGCCGCGCTGCCCCCTGATGAAGTAACAAGTAGTATATTAGTCAAAGCTGTCGTGGGAGATGTGTGTCAATTGTTTGACGTTAAAACAAACGAAAAAATCACAGCAGCTGCTGAACTGTGAGGACACTGCAGTGAGATTCTAGGATGCCAGCTCTGTTTTGAACTGACATTATTAGTAACGTTTTTTTAACAATGACAAGACTAGATCAATATTTGAAGCGTCAATTCTAAGTTTTCCAGATTTGTGTTTTTGTTTGTTATTAAAAAACTCAAGAGACAAAACTACTTCTTCTTATCATCCAACAAGTCTGCAGAGACTTTACATTCACTTACACAATGTACTCCAACAAGCAGAAGGCCGACATGTGATCGACAGTCTGCTCATGTATTATTCACAGTTTACCGATGCTTGTCTGATCCCGCCATGCGTCATGCAAATTACAGTCAGACGCTCGTCTAATGAGGAGATAAAGCAGGAAGTGCCACATATCTTTATCTGGTCCTTACTTAGGGCAGGTGTCTCAAATTAAGGAGATGGAGGAGAGATGAGATTGGGGGGGATTAACCTTTTATTTATTCACCAGGAGAGCAGCTGCACGCTCTGTAACTGTTTAAATTATGAACAGCATCTGCTGTATGTGTATGTGTGACCATGTGGCAATGTCAAAGTATCATCTGTAAAGTTGATTTAGCATAAAAAATAAAGATTTATTGGATAATATATCAATTGTCAAGTCAAGTCAATTTCATTTGCATAACTCACAATCACAAATCACAGATTTGCCTCAAACACAACATCCCATGTCCTTATACTCTCACATCGGACAAGGAAAAACCTACAAAAAAAACTTTAATGGGGAAAAAAAGAGGAGAAAACCTCAGGAAGAGTAACAGAGAAAGGATCCTGGGATAGAATACAATACATCGGAACAGGAAAAGAGTTTAGCATGACCTTAATTAGAATAGCAGAAATATATTGATTCATGGTGTATGAGGAGGATGAGGTGACAGGATCCATTGCAGCTCTCACCAGGACAGAGTCAGACCCTCCAGCAACAGGAGCTCCTTGCAGTGGCTGCACTGCAGCGTGGTCTGTGAATGAACTGGTGTGTGTTTTGAGCTGGTCAAAGATATGTCTTGTTGAATTACTTGTTATCACCGTTAGGTTGCCTGGCAAACATTTGGTAACACCTTCCCCATTCATTTAAATTTAAAAGTGCGTCAAAACCGTTTGGTGCTACTGTATAAGAGATGAGATCTTCATGATTCTACGTCTAGAACATTCTATTTCTATTAGGGAAAGATAGACTCATTATGTTATCTAATAACCTGATTATTTGTGTATCAGTCTCGTTTTTTGTGATAAGTCACTGGGGAGAAACGGGCTGTTTTCTGTTGGATCGCACTCACCCAGGTGCTTGCTGGACGAGTAGTTTTAAACAGGTCAGGTCCCCGTTGGCTGCGGCGTAGTGAGCAGAAACAGCTCGGCAGTTTGTCTCCACCTCAGCCAATCCACCGACAGAGAGCAGCCACCTGATGACCTCCACGCAGCCGAACCGAGCTGCGAGGTGGAGCGCCGTGGCACCGGCAGCATCCTGATCCTGGAATGTTGGGAGACACACATATTGAACTTTGACATATATTGCTAATACTCAAGACATCATATGTGCATTTGTTTGCCAAAGCTACATAGAAATTCTTATGAGACTATTAAATTTGGTGGTCTCCTTTAAGCAGCAGTATAAAATAATGGGCTTTTAATAAGCATCCTACAGTTTAAATCTATATTGCGTTGTGTCAATTTGAGAAACATCATAAACATACTGTTGGTAGACTTAGCTAATAGCCAAGTTCAGCAGGAGGGCCCCTCAAGCATCTGGAACTAATTACACTTGCTACATAATACTAATGGATACCCAGTAAGTCAACACCACATGATGTAATGAACTGGTAACACATCTGAAAAGGTCGCGTACAGTACCTTTTACAACTGCAGTTACGTAACCACGCTCTGGGATCCGTTAGATAACCATCTGTATCTATAGCCTGAGTTGAGGCTCAGAAACTCAGCCGGAAGAAACTACCTGGAAAGCTGGAGGTGTCATCTCTCCGAGGTATTTGAGCCCTCCGGGGTAAGTTTCTCTCAGTCTTACCGCAATGTTGAAGCCTCCTTGGTCCACCAGCCACTGCAGCTCGCGGACGTGTCCGGTGGCCGCAGCGTCGTGTGCCGGCGTGGCCCGGTTCGAGGCCCGGGCGTCGGCCGCCAGACCCAGCTCTCCCACCAGGAACTGCAGGCACTCCAGGCGTCCGCACCTCGCCGCGTGGTGCACGGGGCCGGCACCTTGCGAGTCAGTGATGGAGGGTGAGAGGTGACCTGAAGATGCAAGCTTCTTCAGGGTGGCGAGGTCCCCTGTTCGCGCCGCCTGGATGGCCCGATGAAGCACCATCCCTGGGTCCCTATTAGGATGCTATGGCACACAGAGCAAGACCCATGGAGCTCTCTGGATCCCAGCAGGTCATCATCTCTCTTTTTTTTCCCTGTCACGCACAAACTCCCATACAAGAACCAAAATTCATGCACCTCCTTCTGAGCCAGGAAAGTGACATCCGAGCGGCCGCCAGCTGGCCAGCATGGCCGCTGGGGCGAGAGGAGGGGGAGGTTCGGAGCCAGCGTGATAGAAAGGTAATGAAAGACGGGTGGAGGCACAGCGCTCGTGGCCTCCTGCTCTCCTTTTGTGAGGCGGCGACCATATGCTGGCACATGAACCCACGCGTCACTGGAGATGGGGGAGCTGAGGCAGCATGGAAACTTAAGTAATGGGAGAAGTCAGTTCCAAGGCATGGTGAATTACAATTTTTACAACTATTTTAAAAATTCATCTCAGTGGGGATGGCTAAATGGATGATACATTCGCTGGATTCAAATAAAAGTGAAGAAAAAAAATCGTTTAGAGTGGTATGTAAATATTTTATTATAATAACACTCTTGTTGACTCCAAGTTGCCAATTAGCAGATTAGCTACTCACATGACGTGATGGAAGCTGACTATATTTATTCCTCCTTAACATCATCTCACAGGTCAATTCCAGTTCTTCCCTATTATTTTTTATATTAAATATTTTATCCACTTTACATGGTCAGGTAATGAAAGGATAAACACAGATGCTTCCTTCATGTAGGTCATCCTTATCTGACCTACAGGGTGACTGTGGTTTAAGAACATAAAGGCCATCAGTCCATTTCCTCCAGCAATCGCACAGCGTCCCTCAGATCCTCCACAGCTGCATCCACATCTGCTTTGGATGTCCCCCTGCCCACGCTCAACCTCAGGGCGTTGGCTGCCACCTCTGCGGGCACGCCACAGTTCAGGAGGATAGGGGAAGGCCTGTCGGATTGACGGAGTGCAGTGCACATAGTTACGTAACTAGATCAATGCAGTGTGTGGACAAAGACATAACAAGGAAAAGAGGGTCTCTTTTACCTGTTTCCGCTGTCAGAGTGGCAGGCGGCACCCACACTGGCCAGCAGCCTCTTACAGTGGGACAATACCTTCCAGCCTAAAGCAGCAGAGATGAAGATTAATCATTCAAAGCCTCCGTAGTTTACAAATAGCCCTGTGCAGGTCATGACCCACCCCTGACAAACGTTGATGTAGGATTAGAGTTTGGAATAACAGGCCCAAACAGATATATGACAGAGACAGATAGGTTCACCTGGTAATAGTGGGCCCAGGATGGACACGTTACATGTGTTTGGAAGGTTATCAGAGCCGGGGTAATGGCTGTTGATGTGGATCTTGTCTTCAAAGACAGTCTGAAAAGAAAAATACATGGACAGAGGACCTACTGAATGCAGGAAAATCCCACTAAAACCTACTGAAATTACATTTTGAGAGTATCCAACTTCCATATATACAATATATATGCAAACTAAACATTGGGAATTTGATTGAATTTGACATCACTCTCTTTATTATGGAGGACAACTTGTCTTGATTAATAGGTGGTTGCAAAGGTCCTATTATTCAAATTGTTCTGGAAAAAATGACTGAAGTCAACAGAAAGAAAATATGACTTTATGACAATATGACCAGGGACGTAAAGCAATAATACATTTTTTTTTATTCAGGTTCACTTTAAAGTCAAAAAACAAAACTATATAAATCACATCATTGGTTTACTACTGCAACTATCAAGAACACTAATTGGAATCAAACTTACCTGCAGTCGTTCTTCCAAGTAAAGTTTGATACTTCGCATATGACTCTCATAATCTGACAGATTGGCAGTCACCAGTTCTGAAGCCTAACAGACACATAATAAATCAATACGAAACTATAAAATGCGCATACCATGTGAACTTGTTGAAATAACATTTTGGCAAGAAAAGAAGGCATCTGAATAAGTAACAAATTAATTTATTGATGAGATGAGAAAATGTTTTAAAAACAAACTCACAAAAAAATGCATTATAAAGCCCCTGTACAGTATCAGCTCTGTCTGCAAGACTGTAACGACAGTCCTGAAGACAGAGAAATAAAGATTTTCTAAACTCTAATACAGATTTTTTTAACCTTCTGCTTAACAAGACATTCATGTTTCATTTTAATATTGAATCTGATAAAGACATGAGCCTAAATTTTTACATGCTGGTATATGAAACAGGAAACGTACCTTTCCAAGACCAGCAATCATTGGCGTGTTTTCAGTGCTGCAATATTCAGATCAAAATCCAATGTTTAAATGTGTAGCTCTCTGATCTTGGCCACTATACTGTGGATACATGGATTGTAACTGAAGACAGTGTAAAGCATTACCCTGGTCTAAAGCTCCTCTCCTGTCCTCCTCCAAACAGCATGGGGTACAACGGCGTTCTTGTTCCTGGGCTATTCACATACAACGCGCCGATCCGAGGGGCGTAAAACTAGAAGTGAAACAAAAGCTTTCAGTAATATCACTGCTCTGATGCAAAATTTAACAATGTTTCAAGCAGCAGATTCCTGACCTTGTGTCCCACTATGGTAAGATAATCCACTCCCAGCTCACAGGCATCAACTCGGATTTTCCCCAGAGCCTGAGCAGCATCAGTGTGGAGCAGCACCCTGAGCCGCTGATGCTGCTTGTTGAGAGACTTTATCCTCTGGCAGATCTCGTGGACTGGCTGACAGGAGGGATATGTTTCAGCACACAGTGACCATACACTGTACCGTTCAGAGAGCAACGCCTTGAAAATCTATGTTTGTAGACTTGGAATTTCAGTTAAGTTTACATATTTGATATACACTACAAGGAGGATCTATCAGCTACTGTTGTGTAACTGTGAGGAATTAATGACTGAACTTGGACTTGGACCTCCTCAGCATTATTTCTTTCTTTTGAAACTGACTGATTTAATTTTTTTCCACAACACTATTTTGGGCTACCTGAAGTCAGGTTAGGTAGTTAGGTAGTACAATAATTGATCAATTGATAGAATTGAGTAATTTCTAAGAAGAAAATCCCCAAACTGTCTGTTCCAGCCTCCCAAAGTTAGTTATGGACTCTTCTATAATAGTAATCTGATGATCTTTTAGTTGTTGAATTTTGATCTGGACAAAAAAAGACATTTTAGGTTGAATCTTCAGCTTCAAGGACTGACCAACATCTTACACCATTTTATGAACCAAATATCTAATAGATTCATTGTTTGATTGTTCACCTAACAAAATACTTGTCATTCGCAGCCCGGATTTATAGGTAAACATATAAGAGGCGGTTAGGTTTTCCAAGCCTCTAGTTCTTACCATGATAACTCCTGTCTCATTGTTGGCAAGCATGATGGAGATGAGACAAGTGTTGGGACGCACCGCAGCAATGACATCCTCCACCTCCACACGGGCTGTGATCTTAGACACGGGCACGTATGTCACATCTGTGGCAAAAGCACAGTGGGTCATTGAGAGTCAGTAAAAAAGAGAAAAACATGATCTTCCCATGGTATCTGAATAAAACTGCACAGCACTCTCTCCTACCTGCTTTGCCATCCTTCTGTAGGTGCTCTGCTGCTAATTTGATCGAGTCGTGTTCCACATTAGAGGTGATGATGTGAGGGAGGCCATTGCTTCCATTTTGTTGTCCTTCACCTCGCTCTGCAGCTCTGCAGTTTCTCCTGAAGTGCTCTACAGCAGTGTGCAGCACCAGGTTATTGGCCTTCAAGAAGGTAAGTCTGCTGTCAAACGCTGTTGCTTCCATTATTGTTACTTTCGAAACAATGGAGACTTTCCCAGGTGTAACAGCGTGCTAAGATTTTATGATGTTACCTCCGTTCCACCTGAGGTGAAAATGATGTCCTCTGCTTTACCTCCAACCATCCTTGCCACATTCTCTCTGGACTGAGTAATGATTGCCTTGGCTTTGGCACCTAGAAATATATATTTAATAAGTGTGAAAAGGCAAGGTAGGATGCTTAAATACATTATTGTGTTTTACTGAAATAGTAAAACTGTATAAACTCAGCTCTGCAAGAAGGTAAATAAGAGAATGACACTGATATTTTGAAGTATTCTTTACCTGCTATATAGCTGCTACTCGGGTTTCCCCAGGCATTCTGTAGGGCTTTAGAGATGGCTCGAATGACTTCTGGCTCCAGAGGTGTAGTAGCATTATAGTCCATGTAGATTCTATATTACATGAAGTGATATACAGATAATGTATTATGTTAAGCCTATAGGTTATAATCACTAAAAAGAATGTAGCTAGGTACAAGGAGTAACTACACGCTAATAAATAATCATGTGAAAATCCATACAAATATGATGTGTTGTGCAAAGTGTCAATAAATAGCTGTTTTTTTGTATCCAGCATCTGTCCGTGATCAAGCACCAACAGCAAACAGCAATGTCAAATCAATGTAATCTCATATGTACATTCATTCATCATGAAAAAAGATGTGGAGTTAATAGCAACACAGTTTAAAACTTCTTACCTGTCCAGATTCATGTGTGTATGATGAAGGCTGCATCCAGTGGAGCTGTCACTCTTGGTCAAGGCAATGTCATCACACTGATCAGCCATATTAGTCCTATGGAGAGTGTATCAATAGATTTATTCTGATTATGCAAGTGGTGATAATAATACAAATAATAATAATAACGAATGCACAATTATTGTATTATATGTACCTTAGTTTTCATTCATAGCTTAATACAATGTTATACAAACGCATAAACGGACTCTTTCACTCATATTTCTTCACCAGGTCCTGATCAAAAAACACTGCACGTTTTAGGATTTTTTTCCCTGGTTTCACAAACTGAAAGTGGGTTTAAACAGCGTTTCGGCTTTTGCTAACACTTGTATACCATCTATACTATACTACTATCTGTAGCTATATTTCCATTCGGAAGTTACATTGTCGTAAGTAATAAGTCGTGATAGGTGTAAATAATGGAAGCTGGGTATCGTGACAACGTTTTATATGGAAACACTGAGCTTTAACGTGATGAAACTTGTCAGCAGCAGACACATGGCTTCCTGGCACGGAAGATGCGGACAGAGTTTATTCAGACCAAGGGAGACTGTAATTAAAACACGTTTAAGCTAACGTTAACTTTAGCTGGCGCTAGCTAATGTTACTACTGCAACGTTACGCTAACGTTAAGTCTTAACGTTACTTGCTGTCAAAATCACATTTAACTGACACATATAGCCGCTCTCAAGCTTTCACAATGAACCACGTGTGTTTCCCGTCCTGCGGGAGAGCCGGCGGAGCGTCTTGGATGTGCGTCTGACCTTCTGAAGTGATACGGAGATATCCGGAAAGTGTCAATCATTAGCTAGCTTAGCCGAAGGGACGCAAATGAGGCGCCGCTCCACTGGGTTGCCACGTTCCTTAAAAAGAAAAACCTGCAATAAAGATGTCATAAATTTGCCAAAAAACAAAACAATGAATGCAGAAAAATAGTCGTATTTTCCTTATATATATACAGACTCTATTGATTGCTATGCTATGCTTTTCTTTATTTATAACATGTATATATGACATATATTAGATGCTTATTATGCCATGGGCATAATAGGACCAACTCAGAATAGGATAAACTGCTACTGACCTGCTTTAAAAGTCTAAAGTGTCAATGAGAGTAAAATATATCTGAATTAGAGGTCATAGATACAGATTTGGAAGACACTAGTTGGGCATTAATAGCAACCGTACGTGTGTAAACGTCTGTATCGATCCGACCTGGCAACCATTAATTCCTGCTGCTATGGCAATAACCAGGAAGTTGCTATACAGGCAGCATGTATGGAGCTCTATAGTTGTACTGTGACTTTTCATTGCATTTCACTAGATTAGATCTGAAGTTAGAATTTGTTTGCAACTAATACATGTATAAAAGAATATGTTATAGCCTCATTCATGTATTGTTAGAATTGATATTTATACTGTGTATACATACAGTAAGTACCTCATAGAAAAAACCTAAAAGAAGACACCTCCATTACTTCGTGTTGCATAATTTCCATGTTTATTTCATATATGACAATGTGTTTAGTGTACACAAACATTTGACGCTAAACTCCAACACTCAGAGACACTGACTGAACTACTGCCCATTTAAGATTTTGTAAATGGGTGCAACTTTATGATACACTGTTCACAGCAACCATGTTTATATACAATGCAAAATAATCTGAAGGAAAAGAGAAAAAAAAATAGTAACGTATCGGTGGAATCTGATAAGTGTGAGAAAACAAAAGAGGGATAAAGGAGAAAGCGGAGGGATTAGAAAAAGTTGATTTAGTGAAGGCTGTCACAGAACAATGGTGAAGGTGCAGATGTTGAAATAAGCATGTGACAGTAAGGTAATCTACAGCATTACTCTGTAGTGTACTCAACGGGGCCATATTAAACTAACCCCCTCTCCCCCTCCACTCATCACAGGACATAGTCATACAGCTATGTCCTTTAGCCTCCATATGGTTCCCTGATAATAACCGTACCTACAATCAATAAGGAACCAGACTGACTAAAAGACAAGTTAACATAAACACTCCAGCAGAATAAGTATTTTCAAATATCAATGTACATTCAGTGTGAAACTTTAGTGACTGCACCAACAAAACTTTGGTTGGCTCATGTGACGCACATTTAAAGGCCCAATGAGAACGAGAGGAACAACCTCAACATAAAGATCGAGACTGAAGCAATCGGGGGCTCACATGTGGTGTGTTTCTAATGATTGGGTGGTAAAGGAAATTAGACAGAAATGAGCGGAGTGCTTGAAACAGTGTAATACGCAGTACAGCAGGGTATTTCCTCAAAAAACAATGCTATAGCCGGATAAAATACTGCAGTCTCTGCCAAGAAAGTCTGTGATTGACTTTGATCATAACACCGATCGGCTTCTTGTTACACAACAAACAAAAGATATTAACACACATGTTGATTAATCACAGCTACTGTCAGATGCAGATACACGTGCACATGAGGGCGTAATATTTGTTGACTGGATCACTTCAACAGAGGTCCACAACACACAGAATACCATCTTATCAGGAAATATCTAGTATGCTTTGATCAGAATAAGGTAATATATGGATTACATGAGCAGAAAAAACATGTCTGCTGTCACAAGTCAATCCAGCGTTTAGGATTTACGATGCATTTAGATACAGTGAAAAGTTTTCTGTGATCCTGTGTAACAGTTATGCTGTTAGTATTAAAGTGAAATGTCACGACTGTCACTGAGCATGCTCTATAGGCTGGCTGACCTGAGGCCTGCTCACCAGGGTGACTCCCACACACTTTTAACAGGGTAATAAGAAAAAAAACAGCTTTTACATTTTTTTTAACCATTTAAAGCACAATTGTTTACAAATACAGACATATGCTTGCTGACATTATCCTATATATATTAATATAACTATTTTTTTGCATGAATAAAAATGTGGTATACTCTGTGTTATGGAAGTCCCATATTATATGACAGATTATTGCCATATCAAAGTGTAAATAGAACCCTTTTGTCTGATTATGTAACTGATCATGATGTGAAGCCGGAAAATGGTGCAAGATATGATCAGCAGACGCTTCCAGAACAGTATTATAGCAGCATGAAGGATGTTGTTTCAAAGCAAGTGGTGCAGAGGCATACTGTACAGTGTGATTGAAAAAGAGAGGCACTACATTTAATCAATATACACATCATTCAGAAAACCAGTTTCTAATTATGTACTGTGAGCAACAGTTTATATTTTTGATCATTTGACAAGGTAGTTTGTGCAGCTGAAGATGGACAGACCACCTTAATATTTTTTACCTAAGAATGCGTTGATCTTGCCAGATGCGCGAGTTGGGTCAAAGGTCAGGTGTGACTATCCTAATCGTAGAGGGGATAGTATTATTCAAGTAAATTTCAGCATAAAGAGACTTCTAATGTTTATCATTAAGTTATTCAATTGTTTAAATTAAATGCACGGGGACGAGGTTGTATTATTAAAACATTTAAGGAACTCATATTAAAAAGTGCAGTGTGCAGAAATTGCACTGTACTACTACTTTAGAAATATAAATGTCTTTGTAAATAAATACATGCAGAAATAAATAATAAAAGCTGTTAAATATCTAAATATATCACATTTTAAAACAAAATTCAGGTAGAGGATGAGATTAAATTGGGAGGATCAATGCAATGACATTTGCTTACTTAGAGTGTGACTGTAGATACCCTCAGTGCTCCTACGAGTAGCTAAAACACGGATGTAGATTTATCAAAATGCCACAAGAACATTAAGTCTATGATGATATTCCATTCCCTTGCCAGGCTGCGTGTGCTAAAGTTTCTAAGAAGTTTTTCGGAATAGGAGGCAGATTACTCAAAGTCAGGATTCATGGACCAGAACGAAAAGAGAAATATCTTTTAAGATACATTAACTGTCTTTTTTTTTTTTTTGTTCTTTTAGCGTGTATTTTCTAGCTGTACTTTGTATGCAAACCAGTTGAAACACTGTATATATAGGTGTGGAGTAATGTAGAGAAGAATCTGCACATTTTGTTTATTTACTGATGCAAATGTAGCGATGTAATCCTCGCTGACATGGCAGCTTTAGGTAAAGATACATGTCACTGCATTTTTAAGGAATAAATGTATAAGGCTTGATGTGCCACTGACAACAACTACAGTACATTACCATACGTATGTAATCTGAGATAAGAAACGGTTTGCTACTTCCCCCATTTTCTTCACCCGTCCAGCTATGAGTAAACTCCGGTACAGTACAGTGACAGCATTTGAAGAGGCTCTTCAGACTACGAGACTCACACCGCAGCAAAGGCATGACACAAAATGGGCGCTCTTTAAGTGCTGAGGACACTAGTGATAAACCGAGGACGTACAGGGTAAAGATGGTTGTTGGTGACTGTGGTGGTGGGGACGGGGCTCAGCACAAGGGGAGGGAAGGGGGGAGGACAGGGACCTATTTACATCTCAAGTCTTTGCGTTCATCTTTCTCTCATGAGATCTGTTCACATCCTCATCTGTCCGGCTCGTCTTCTTGACAGCTTTGACCTGTGGGGCAGAAGACGGGACGGGTGCATTAATATCAAACAGCGTTTAGGTTTCTTTTCACTTTCACCTCAAAGCAGTTTTGTACCTGATAGTCCCGGCAAGCAGAGGATTAAACGCATACAGCCAGTCGTGCATGTCTTTGTCATTAGTGGCTTGAAGTAATATTCCACGATGTTCTGTACACACAGCGAATGTGTTTGGGGTCTGTTGGGAAACAGAGAAGAAAAAGCTTCATGTCTTCTCGTCTTTGACTGATAAGAGAGCCGGAAGACAGAGTTTGGTAAATCACCAACCTTCAGCATTGCCTGCTGGTCCTCACTGTACTCAACCTGGGCTGAGGAGAGATTAAGGATAGCCCGCTCCACAGTATCTCTCTCTGTGTTGTAGATGTAAACGTACGGCCGCCGCACAACCACGTAGCGCTTGATCCATCCGTTGGTGTGTGGCTCCAGGAAATGCAAGTAACCCTTCTTTGACACAATGGGGCTGTGTAAATAGAGGTAAAATATTAAGGTACTGAATGTGAGAGCGAGAATCTTACAGCTCAAAGTGAGGAATTGGTTTGCGGCTACCGCGGCACACTCACCTGACTCTAATCTCCTGGATATCAGGAACATATTTGCGGGTGCGGGGCTTGCCTTCAGAGACTCCACTGAGGGACTTTTTGGCCTCTGTGTCCTGCATTGTGTCAGGACTTGGGCTGACAGCCCGAGAGCGAGGAGTAGGAGGTCTACAGGACAGAAAGCAAAGTGTCTTACACTCTGTCTGCGACTACATTTCGATGAATGAGCAACCAACTCAAATCATCACCCTTATTGCTTTATATCATGTTCAATCAATTATTGAAATTATTGAAAAACAGTCCACAGCTCAAAGATCATCCAATTAATCAGCTAATTGTTGCTGCTCTACATTAAAACCACATTTTTAATTCTAAAGCTACCATATCTACCAGTGATGAACAAAAACCACGCGGGTATATCTTACGACTGACCTGAGTTCCGTGTTGCCATAGCAACCCTCCATCAGGGAAGGGCATGTTGAGGAGGGTGTGATTGTGTTAAGAGCAGAGATGGAAGTGGAGTCTCTCAGCGTTGTGACAGACATCTCGGAGATCTGTGTAACACACACACACACACACACACACACACACACACACACACACCCACACACACACACACACACACACACACACACACACACACTCACATTTATGCTGGCCAGAAACTTATCAACTTGACTTTATGAGTTCAAATGTGAGTCTTTAACAACACTACCTTGCTTTCACTGGCACTGACACACACATGGCTGTACTCTCTGTTGAAGGAGTGAGTGAGCAGCCGCAAACACTGTTAATACAAGGAAAAGGGAAAAAAAGTGCATGAAATGTTAGAAAGTTAGATATAAAAGGCACAAATACAGCCTTAGATGGTTCACGTATTCAGTAAGTAATCCTTCTGACCTTGGCAGCAAGCTCCCGCTGCCTCTCGGTGGTGATTTCAGAGCTGGAGCTGATGTCCTGGTCGACCTCGGGGGGCTGGGGAGCCTCGCTCAGCTCGTCAGCGACGCAGGAGTCCAGGGCTTCCTGCCCCATGAGCAGGGTGGCCTCCAGTTTCTCCCTCAGCAGGAGGTAATGTTTGGTCTTTTCCACCTGAGAGCACAGGGGAAAAGTGGCAATTTGTCTTGCTTGTAAAGTTGAAATATGATCTTTCTTTTCTATTAAAAAACAAAGCTGACAATATTCTATATTGTTCTTAAATGTCGCCAGATCCCTTCTCCACCCATTAGTTCCTACTGTAGATATTAGTTATAAATTGGTACAATCTTTTATTACATCAAACTGAAGAACACAGTGTATTGGGTGTGCTGGCCGCTGTTTTACAGCATCAGGACTGTGTGAGAATGATGCAAAATAAACATCAGTGACCATATTCATAATAATGAAGGAACATATCCAACTGTGTGACTTATTTTTAGTAGAACAATGCGGCTCTGTGGCACAGAAAAATAAGCCTTATCAAGCTTTGGGTTATAAATGTAACATTTGCTGCTAAGATACATTAATTCTATTTGTTTTATTGGTTTGATTTCATGGATAAGAAATAAGAAGACAATAGAATATAACTGGATGCCTCATTTAACAGTTTTGTTATTTGAATTGTGTTCTTCTACTGTTTTTATTCCCATCATATATTTATATATATAGCACACCTGGTAAGGATTTACACCTTTACAATTATGGCAAAAGCACACACCGATTTTGTCATAAACATGTTATGGCAAATTAGCACTAAGTTACTGGCACATGTAATGTGTCTTCATGTATTATTAAATATAAATTGTGCAGTAAAATAAAGTAACCTATGCCCCTCACATCTTGAAGGAGGCTGAGTTTCTCAAGCTCCCACTGGTGGTCCAAAATGAGGCTGTCGCTGCGGGGCCTCCACCCGGCCAGGTTCTCCTCCCCTCGGACGTAAGCCACTGAGGTGTCCAGCACCCGCCTGCGTCTCCTCTGCATACCTGGGACGGCACGGGTGCAGCATTAGAAATGTTCCAGAAGCAAGTTAGAAGTAGAACCATTAGAGCCTTGACACTTACCTGGGCTTCCTGCATCCGCCAGGTGACATAGACTGACTTCATATACCCCTGTTACACGGTTTCTAGAAGGAAATAAACGGCTTAGAATCAATGAATGGAGGACGTTTATTTTTCTATTATTCATTTATTGACAAACATAACAAGTCTTACAACAGTAACGGAAACCCTTGATTGAATAAATAAGATATTTGTGATCATCCATAGCTCCTTTTTTGAGGATAAAAATGTGTTGATGAGATGATGCAGGAGCCATGTAATAGTTTCAAAGTTTGACATTTGTAAACTCACCCATCTGCTGCTCTCAGGCTTCCAGTACCGAAAAGGTTGCGGATAGAGCGAGAGGCTGAGAGCTTGGTGTCTCTGGAGTAAAACACCATGCAGATATCTTTGGTTATGACTGCGGGCTGGGTGCAGTTCTCCATCTGCGATTGATAAAAGATGAGGAAAAAAATTTTTTCAGACTTAAAAGTCATTCACATATCACCTCAAATACAGGAAGAGCTATTTTCGGGCCTCTCGCAGTAGGCAGTGTACTGTACCTCCAGGTAAGCTGAGAGGGTCATGTAGATCTTCTCCCCGTATGGAGTGACCCGGTTCAGAAGCAGGGAGTTGTGCATGGAGCTGTCCCAAGCTGTCTCAAAGCGGTAGAAGGTCCTAGAGTTGTCCCCGAGAAAATTATTAGCAGGGGAAATATTCACACATAAATAAATTCTTTAGCAGTCAGAGCTAAACTCATGCTACAGTCTGTCAACACAGCTGCTAATAGACAACTCAAGATAATTCCAAACAATATTTCAATTATCAAAAATACTTAACATACAGAAGGATGTGCACATAAATTAGATTTTATACACTAAGGACGTAATTGATTACTTAGCATTGTACAGCATTTAAACATTGTAAGTATTTCTCAAGTTCTAAATGCAACAAAAGGAAGATTTTTGTTTTGCATGCAACAGATGCTCTGCGTTGTGCAAATCACCACAAAAAGCAAATAGAGCTGAGATGACTATTGGAAGAGGAAAAAAAACAGAAGGAGGGGATGAGAGACAGCCAGGCGAAATGAGGGACAGGGCAGTGAAATACCTATGGTCAACTTCCCAGGAAATGCTGTGAAAAAGAAGAAATCAGCAAAAGAATAAAAAAAGAGTGAGAGTCAGAAAGTATGTTGTGGTCGTGTGCTTATGTGGCTGGGATGGTGTTTGTCTTTTTTTCCCCACACTGTTATCTTCTGTTATCTGTGCCTTACCTAAACATGATAGCAGAGGCTCAGCCATAAAGAGATGGTTCTGATCACCTTCTCATCCTGCTCTAATAACAGCACATGACCGTCGCTGAAGCAAAACAATACGGCTTTCTTTTACGCCTCTGATTCACACCATACCATAATGTACACAATTTTTCCTTTTTTGCCCCCGAGGGGAAATAATCACACACTGAAACCAGTTATTCCCCTGGCCTGCAGCCCCGGTGCAGCCCTAAATATAAAAAAGATAATTCAAGCAAGAAGTGTAAAGGGAAACTAATGTTTCTGTAAGCCATAAAAACAGGCTGAATGGACTCTTCATGAGGTTCAGATGTTGGGCTCATTGGCCTTGGACTGAAGTGACCTTGTGGGAAAGTGAACAATGTGTCACCCAGAAGAAAATAAACAGCCACGTACTGAGTCGAGTTGTAAAGAGAACTCACTGCTGCTCTGTGAGAATTCGGGAGATTCTGCAACTTTCGGGGCAGTTGGCGAGCGTATCAATGCACACGTTCACACAGCCCACATGCACTCACGCACACTTCTTTCCCAGTAGTAGAAACCTGTTTTGCTTAACACTACAAGGAAGCAATTTCCTCTTTGCACAACACCGTCATGTTTCTGCGTTTTTTTCTTTTTCTTTTACTACCTCCTAAAAATGCAGGAGCCAGGATTGAAGTCATGCTGCTGGCGCAACATGTGAGGAACCGTTTGTTTCTAGTGTTTGGCAGAGATTCACAGTGGTACAAGCAAGATTTAAAAATATTCACAACATTGCAGCAATTTTGGGCAAAGTGCTACCGCTGAGGTAAGGGTTCACTGGATTACATTTTAATAGCTGCATTTGAATAACGTGTCAGAACGGGTACTGTAAATGATGTGATCCATATTACAGCACTTGAGCAATAGTGTTCCTGTTAATATCATGTAGCTGATGGGAAATACGCTCTTGTTTCTTGGGACTAGAGGTCACTAACTAAATCATATCCATGGATTCAGTAAGTATTGCTTCATTGTAAAGGTCAACCATATGAAAATAATAGAGTGTGGAGAGAAGAAATTGGTAGAAGAGTTTTTCATGAGTGTATTAGTGTTCTTACTAAGATGGGATGTATCTCCTGTTTGCACTTTAGATGACCTGTTGAAATAATAGATCACTACCACCCTCTACTGGCAAATGTAAGAATACCTCCTACTTGTAAATAGTTCTTTACTTTTCACCCCTGTAACTCATATTGACTACAGTCATGTTGGATAAATTAGCATATGTACACAAACAAAATATTAACATCAGCAGTAGAGAGGAAAATTTTATTTTTCTTTGTTGGAAACATTTTTTTAAATTCCCTGCTGCTGATAAAAGACAGATGCAGGAGTGGCCACTTTCTGTGATCTTTCTACCATATAAACCTGTTGTTAGATAATTCCTGTTGTGTGATACTGGCCCCGCGACACCTCCGGCAGAGACACGTGAAGCAAAGCGAGCCATGCAGACCCTGTTCATCGTTAAAAAAAAAACACAGCCCGATAACAGCTCGAACAAACACCAAGCCAGGGGGAAGAGAAGCAGGGACATGCAGAACCATATTCCTCACTTCTCATGAGGGAGGGGAGGGGGGGACCGAGGAGACACAGATGAATAGCTGACCGGTAATGGCATACAGTAGTAGGAAAGAGAGTGAAACAAAATCACTAGAGGCTGACTAGGAATGACAGGGCATAGAGGGCGTTTGAAAGATGAGGTGTTTGTGTAACTTAAGAGCATGAGAAGAGAGGCAAAATAATATACCTAGGCATGTCCGAATCAAGAAACTGTCTGCGAAAGCAAAAAACAACATTCCGTTAGTGGACTGGAGGGAGAAAAATGTTAGCATCCATATATACCTTAATGTTAGTCTCTGCAGGACTGAGCAGAGACCCCGCTGGACCACAGCCTGACACGGTGCTGAGCCCTCAAACCCAAACCTCAGTGCTGCGGCACCGTGGTCAAAGGACAGGCCGGGTCGAGCGGGGCCGCTGCCCAGTGCTGTATGGAGCATTTGGTTGATTTAGATTGAAACTCAGTAAGCCCGGGTCTGGCTGGGTGATGGTGCTGGTGCTGGTTTTGTTAGGCTTTTTTGGAGAGTGGTCGGGAAAGCAGAGGGATTAAGCAATGAGCCAAAAACAGACGTGTCAGGAAAATCATAAATAAATAGCAAAATTCTTACAGTTTGTATATATTCCGCTCGAGCAATAGCATCACTTTAGCCAAAGGACATTCATAGAAAATTTGCATTGTAAATATAGTGTAAAAACATACTGTGTGATATGTACTATTACTTTAGTGGCAGTGTGTAGTAGCTGTGTTCAAGGTGAGTGATTTTTTGAGGACAAACCAGTGAAGGGTTAATAGTGATTTCTATATTAGTCATTACTGCTTTTCTTAAAGTAACCTACAGGGAGAAAAAAATACCTACAGAACATAGCATTAGCTGCAAAAAAACACAGCTTGTCATTATGGGGCCATAGGTCTTTTAAAGAAAGCTGCTGCTCTCTACTGGCTGGCTGCAGAACAACATTGAACAATATGTATGTGGCAGAAATCAGGGATTCAGGACCAAGGCCCATCTTAAAAAAAAAAAAGAAAAAAAGAGCACATCATTTTTTTTTCCTACAATACATCACATTCAAGAACTACATCATTTTTACAGACTTTTATTCAATGGTGACTGTACTTAAACCATTGTTTAAATATTTCAGTGTGATATTAGAATTTCATTATTCTTTTATGTCATATTTCATTCAGGCTGCACATTCTCCCCCAGAATCTGCTCAAAACATATTATTATTATTTTCTCTTTTTATGGCTTCAAACAGGAAATCAGATATGTTAGAGCATTATAACACTCAGTAATTATTTACATCAAGATATAATCAAGGGTTTCAATATAACGATGATGAAATGTCCAATGCATCAGGATAATTTCTGGTTTGTTAGTGATTTTAGATGCAGGGATACATGCTGCTATAACTCACGAAGGCATGCGTTATTATAATCTGTGTTGAGTTGTGTTATTTCATGAAAACCTGTTCATACAACAGTGAAATACAGTAAAAATGAGGTACATGTTAGTGGCATGGTTTTTTAAGTCTATAAGCAGATCGCTAATGGTGTCAGTAGGTCTAATTATGTTTGAGAGATGAGAGGGGTTAGAGGTGAGGTGACTCCACAGGGTGGGATGACACATGTAACGATGTGGCACATAAATGCAATGATAACAATAAATAACAACAGCAGAGATTAATACAGAGGAGGGTCGCACAGCCAGCATGAACTGAAGTGAATTCTACTGATGTGGCTGGTTTGGGATTAAAAAGCTCCTCTTAAATAACTTTAGAGAAATCTGAATTGCTTATGGTCACTGTGGACTTTTTAATGTGACCTCCTGCAAGGAGAAAAAGAAGATTCATGCAGACACAATAATAAAGATACAACACAAAAGCGCTTGCTGTGGTCTGTTATAGTATTCCATTTAAGTTGTGTCTCTTCTGCCATGCTTTTTATTCTGACACATACAGCTCTGCTTCTTTATGCCATGCATTTGTCCTTGTGCCATATTCCAGTGCAGGAGCTGCCACGGCAGTGAGGTACTCAGATAACTCTTCTAAAGTTTGAACCATAGAGCGGGTTCCATCTTTAGACAAACTCCGGAATCCTTAACATAAACAAATATATCAGTGGTGACAGGATCTTTCTAATTTTGATTTCACTAAGCTAATGGAACATATAAAGGATCATCGTCATCTATAGGTCTTAGTACACGTGTACATACCTGTCATCCTGCATGGGCCTGACATACCCAGCAGACAAGATGTTGAGAGACAGTATATTAGGGTCAATGATGGTCTCATCAGATTCGGGGGTGTTGCGGAGTCGTCCTGGAAAAGCAAAGGTCTTCTCAGTAAGAACAGGTCACGTACCACTGTTGGTGTGCAATTGTTTCAACTTCATGGGGATATAAAATAAGCCTGGAAACTAGACATACCCACAACAAGTTCACGGACTTCCTTCCACTCCATGTCGCCGCCTGACTCATGCACAATGGTGACAGTGATTCTCCTCTGGAGGCCCTGTTGAGTTGAATAAAAAGGCAGGAGACAAAGATAGAAAGAAAGATGTGGTTATATTCAGTATATTTAAAATATCCCATCTGACCATGTCTGCTCATTGTGGTGCTCAGGAAAAAGTATTTCCACAAAAAGCATTTCCACAAAAAGCTCAGTATTTATTTATTTGGATGTGAGCTTATTTATCATTTAAAAATTTGAAGTAAATAAATAAATCTATAAAAAAGAATGATAAATTTCAATTATTTTCCATCTACAATATATCATAAAATATGTAATTAGTTAATAGCATGTTTTTAATATTCAGAAAGTGTTAAACTATATGGTATAAGCTTTTAGGGTTACACCACATATCAGTTTTGACATTTTCCCATGGACAGATCACATTCAACTATAGGCTACAAATACTAGTCGCCTATTTAATTCATTTACCATTATCCAGGTCAAACACAGGTCCATCTGTGTCTCCTTTGTCATTTATAATATATATATGAATTATAATCACAGCTGGAGTTTAATTATTCACTCAAACACTGCTTTATTTCCATATTGCATTTTCAGCTTCCTTTAAGTACAACTTTTCAGACTGCAAAATTACTAACTACTAACTATTTGTTTTTTAAGACTATGGTAGGAAAACTCTTGGAATATATAGGGGGGTGATATTTAAATAACGACAGCTTTCAGTCGCCAAATTTATCAGTTTCCTTTCATTCTCATGCTGAGATCGTAAGATGGCTTCTGCACTCGGTTTCTTAATTTAAATGAGATCGCCATACCTGGTGCAGGAGAAATGTGCCATGGCAAGGCATTCCTCCTCTGTGGTCTACCACTGCTGGGATGTAGCTGGGAGGACACAGATGAGAAAAGGTGTCACTGATTTATAGAGCCAGAGACTATTATGAAAAGCTCCTTTTATCTGTTGATTGGAAATAAACTGCAGCCACTCGCTGCTTGCAGGATGTACTCACTCTCCATTGGCCTCCAGCTCACAGATCTCGAAGAATACCATGAGATCGTATTTGCAGTGGCAGGGTCCTGCCTGCGGGCGGGTCATGGTTGTCAGCTTGGTGGCAGGTACTGGGTAGGAAAAGGAGGCAGCAAGTGTTAGATGGGTGGACAGGACGACAGGGTGAGGATAAACACGGAGCGACTAGTGGCTAACAGCGGGGAGCTGACATCAGCTCTACACCTACAGAGGAAAGAGAATGGGAAGAAGAGAGGGAATCAGTGAGGCAGGGAGAGAGAAACCACTGACTCCTATTCAGCTACAGCTTAATAACCAACTCTGCCTTTTCCTGGGACATATATTCATAAAACTAACCATTTTAAACATACATTCATAGGCTTTTCACAGGATCAATGTTTAAATGTTTTATCTGAATGTTTAACTGTCCTGTGGCGGTTGTTTTAAGAGTCTCACATGCCAAAAAACATGCAGAAAACAGAAATATAATATATAGTATGTATAATATGTCATATGCACAAATTGTACAGTCTAATGTTCACATCTGAGACGGCAGCAGAAAAAAGCACAGTGATCCAGTGCAAGAGGAACTCAAAGAGGGAACTGCAGGGAGAATCCAACACGCAGGTGGACAGCAGACACACAGTACACCAGAGAGCCAATCCAACTGTAGAATCCTGATGCAGGAACGCCTCTTTTTATATCAATTGTTTCAATTATAACAGCTGCTACAAGGCAATGACCAGTAGTAGAGGTAATATAACCCATAAAAGAAAGTGCGCTCAACACTGCATATTTTTTGTGTCACTCTATCTTCACATTTACAGGAAGGTCATATGATGGTCAGGTACAGAACATCCACCCTGGTGCTGCAAGGGCTTCGGTTACATTTCAGTAATACTTCCAAAGAGTGCTGTGCTTGTTGTCACGGTGGCTTGAATCAGTTTCCTCTATTCAAACCAAGCAAATAACTCTTTGAATTAGTATTTCATTTGTACGTTTTAGGGTGACAAAACAACCACTCTGGTTAGGGTAAGTCAGATAAGATAAACACTTGATATAAAACAGGCTTTCAGTGTCAGGATTCTCTTGGATCTGACGTCATTCAACCAACCCGGCTTCTGAGCTTTAATAACTGAACAGACAGAGACGGGCGGAGCTGGCAGCTGAGCTCGCTCATTTACTTCCAGTAGGAAGGAAGCGGCCAAGCCAGCGGCAGACAGAGCGTGGCCCGACAGCGAGTCCACCAGCGCCCCATTGAACACGTCTGGGACCAGGTATCGGATCAGCTCCAGTGATTTCTCCTGGTCCGGCGAGCCGTCAGAGTCCACTGCTCACACCCAACAACACGAAGCTAAGATGACACCACTTGCAGGGAGGCCAACACAAAGACTGTGCAACATAAATAAATGGTGGAAGTGGAGCCAGGGGGCTTATTTTACCTGGTTGGGACAGAGGCATCACTCGTGGGAACTGTCTTCTGCAGGGGCGCAGTGGACTGGTGCAGGAAATAACAATACACAATCATTGGGTATTATTAAACAGTTAATAACTAAATACTCATAACACTGATTATATATTTGTCTCTGCAGTAAAATCACTCTTCATTACCTCATCACGTCTTTACAGAGTGGAAGAAAAGGCTGTTTCTGGTAGTGTCCAAACACTTCAAACACAATTGGCTGAGTCTTGATGTAGTCAACAAAAGATTTTGTAACCTCAACAGCAATCTAGAAAAGCAACACAGTGATGGTTTGACTATTTGTCCTATTAAAACCTAACACAGCATTGTAATGATATTCTGTTGTCTTCTGCTAATCTTACATTCTGCACATGGTAAAAGCCCAGGGGAGGGCCGCGACCCGTGTTTTTTAGGGGTTCCGTGGAGAAGGCCTCATCGTGGCGGTGGATGAAACTGAAATCAAAACAGCAAGAACATTTAAATATTGTCGACGATTTGAAAAAATGATAAATATTGACATAAACAGCGTAGAATGAAAACCTGCTTACTTGAACTGGCAGAAGATGTCCGCGTATTCTGCAGAGATGCTGGACGCCTGCAGGACAGTCACCCTGAAGGTGAACACGTTACCGATCCTGAGGTGCTCCAGGACCGTGTCCAGCTGGCCGTCTCCGTTGGCCTTCAGCGGGTTCTCTGCTTCGTCTGTGCCAGCTGTGAGGAACGCAGAAGTCAGGAATCAGGAAGCCAGCCAAATGAGGTTTTCGTAGGGTTTGGAATCACCTCACCGCAACTCCTCCTCCTCACAGCTGATTCTCACATTAATCTACGTAGTAGCCAGGTCTACACCCAAACCATGTATTCACTCGTAACAATGATTACCCGCACATGTGTTGTTGTTGACCTCATCAGCGGAGGGTCCCAGTTCTGCGTTCTGCCCTTCCCCTTCCACAATGCGGAGCTCCTCCTGTGAAATCCCTGTACGGGAAAGTCCTACAGAGCAGGACTCTGACTGGAACTGCAAAAAAAAAAAAATTCAAAGCACAAAACAGACTGGTAAGAATGGACCTGTGTGAAAGTAAAGAGGATTCAGTAAGTGTAGTATCTACCTTTTCATATTGCTGATCCTCAAATGAGATTTTAGCAGTGCCTGACTGCCTCACTCCTGAGCCGTAGTCAGGGGCTTCCTCATCAGCTGGAGGGAAACACAAAACACCTTCACTTCACTCCCTCTAGAAGTCACACGCGACCTGTCCTTTCAATCCCACAATGCCCCTCTGTCCCATCAGTGGTGAGGCCGCGTGTCCCAGCCTTACCTGATATGGCCTGCACCGCCACTCGCAGGAACCCCTTCACTTCTCCCTTCTCGCTGACGATGGCCACGCAGTGGACGAGAGGAACCGGATACAGCAGGTTACTCAGGTAGACGAAAGCTCTGCATTAAAAGAACAACAAAAAAAAACAGAGGAAAGGGACAAAATGTTAAAAATGACAGAGCCCAGGAGGTGGCTTACACTTGATAAAAATGTCACTGGACTGGACAACAGAACACAGAGCTGCAAAGCAACCAAACAGAAGCTGGGACTGCTCTTGCGATGGCCATGGCTGCCCTTTACTATTGCTTGTTAGGGGCTTCTCCTCACCGTCTACAAATGATGATATTATCAGGACATTTATGGGTTACATGCAGTATTGTTTTTTTTTACCTTACTGTACTGATGAAAGCTTGGTGAGGCTAAGGAGCATGTGTGTAAGGGTCAACTTTTAGATTTCAAAATGTTGGAAACCAGCTCAACATTGAGCTGGAAAGCAGTTGTTTTCCTCGTGGACAGCTAAATTCCTACCTGAAATAATGGGTTCTTTTTGTTTTGCTTAATGATTATTTTCTACTGCACTCAGTATAAAAACACTGCACTAATATCAAATGTACAAAGCCAAATATATGTATACTGTGTATATGCATTACATTTTAAAGGACTTCAGGGGTAGAGACAACGACTACATTCCCTTTTGTGTTTTTCAGCTACAGTGTATATGGCAGTCAAGGACCACTTTTCCACGAGCTAATAGGGGTAGACATTTAAGGGTGGCAAGTGTTAAAAGGGAAAGGCTTATGACAAGATTGGTGAGGTGCAAATAAGGCATGCTCAGGACAAAAAAGGTGAACAAAAATGCTTTCAACTTCTCGACTCAAAGGAATCAAAAGCAAATGGAACAGAAATCATCATACGGAACATGGCTCAGCTTGAATAAAAAACTGCCAACAGCTTGATATATTGTATGCTACACCAAAAACCAAAGAATAACATCAGAAATCAAAGAGCACCACGTGGGACGAAGTGCTAATTTGTGCAAAAGAAGGGAACTAGACCATCATCAGACTTACTCAAGTAAAAATTGACAAAAAAGGTCAAAATGAAAAGACTTGTGCTCTGGCATGCCTAAAAGAGACAGCTGCAGTAGAAACCAGCTCTTTCATCTTGAGATTTTGAGTCGTTCTTGAACATAACTTTTGCTAAATCACATGAATAATTTCCAGACCCTTTCATACCTATTTAGGTTTCACAGCATGGTGAGAACATTTCGCTGTGGGTTCCTGTGTTATGCAAATCAGACCTCAATATACTCCATGAGACATGTCAATGCTCTGGCTAGTGAAGGACCCTTAAAAGCCACTACTTTGCATTTAGCCACACATAAGTGAGAGACACTCCTCAAGCAGCCATTGAGTATCAACAGTGCTTGGATTGCCATGGACACAAAGTGGTAAGAAATGACCCACCCCAGGTTGAATATAAGTGGTTTCATAAGTAGAATTGTCAAATGAAGGAGAAGCATTTAGTTTATGCTAGTGTATAAAAAAATGTTTGCAAAGAAAAAAAAAAGCAAGACTAATTTGATGAGATTAAAGATAGCGGAAGCAGAAGATAAACCTTAAAGCCCAGAAATGTCTACTCCAGTATTCACTCATGAGCAAAAATCTGCATCGGTTAATCATTTGTGTGACAATGACAGCTGAGACAGGGAAAAGCAACTAGTTTGGCTTGGAGTACAAAACAGTGATAAAGCTGTAGTGTGGATTTTTGTCTCCCCCTTCAGGCAGTGAGATTAATTACAAAAACACTGTCTACTACACTCCTCTTAATGGTTAATGTTTTGGCCTTAAAATGGTGGATAAATCATTTTGATCATCACATAATGACTCCTTTCACTATCACAATTTGACCCATTTGGTCGATGTGATATGTTAAAAGTCTCAAGGAGCCACATGATTAAATTATTTTATCATTAATTTAGCAGAGGCAGCACAACCAGTGGAAGTCTATGGAGCTGGATTTAAAAGTCCTATATGTACCTGGGCTTTAGTTAAAGTTTCCCTAGCAACATTTTTAGTTATTTAGTTTAAAGCAGCAAAAATCATTTCAATATAGTTTTATATCTCTGGCTTTTTCTGAAATTCTTGAAAGAAAAGGATGTTTTTTGTATATTACTCATTAATATTAATGACCATCTCTAATTGTCTGTGAATGTGGGGGGGGGGGGGGGGGGGGGGGGGGCACTGTAAAAAATGATGTGAACTTTAACTTTGAATATCATCTCCTCAACAATTCTACTTAAAATTAGTCAAGACTAATTGTACCAAATATAATTACATTTATACATTTTCACACATTTTTAATTTCATCAGTTAAAATTAACTTTAACTGTGTAGTTGTGACTTTAGAGAAGTTCTGACAGCTTGTTTTCAGGCACAGTTTCTGAATACAGGCTGTGCACATTTCTCCGTGGATTTTTTGAGACATTAGATAGTATTTATATAACACCTAGACATTTCTTATAATTCAAAAGCAAATAAAATCACTATATATTATATACAAGAAAGAATTCCTTGTAGTGATCGGCTGATTTAGGATTATTACAAGAAATGAAATGTTAGGCACTATAGCTTTAAAAAATATAACAAAATGAAAATCCAACAATTAGAAAAACATAGTTAAAGTTTGTTTCTATATTATATATTACTGAAATAAAGAGTAAATTAGTTTCCTCGGCCCAACCAGACATTACCATGGGACATGTAACCCTACCCCAAAAGTGACAGAACATGTGTGGTTGCCACATAAGAAAACAAAAGATACTCTGGTAGCCCCGTGTGCAGGTTTCATGTACTCCTCCCTCCCTGATGCACACATAGTCCCTAACAAAAGAGCGAGGACTATGTGAAAACATACTGCAGCTGTGCTGTACATTGCATTTCATGTCATTTCGTCTGTGCTGATGTATCGAGGGAAATGGACCCTGCGTCTCAGCGTGAAAGAGCTAGTTTCCTCCACCAGCATGCTCCCGAAACCTCACCAACCTTCCCACTACACTGAATAATGGTGAGCGGTCGTAAAAGGGGTCCAGGCCTTCGCCGGAGCCTCGGCAGAGCTCGCCCTCATCATCATCATCATCATCATCATCATCATCCACTCCCCCAAGCTCCGAGCTCGGGTCGTCCAAAAAGATATCATCGTCCAGGTCCTCCAACTCCTCCAACTCCTCCATCTCCCCTCGACCCTCCCGCTGCGAGTCAGCCAGCTCAGTAATTTCAGAGTTGGAGAGGGTCGGGGATGGGGTAGGGTCACTCATGCGCTCGCTCATGCATGTGTTGAAAATGGGGTTTCTGGTGCAGCCAGAGAACATGGGAACTGGGTTAGTACATTCAGATAGAAAGCACACACTTGTTCAAACAAGAGGGCACCATAAGGAGCAGTGGAAAAAAAACTGTCCTCTCTTTGAGGCAGAATCGGCTTTTATGGGTGCTGTAGTGGAGAGTAGGTAGCAGACGACAGATGGGACAGTGCGAGACAAGCTGTAAAGGGTCGCTAGAAGTATTTAACTGCCTGTGATTGGAAGCTATACACTAAAATACGCCAGACCGTGAGCATGAGGATTGACAACCTGCAGAAATAAATAATAATTTATATTGTTTGTTTTAAAAGAGGGAAAAAACAAAACCACTTTCAGGTTTAAATTGCTGCATTTTCTATAGTGTAGTGTCTATATGTTACACATACCGCACATATACTATATAGAAAACTATTATTTATATAACTATACATATACCTATAATATAAAATTTTATATTTTCTAGTCTCTCTCAATGCCATTAGAATATTATCTTATAAATGTTAAATTAATAACTGTTTTAGACAACTGCAAAAAATAAAAGTAGGGAACACAAATAAAATAAGTGGCCGTTTGTGAATATCCGTTAATTGATAATGTTTAATTTGTCAGAATAGCAAAATTGCATTAAATATGGAGTAATTGGCTTGACATGCTTATATTACTCATCTAATACAGACAAAAATGAGCTGACAATCAACATATTTCATTTGTATTTTAGATTACTGCCTGACAATTTTACTTGCTGGAGCTGCACCAAATGACATTAAAAGGCTTGATATGCTGAATATTATGTAAGCGGGGCTGTGGGAATGTGTGTGGGACCAATCTGCAGGAGTGAGAAAGAGAAGGGTGACTGAGCCTGAGAATGCCTGCTGTTTCTTTCTCTCTCCTTTTGGCATGCACCAAAGTATGAAAGAAAGAAACAGCAGGCACTGAGCGTACTCAAGAAATGTTCTTCTCAAATGTTCCACGGTCTCTTTTTTCCCCCATTTAAAGAAAAAAGACAGGCCTGGAATCAATGCGTTTGTACCAATCATTTCCGTTGATTGTCAAATCCATCCTTTGTGTTTGAGATGCAAGCCCATGTTCAGGAGAAATATATATTCACCAGAAAAAGAAGATACTGCATTCACTAGTAGAAAACCTATCATTTTAAAGTTGGAAATTGAATTTTAGAACTTAAAAATATACATTTTTGAATAAAATATTGAATTATTGTTGATCACTGAATTTCATGGACGGATACCTTTATACATTGAAATGGAGAATCTGATGGTAGTGCACTCACAGCAATGGCAACACTGGACTCCACTATGACATGACAGAGCCACCGTAATGACGTGGTTGCAGACTACTTCAGGCTTGTTTTGCTATGGTCCATCAGTTGAACCCCATGCACAGCATGTGGCACTTATGGCCAATAGCTTCCCATTATCATAAACAGACAAATAAGACTAACAGTGGGCAGCTGTCTCTCCTGAACACAAACTGCACGGGGGGGCCGGCGGTGTTTTTCAGCATTTACCTGCCGACCAGACGAAACCAGGGGAAGCGGTCATAAAAAGGGTCGCCTCCGGTCATCACGTTTTCACCGTCCTCAACGGTATTGTTGGGCACTTCAGCAGCACGGTCATACATCTCTCTCATCAGGTCGAGCCTTTGCCTGCAAGAAGAGCAACAATCATCAGTCATTCAGTGATATACAGTATGACATTAATGCGAAATGTATCCCTCACATTGACAATGACACTTGCATTTGGTGGTAAAATCATTTGGGACAAGCAAGAATTATATTGTGTGTTAACTAAAAGAGAGTGTAAGCTACACGTCACTAGTACATTACTAGTATATGTACCTTAGTTTCTCTAATGTCCAGTAGTGGGTGGCTCCATTCTTCTGATCCTGCACCTCCACAGCCACAATGGTGCGTGGAAAGTGTCGCTTCTCTCTGTCTTTCGTTGTCTCTTGGGGCAACAGGTCAGGAGGCAGGGGGGAGTACAGAGTGTCTGTCAGCAGTACAAACTGGAACTGGACCTGCAGGCGCACACAATGCATAGTTATAGTTAGGAATCCATACATATCCAATATTGTCTATTTGGAGTTATAATGACATGAACATGGACCTTCTTCTTGAGCTCCACGCTAATAGCATTGGCCTCTTTGAGGAAGATGGCGTTTCCCCACAGCAGATCACGGAGGGAGGTGAACTGGTAGCACTTCCACTTACGGAATCCCCACACAGCCATCTCCCGTTCCCTCTCTGTCCATTGCACTGTGGATAACACATAACAAATCGTCATTTAGCCAGGACCTGCTCACCAACGGCGTGCTGTGTCAGCATCCACTTATTTGCACTACCTTCCTCTTCTAGCTCCTCCTCTTCTTCAAGGACTTCTGGGTAATAACGGTCCACTTGTTTCTGGAGAGCCTCCAGTTTGCTCTCATAATCCTACAGAAATGGTTAGCAAAAAGGATTATATCAGATCAACCGAATGTCAGGACAGAATCACTTATCAAAGAAAATAAATTGGATTATATTAAAGTAGAGGATATATTATTACTACTACTAATACTACTACATATGCTGCAAAGAAAAGTATAATACTATTGGATTGAAAAATCTATTTCAACTTTTGAGCTGTTAATGGATTGAATATCAGAATTTTACCTCTTGAGAGTTTAACTCTAGAAACATGTGTCAGTGTGGTTATGTTTTTACAGATTTATGGTTATTTTTTCTTACTTGAAAACTTTTCTTGGGACAATCATCAGTGAAGATGTTAACCATAAAACTCCCCCTGTCACATTAGCAAGCTCTTTAGAAATAGATGTGAACTGAATAAGTGAACTGTGGTAAACAGCTCATCATAAATATATGGACATACTGTAAGTAAATCATGATATAATATAACTCGGTGCTGTTTCCTATAGCTTTAATAATTAATGACAATTGTTCAGCTGCTCATCACTGTACCAGTCGTTGCTGCTCTAGAAGGTTGTTGGCCTCTTCTCTTTCTTTGCGATACTGGTCCTCCAGCTCCTGCAGCCTGGAGATATGAACATAAGTGAACAACAGGCACCTGCACCGGCTTTCTGGAAAGAATTTAGTCCACTGCAGCATTTACCTCTGTTCCATCTCCTGTTTCATGTCGATGCCCTGTTTCTCCAGCAGCTCCCTCTGGGCAAAGGCCCAGTCCACGGGCTCGGCAGGCGTTTCAGCACACGGGGTCCTCTCCCTCTCTGCTCTAGCTTGCACCGGGTGGTTGAACCGAAACACGTGGCTTTTCCCCAGGATGATACGGTTTCCTGTATTGGTTTCAAAACATCACCGTGTGTTAGAGGTAAACGCCTACATATCACATGCACCGCACACATTTTTGAGGGGAAAAGTGATATCCAGAGAGCATGAAAGATACGGACCTGATTTGAGGATGGTGGGCTCCGTTACTCTCTTTCCGTTGACATAGGTCTCCGCTCCTTCACACGGCTCTAGGACAACAGCTGCTCAGGAAACAGAGGAAATGACATGAGACTTCATGTCCTCATGTCAATCTCAGACTCTTACATACACAAACACCAGAGCTGTCAACATACAAATGCTTCATTACCTTATTTAAGTTGAAATTTTGGGTATCTATACTTTAAAGAATTCATTATTTTTCCTCACATTATCTGTACTGTAGGAACCAAAAACCTATCCCTTTAGATCCAGATCCAGTGAATTTGAGTGTGGTTGGATTAGAAGTATAAATTGTAAAATCCGGCAACCAAGTGACTTTTTGCATTATTACAATACACAGGCAACTAGTCGTCATCTCTTCTGCTCCATGAAACACATGTTAACCCTCTTTACCCTCTTTAACAGATAAGCTTCTTTAATGTATTTGCATCATTTTCAACAGGGAGATATTTGGCTGAAACAGATGCATCCTTATTTCTTTTAATATCAACATTTTAATATAACATTATGGTCATTATTATTAACTATAGCCCCCTGTGTGCTAAGCTTGTGTCTTTATTGACATCCCCCTACCTTACATTACTTTACTTTTGTACTTTCAGTGGTTTTGAAACCAGCACTTTTACAGTTTTCTTGACCAAAATGCTTGAGTTGATACTTCAACAGAAGTATGTTTGCTCACTTTCGCCCATTGGATCGGTAGAACTGGTGAAGGTGCAGTGCTCGTCCTTTATGAAGTGGCCACTGAGGACTATGTCCTGGCGACTGCTGGCGTCGACACGGCCTACCCTAAAAAAAAAAAATGAAAATATGATGTCAAAGCAAGAAAACACTGCACTTTTAATAAAGGTCTTTGCTTTTCCTCCTTTAGGTAACCATTTCAGTGTGTATTGACATAATTCACCTGGTGATTCCGTCCTTAATGTAGTACAGAAGGCACTCAGACATCAGAGGATCCTCGTTGAGATTCACCAGATGAGGCGTCTGACAAAGAACCAGAAATAACTCAACAGCCTGTAGAAATTTACTGGGTAATTTAAATACACCATTTATTAGCCATATGCTATTTACAATATAACATATGCACCACACTGCACGTCGTCTCAGTACTGAAAAGCAGTCTCTCCCAGAAGGAAACATCAAACGATAAGCAGTAGTTAAAACCATGCAGTCAAATTCCCTCCCCACAGCTTCGCAGCATGAGTGTTTAATGTATTCTCAGTCAGATGTTATGGGGCTGCAGGCAAACAGCCATAAACCACTGAAATGGGGGCACAACCATTATCTTTTCCCCCCCATGTTTACACACCCATTGCTGCCATGAGTGCAGTGAGGGAGTGTTTGAAGTAAGTAATGAAGTAGATTTAAGATAGCATTTAATGAAAAAAAAGAAAGAAACCCTCGTCAGATGTTGGCAGGGCTCCTGTTGAAGTGAGACTCAGAGCACTCAGAGAAGGAGGCAGCTTTAAACGTTCCAGAGCCACAAACCTCGTTGGGGGAAAACAGCCCGACTGTATCAATAAACACAGCTTGGGGCTTTCTAGGATTATCGGAGGGCTTTGGGGCAGATACACAAGCATTTTAGTGACTTATTTAAAAGGTATTCAATCGTTTTTTTGGAGGCATCTCGTTGTCATTTACCTTCTTAGGGGAGAACACGCCGACTGTCCCGCCATCTTCTCGCATCGCTACACCCATTTCTGCCAACAAGGCCTCTCTGTGGATCAGATACAGCGGACCAAGTGTGATTTGTCTTCATTTCAATACACTTCATTTACCAATTGCTTTATTATGAACGAGAAACATGTCGATTTTAGCACCTTCATCTATAAAGGCAAATAATTGTATAAATAGATTAATGTGACAAAAAACATATCGAGTCAAATACTGCATGTTTCAAGTAATCTTTAACATCTCTGCATGTTCTAAAAATCCTGTCTAAAAGACAGGTTATACAAATATTTTATATATTAAATATTTTTTAAAATACAAATATGGCATATCTCACCTTTCCATTCTGATGGCTTCTGTTCGGCGAAGTTTCTCTTCCCAAGTCTCATTGAGTTCTGCAATGATTTTTTCTGTTTCCTGACATTTCAAACAACAGTGGTAAGACATGTAAACAATTGAATAAAAAAAGTTATGCCTGGGGGTATTGTGTATTTTTTCAACAAATCCCAAGAAAAGACCGAAACAGAGGCCTAATTGATCCTTCTAACAAGTATTGTTTGTGTCGCTGAAGCCTGAATCTATTCCTCTGTAACACAGAGCTCCATTGTTGTCCTAAAACTATTAGAAAGGCGTCACTGAGCCTCACTGTTGCAGCAGGTGACAATCATCATCCTGAACATGGCCACAGTGATATATTTCAAGGTCAGTTGTGCATATATTTCTGAAACAAGATAGCATCACAGAGGTTAAGAAAATAAAACAAGACAAAATGAATTAACCTTCCTACTTTAAGAAATCAAATGCCCCATCAATACTTTTTTGGGATTCGTCAACAAAAAACAAAATTACAGAAGAAATCCAGCTTTGACCTTTAACTGCTGAGAGTTCATAAATACAAATCATTGGCGAACAACACTAAAGATATGTCCTGGCACTGAAACTGATGGGCATTGAGCAGGTTGTCAAACATGCAGCCTGGAGGGTCAGAACTGGCTGCAGCATGCAATACGGCCCACTGTAACTGTAAAGTGTGAAAGAGCCAAAACCTTTGTAAATCTTCACAAGGGGAAGCCAGTGTGCTGTCACGGTCATCCTGGAGAATAACTTTTGATTTTGTGTTTTGTGAAATGTTTTTGAAGGCAGGCGACAACTTACCCATCTTCTTCAAGAGTTCTCACATTAGTTTGTGGGGTGCAGTAAAAAAAATATAATCTATATTGTTCAGTTTCAAAATACATGGGACTAAATGTGTTGTTCCCTTGTAGCTTTGCTGTGACATTTAAAATGTATCTGTAAGAGCAGTAGACTGACAATAGAGTAACTGAGACTGTTCTTCACCTATTTTATAAATGGATGGTTCATTAATTGCAAAAGCATTCATAATATATGTGTACTTCTTTACATGAAAAAAGTAGAAATATGAAGGTGTTATATTAATATAAGTAGATTACAATGCATTGTTTTACTGGTCTAGTTCATATTGAGCTGTTATGTGGCCCATGAATTAGAATGAGTTTGCTACCCCTAGCACAGAGAATATCTAATATGTACATAAAGTACGTTATGTGTGAGTTGAGAGAGGTACTACATGTACATCCAGTGTTCACCTTCAGCCTCTCGATGGCCTCCTCACTGCCTGGACTGAACATGATGCGGTCGTGCAGGCTGGCGATAGATCCCGCACGGCTGGACAAGGCTGAGAGAGACGGAGAGGGACTCATCCCCGTCATGGCATTGGTCACTGTGGAGAGATCATCTCTTTGATTCACAGCTTGGCCTTTATTGTTATTGTTCTTGTAATCGGATAGGTCTGTCAGGGGAGGAGGGGGCACTGGGACTGTACAGGAAATGGGGGTTCGAGGGGAAGGGGGGGGGGATAATCGATAACAGGGGAGTAAAGAAATGGAGGAGTGCAGACAGATAAGGAAGAGGAGAGAAGGGAGGATAGAAAGAAAAAAAGAAATGTGGCTTGAAAACAAATCTAATTCATAGAGAGAAATTTGAACTGCTCGTGTCCAAGCGAGGGCAGCACCAGCGGGAAAGCCACGCGCAGAGACCAACCAAAAAGATGCAAAAAGGGGAGGCCATCCAGCCACAACAAGCCACAAACAAAATGCAAGATACAAAAACTTCAAGCAAGAGTCAAATGCAGGAACAGTCAAAGACAAGAAAAGGTAAAATTACAATGTGTATACCGTTCAGAAAATCTAGCATTATTCCCAATCAAGCATGTTTCACAGGAAGAATAAAATAAGTCATCATGTATGATAAATGCATACGTAAGCATGGCCACTCTTTGTGCAGGATGATAATGACTCATTTGTAAATCCGTCAGAGAACATTCAGGAAGTCTGAACTCTCAATTAACATTATTACTGTCTATAAAAGCTGATGAGATGCATTTAATGCTGAGCGTGCTTCTCTAAAATTAACAACGTCACACAGTTTATTGGAAGAAATCCATTTGTCTGTCAAAAGAATCAGACACAGTTAAATTATATGTATAAAACCATGTGGACGTTCTGAACTGTGACTATCTACCAAAAAAAGTCCTCCATTTACATCCTGTCTTTTGTCATTCATTCACTGTTTTCTTTTCTTGGCATTGTTGCAGCACCTCAAAGGCCTATGATGGATTTCTACAAAATAAAGAATATCAACCCTGCAGCTGCTGCTATGGCAACACAGCGCAGTAAATTGGAAAAGTGTATCACACCCATCCATCTGGACAGGCTGCTGCCTGCCAAGATGGATCACATAATACCGTCTTCACAGTGCAGTTAATGGAGTCATGTATTATGGAAAGACAGTAAAAATTTATGGCATAAAATGAGGGGAATACCTCATAGATCTGATATTATGTAAATTATTATACTCTCCCTCAAATGCCCTGCAAATGGTGCACCATCATAGTCTTATGTTTACTGAATGCTTTCTGTTACGGCTGCCAAAGGAGCTGATAGAGCCAGACAGACTGCGCTGGGACTACAGTCTCTATGTCGGGGAAATTTAAGGTTTGTGATGAAACATATCTCTTGATGGTGAGATTTTTTTGTTGCATCACAGTGAATTAAGCTTTGCCCAACCAATGCCACTACAAAGCCAAACACAAGTCTCTACAGCACCATGACATTGCATATACTGCATAGCCCATACTGATGAGATTACCAAGCCAGAAATTACAAAACCTGTGTGCTATTTGTATTGCATTGGCATTCATCTACTTGTACATCAGTAGAAAACAATCTGATCAATTTCTCATGACATGCCGGTGCTGCAGGGAACACAAAAACAGCTATTATTTACTGTCACATTAAGCGCCAATGATGCTAAGCTGCCACGAGAGCAAAAGCAAGAGCTGGAAAACACACATTTCAAACCCTCTATGTCAGCACCAGACCCTCGAAATGCTGGGAGAAGAGAAGATCAAGCATGACAGGAAGAGAAAGAGAGAAGATGAGACACTTTTTAGGTTACAATGTTCATGGGTTGAAACGTTCACATATCATTTGCTGAACACCTAAGCGGTGACTGGAGGAAACATGGGTCTACATGCTCATGTCTGATTTTTCTGTGACAAATGGTGTCAATGAATCACTCAGAGGTCCAGCCATGATAATGGTTATGATAAATGTAAAGCTGCGTTCAGATACAAATGTTCATCTTGTGTAATAGTGCGTCAAAATTTGCCCCTCTTTTATTACAATGGGAGGGGAGGGGGTGAATGTGACCCAGCCCAACAATTTCAAGGTCCATTATTCCATCAGCATTGATTGTTGCCTCAGCTTTAAGGGGTAATCCAGTGATTTAGTGCTACAGTACGAAAAGATGAAGGGCGTGCAAGAGACAGACCAAAAACAATAAACAGAGGCTTAAATAAGAAAAAAAAATGCTTGATCGCATCCCACGTCTCCCATAATGCAACTCAATGTTCTCTATTCTTTAGGCCCTCTGTGGCTTGTAAATGCTAGCTTGCTAGATTAGATGTTATATAGCTGTTTATAGGGAATAACAAGTAAATCCACTTTAATATTTACTGAGGAAAACACATCTCAGAATATTGTTAAATAAGTGCTAGGAGTATAATATTCTCCAACTTGGAATGCTAATGTAAGTAGCTTGTTATGTTAGCTCAATAAGCTAATGCCTGAAACCCCACCCGGACTATTTCCTTTGTTGCTACAACATGGAAATACATTACACTTCAATTCTGGTCCCTTCCTGGTCCAACGAGAACCTTGTTCTCACTATTAATGTCTTTCCATTCATTTTGGCGGGCTGGTTCTTTGTTGGATGTTGTATCTGAACGCACCTTGACACACGTAATAGTGCGATGCTAGTGAGAGGAGCAGTGTGGGCTGAGGCGAGCGCGACTGTATATCTGTCAAAAATAACATGCATGCTCACACAATAGTCTGAAGCCAACGGTTAAAATTAAATCTCCAGATAACACTATATTGGACACGTGAAGCCACTAAACGAGCCCTTACTCTCGATGATGTCTCCCAGGCCCTGGGCGAAGAGGAGCTCTTTCAGGCGAGACACCTCCTCCTTCAGCTCGCGCACCAGCCGGTTGTTGGGATCCTCGTTGATAACGGCGTTACAGCGGATTTGCTTGGCGCGATCTGCGTACCTGTAAAGAGGGACACATTGTGCAACACTTAGGCTGTGTGGGAAATAAAAGATATAGCAGAAAACGTGTTGTCTGTTCTCTACCTGAGTGTGCTGAGAGTCTCGTCATAATTGATGTCTGCAGGACTCAAGGCAGCGACCATTGCCGTGCGAGAATTCCCCCCTGACGCAATGTAGACAGAGAGGTAAATTAGAATGTTTAGGGCTAAAATTGCTTAAAATAATTCCGAAATATAGAGTTCATACCCAGATTTTCTCTCAGTAACCAAGTCAGAACTGAGTCTCTGTAGGGAATGAAACTTTCTGCTTTCTTCTTCTTTTTATTCTGAATTAAACAGAACAAGCACAATTAAAATCAATGTATATATATCCACGTTAAGTTGAGAGAAATAATGTATAGAAATCTTCAGAATTTAAATATTTACCTTATTTGGCCCAGAGTCCTAAAATTAATAGATAATAATTAACAGATTTATCTTATACAATCTGTTTTATCTTACAAACAGTATAAAGTCTAAATGATTCCTACCACTTCTGCTAAAGCTGAGATGACTTTCCCCAGCGTGGTTAGAGATTTGTTGATGTTTGCGCCTTCCTGTGACAGAGCACAAGAAAAGAAAAAGAGTGTTTATATTGAAAATAATATTGTCAGATCAATTGGTTTAATGTATACGTAGTCATATTGACTGTTTTCCTTACAAGCGAGTAGTGAAGTTGTTTTTAAAAGGGCCCCATTGTGCCATTTCCCCAGTCTAATACTTTAATTTTAATGATAAAATGATTGATTATGCCTAAAATGATGATTAAATATGCCTAAAATATGTCAGACCTACAGCAGCAATGCAATCTTCCTTCTCACACACTCCCCTGAAAAACCCTGTTTGCACCCTCCGCTCTCGACCAAAATATTTTCACAAAAGCACTATTTTTTTTATAATATGGCCCCTTTAATAACTGAGGAAATGTTTTCACCTTGAGCCTCGTCCCTTTGGCTCCAGTAGAATCTGCTCTCTCGCTACCGGCCAGATCCACCAAACTTATTTTGCTGACCTGCAATAGATTTCAATAAATGAAATAGAACATTGTCGTCATTGTTATGCTGGAGACAGGTTTCATTAAAAAGAATGTTACATTATCTTCTGTGACCTTCAAGCAATCAATGACTTCCTAATTACGACGAGGATTGAAATCAATGTCATCAATCAGCCACCAGATAAGCAGAGACAGCAGCTGAATGTTAAACGAGTTCACTCGTGTTGTGATTAAACCCCTCTACCTTCTCAGAGGTGTTATCAGTCTCAGCATCAAGGCGCTTCTGAGTGAATATGATGTTAAAGACAGCGTGTGAGCGGCTGCTTGTCTCATTCATGTTGGTGGCAGCCACGGTCCTGTAGAGATAGCGAGAGAGAGAGCTCAATCATTGCTCAATGTTTATCCAACGAGCAAAGTTTCTGTGTTTTATTAGACCATCAAATTCAAGAATTTCAAAGTGCAAATAACTGGACTATATATTAAAAAGATGATGGATGGTTTTGTCACCTGGCCTTGTTGCCTGAGTCCATCAGGTCCTGGATGTCGTTGTAGGAGGTGACAGCCAGCTTGGACAGGTCCTCGACGTAGGGTCCCATCAGAGGATGCTCTCGCACACGCAGGTTCCCTTTGTTTTTGGGGTTCAGCAAGTCTCTGACGCGTTCACAGTAGATTTCCATGTAGCTCACCTGTTTTGGATTCATAAAATGAGCATCAACGGTTTGAACAGGTGACACGTTCAGGTACGCTGTAGACGGGAAAGGAAGCGCACTCACCTCCACGGAGTAAGACATGCTGTTGTCTGTATTGTAGTTGATTTTTGTGAAAAGATCCTCACACAGCTGGACGGGGGGGGGGAGGGGGAAATAACAACTTTAATTCAGGATTTTTACATCGGAGAAATACAGAAACAGTGCTGGGCCAGTAGTCATACCAAGGGAATGATTCCCTGCTGATCTTTGACATCCTGTTTCCCCATCATGGTGTACGACTTGCCAGCTCCTGTCTGGCCATAAGCAAAGATGCAGACGTTGTAACCCTCGAAGGCATGCAGCAGCATTTCTTCTCCGATGTCCTTGTACACTAGCATCTGAGAGGCATAATTGGGATCCTCCGGCTGTGGAGAGATGACAACCGATCACTTACTTTTTTGATGACAAACACAACCCGGCTTTGTTAGGGTGTGTGGAACACATTTGCCCTACGAGGGTGCAGAAAGAGTTACCGTTGTGTGCGACCAGTAGGAGTAATCAAAGTTGAAGCTCTTGTTGTCTTTGGCCTGCTTGGGGTTGATGATGGCTGAAAGACAGGACAAGGAACACGAGTCAGAGAGAGAGAGAGGGAGAGGGAGGGCGAGAGCCGTTCACGTGAAACTTTATCTGAACTGGGTCGGTGTCATGTTGTGCTAATAGAGCTGGAAAGGCCGGAATGATCTTTAACGTTCGGGATGCTGCAAAACAAACTGATTTTCTGAAACTAGCACCTTTTTTTAGTATGATGAGCAATGAGTAATGAGAAAAAAAAATGTCATGCAAACATGTGAGTAAATAGGGAATAGGATGTACAACCAAAATCAACATTAAAGCTTTTAAAGTGTGAGGCCATAATTCATTGCACCAAAACAGAAAGGTTGGATTAAAAAATATATATATGTACACTTCAGCCTGATATGGTGCCAGATTTAAAAGTGGAAATCAATACTATCACAGTATTGCAATCTTGTGGTCTTCTATAATACTGATTTTATAATATTTCACACAATGGAAAACAGTGGATATAAATTATTTTAATTATCTATTTTTTATTAATGACCAGGAAAAGCTAAGTTTCCTGGTCATTAAGTTAAGTTACTTAAGTTTAAGTAAGTTTTTTTAATTATATATTATATTGAACTATTTTTTATCGTATTGATGATGCAAATATTGAGTATATATATTGTTATTGTTTTATTATCAATGCCTATATGATATATTACAATATCTGTGTCTTAAGAATAAAAAAATACCCACAAAAAATGGCTTGAGGACCCGTGTTGCATGTCACACCCCCTCAATATTCGGCGTTAGTGTTTGTATATTGTATCACAGGGGGAAGTTTAACGATATATTGCAGTATTGATATTTTGTCCCACCCCTAGTTGTTGCTTTCTCTTGCACAACGGCCATTTTAGGACAGCGAGTCTCATCCTGCCAGGCTCAGACTCAGCTCATGTTTCAACCAAGAGCTGCATTCATCAGGCTCAACTGTCCTCTGCCAGCTCTCCAACATACTCAACTTTGTGAATCCTATAATATTCATCAGACTGTCAGAGATACAGATTGATATACGTATATACATAGTTGGAGGTTTTCCTGTGACATCTTAAATATTTTTATCACAGGAGCCTGAGAGTCGCACAAGATCAAAATGAGTCAATTCTACAATCTGCGACTCAAATTTCAATCTTTCTACTTCAGTAATCCAGTCTGGTCTGGTACATTTACATCAGCCAGGATGACCAATGATGACTCAAATCTTCATAATTAAATTATGACGCATGAGCCAATCATTCCCTACTGATATATCTGGGCTCCTTAACATGACATGAGATACATCTGCTCCTTATAAACTAAATAGACGCGTTCGCTTTATGATGATGACACACATCATTCTCTGGTTCACTTCATCTATTAGTTACGATGTGATTCCTCATTTGATTCTGGAGTGCTCAGGCTTGTTAGTCAAGTGGTGCTCAGAAATGTGAGTGAAAAGGGTTTGTTCTATTACACATCATGATTGATACTGTCAAAACAATAGTTCTTTTATATATATTCATTATTTAAATTTATAATATAACCTTTTATAACTATTTTCCTGGAATAATACATTTGATTGATCAAGTGACAACATGAAACATCATCCAACAGTGGACAATTAAACCAGGAAAACAAATACTGACCAAATACAACAACCTGTGTTATAGGATGTTAATACCTACAATTTGTTAGTCAAAAAATAAGATTTACACATAATTAAGGGAAAAAATCTGATGCATAACTACAACTTGCTGTTGTTTCCCTCTAATCATTCTCAGCATTCGTATTCTTTGTTCTGCTTCTCACCAAAAAGCAGCCAAAGCAGGAAATAATCCACTCACGTTTATCTGTAAATCTGTATTTAGACGATAAATTAAACATTTTGATGCCCTGTAAAGTGGAGTGTCAACAATCCTAAAGCAATAAAAGACTTTAAAATCCCTGCTGGTCTGGTGGCCACTTTCTCTACGAAGGCAAGATGGCGCCCAACATTCCACACCAAACCATTTTGAGTACAGCATCTTGGTGCTCAATGGATTTCCATTATTGTCAGTGTAAACTCACTTCATGCACTTATCCAATCAAAATAGCGAACGCTGAGTACAGACGTATTCCATTTCGGATGCAGCAGAGAGGCTTTCACAGCTCTTCAAATAGCAGCATGTTCCTTAGTTCCAAATATTACTGTGACTTTTTTGACAGGACTGAGTGACATTAGGTTTGGTGGTGTAACCACAGAAAAGCAACATAATCGATGCGGCCTGACGATCCCGAACACTGTTTTTTCCTTCCTGTTCCCAGAGACAACATTTTCTCAGCTAATGCAGATGTGGTTGATAATAGTAGTAAAAGCCCGGAGCTCTTAAGTAAGCAGACGCACTGTTGTTTCCTCTTCACACTGCTGCTGTGAATTATTGGCCAGTGTGGCCTTCTTGGGTTTAGGGTTTCAAGCGTGTTTCCTCACCATGACAGGGAGATGAGTTTACACATCTAGGTTATCCGGAAGATGGACAAATATGAGCAAAGATGCATCACACTTTAATCACGGTGTGAATCTTATTTACAGTAGCCAAAGTAAGATGAACACTAATCCCAGCATCAACTGCTAATTTCCCCAAATGTTCAATGTCCAAAAAAGTTATACAGTACCTACTAAGAATTAGAGCAGGGGTAGGCCATCCTGGTCCTGGAAAGACGCTGTGGGTTCAGGTTTTTGTTCCAGCCAAGCAGCTATAGCTGATTCAACCATTAGAACCCTTGCTAAGTAACTTCAATAGCAGTAGAATGAGGTGTGTTACTGCTTGGTTGGAACAAAAACCTGCACCTACAGTGGCTGACTAGGACCAGGGTAGACTACCCCTGATTAAATGGTATGAAAATAATCCATTGACGACATTAACCCTATGTATTGTTATACTGGTCATTACGAAGCAAGATTCATTATATATACGAAAAAAAAGATTCAACATATATCTCTAACAAGGTTTTTAATCATTTGAAACTAATCGTTTTTATGTATTATGTGTGTCAGTGAACCACCTGAATCATTTTGTCTACACACACACCCTGCACCTTAAGTATGCATTAGCTATGTATGTGTACATGTGTGTATGTGCGTATATATATGCAAATATGTAAATATGTGTGTATGTGTATGTATGTAGGTATGTACATGCATGTAGGTATATATGCTTTGCTTATGCATACTTTTTTTCTTGCTATTTATTAGTATTTTTCTCCATTCTTATGTCCATAATGCATACTGTGTATGCAGATCAACATATTCTACGAATTTTGTACAAAGTGTTGTGTATTTTTATTTTTTATAGCTTTTATTTTCTTTAGCTTTTATTTTCTTTTCTTTTTCTTTACGCTGCACGCTGCAGTAACAAGCAAATTTCCCCGTTGTGGGATCAATAAAGTCATATCTTATCTTATCTTGTCTTATCATTGCAAAAGTATATGGGCGAGTCACTGCAATTAACTGACAATGAGGCAGCAACATGCATCCCTTCTGACATGCTGAGCACTCTCTGATACAGTCAAATATTGAAAAAAGGCCCCACAAGGTCTGAAGCTGCCTTTGTGGTGAAAGCAGTAAAGCGATTTATTAGCTTTCATGGCAAATAAAACTGATCTGATTCCTTTAAAATCTGGAAATACCACGCAGAGGAAAAAAAACTTGAATAAATCTGATTTCTGACAACTACCCAGAGAAGCAGACTCTCTGCAGAAAGACGTTCCCTCTATGCTTACTCATCTATCTATGATTCATACAAGAACCGGAAAGAAAAGCGGCTTGCTTTCAGATAAGGTAATTACTTTAGAGTGGTGGGGAATGGCAGCGTGTACGAGGGTCACAGCTATTCATAGGCCACGGCTAGCTGTTGAAAACACAAACCTTTTGGTATAATAGGAACGTTTAGTCACCCAATCATCATGAGTGGACTGATCACTCTATACCACAGCATAATTTACTGTAATATATCACACACCTCAATAAAAATGTTTTGTTAGGATGGCGACCAGATCAGCCTCGTGTTTACCACTTCACGCCCTTCGTTCCAAAGAGAGAACGAACATAGACAATTAAAAGATGTTTACTATCATAACTGTATCTTGTAATCCACAAGCTTTTACATCTTCCTGGTTTTACTTGCACTGGTCAGTTTTTATTAAGGTAAAAATATATAGAATTTACTGTATATGCCCATTTATAGATAGATATATTATATTATAGAATTTAAAAATTTTCTTCTTAAAATCCTTAAAAGACTTAAAACGATTCATTGATTATCAAAATAGTTGGCAATAGTACTGTACTGTATATTATTTTTATTTGATACTAAATTAGAAAATAGCAGATGGCATATATATATATATATATATATATATATATATATATATATATATATATATATATATATATATATATATATATATATATATATATATATATATATTATATATATATATATATATATATTTAAATGTATTCTTATGCATTTATGCATAATGTATTTACCGTATATGTTTGTTTTTCATTTCTTCAAATGCTGTGATATTTTAATCTTAACTATGGGTGGACCTTGTTTCATGGTTTTGACGTAATCTAAGCTCCGTAGCTTGAGCGGCTGTGTGCCAGCCCACTTTAGCAGCGTTTTATACCCACAGAGCAGGTCTTCATCATTCTTTTTACTACCTGTCTTCCCCTTTATGATCAAAAACGCTTGTTAATTTCACCGTGTTGAGCTTATGAGTGACGCCAGGTCTGGCAGTCATGTCGTGGGAGCAAACGTCATTAGACAGGGTACAATAGAAGCTCGTTTTCCTCTGGCAGCGCCGGCACCATCACCAGAGGTGGGAGGATGTGTGCACACTTACACACACAATGGTTACACACCTGATGTATGTACTTGCACTTTGTACAAACAAATAAATGCTTTGGATGAAGGGTAAATAAGGAAGACAATCTCGAATTGTCTCGGATCGATTGTGCAGAGATTAATCACTACTCCAGATAATCAAAAAGTATGAAACTAACATCCATAGGATTTTCTCTCTTTTAGAGCTTACAAAACAATAAATGGAAGCATGTTTTACCATTGTTTAGTGAACTGAATGGTACAACAACACACACAATGGGCCTATTTTACACTGAGTAATTGACAGTTTTATCTCCAGCTAGTTAATTTAAATAGCATCTAGCCTGTTCTAATGTAAGTTATTATGCACTATATTATCCTTGATTTAGAGCTGATTTCCTCCCTAACTTCCCAAATGTCATCAAAGTCTTTTCTAGGTTTATGCAACACAGTGTAGGATTTCCTCACATTGATTGCTCTTTCTCATATTTCATTGAAAACAGGGATAAATAATTACAACTTGTTTGGGGAAAAGTTGGAAATTAAAAATTCAATTTACGTTCACCAGATGAGATTTTTAATAGGTTGAGTATTTTTAGGGCTTAGTGCCCGTCACTATCACTGTCCCCAGTGCTCACAATCTCACATCATCTGTTCTAATTATAGTGGTGATTATGTGCTGCGGTTGTTCCACTATCGTATTTTCTGCATCTTATTATGACACACTCCATGTTTGTCTTTGTCATAGCTGCTGGGTCTTGATAATTGTGACTGAGTGACGCTGGTCCGACTGTCACGGGTGACCTGCCCCAGTCAATAGAAGAGGAAATGTGGCTGTGTCAGCAGGTCTGGCAGCGGGGATGTGAACCCACTGACGGAGAATAGAGGGGAGCCACATAAATGCTATGTTCAGCACTGGGTTTACATGTCGGTGGCATGTTGGCTGCTGCTTTGGGTTAGTTTCACGTCCAAGTTTAGAAAAGCCCCGTTGATAACTCTGTCAGAGTTCTGCAATATTTTGCTAATCAGGTCTTTTCTTTTTATCTCAAATTAAAACAAGCAGAAAAAAATCCATTCAAAATGTTGTGCAAAATGATTTACAAGGTGTGTGTCTACATACATAATGCCAATGTTGTGGGATATGCATATTTAATATTATTAAAATTTTAATAGGGTTGTTCTTCTCTAGAAGTTTCTGCAACACAACAAATGTAAATCAGAAATACAGAAAAGTATTCGCATCATGTAGCTCTCTGCTTTAAAAGAGGCCCATATTTTTCTTCAGGTCTGCTCCCTGCATCTTAATTAGGGTTGGTGTGGGAGGGAAGATCTCTCACACAACAAGATTCCTGCCATTCTGCTGCTTTGTGGGAACTGGGCTACAGAGCGATGCATTGGTGTCAGAGAGCACAAAGCAGAGAGTGAGACGCGCACAAAAAACTCCCCCAGAACTTTTTCTTCCTCCTTTCCTCGGCCCAGACTACAAAAAAGACAAGGGGGCATTTATAGCCTGCCTGTGTACCTCCTCCAGACATTGCAACCAATGGGCTCCCTTTCAGGGCACCAGTCAGTCCACATCCAGAGCCATTGACTCGGAGCTGAGGGGAACAATCTGCTCTGCTGAAAGACTCGCTGAAAGAGCCTTTGTGTGTCTGAACAACATGATGTTTCCTCGTAGGGATACACGATGCTAAACTCAGTTTAATTTCTCGATTTAAAGCAACATTGTGACCAATAGCTGTTTATTGAGTCTCTATGTAAAGTAAGTGTGCTTCCATTCGGTATGTGCACATTTCTATATTACTAAATTATACAAAACTAAAACTAAGCTCCAACATGTAGATACATTCCAGTGGAGGGAGCTTTAATTTAAATAGATAGCACAGCTATTTCTGATCTATAAAAGCAAATATCAGGAGCAGTTCATAAAATATATATTTTTTGCATTTAACAGAAAAATAATCTGCTGTATGTTTGCATGTTTATACAATGCTTACAATGTAGTTGTAGTGCAGTGAGCAAGCATTATAGAATATATATATATATATATATATATATATATAGAATGGAATAAGGAAACATGATACTGAATAAGTATGCCAGTGAAATGCATAAGAGTTTTCAAGCCAAATAACTGGTTTCAATAAAAAAAAACATTATTGGGATGTGTGATAAGAAATCAAATTCACGGATAATGGCGAACAGGATGTCTCCAAGGACATTTCGCAGTTCCTCCGCTCTAAGCTTACACTGCTAAAGGAGACAATGCTGACAGCAAAATACCCATTGTCCACTCCTGCAGAGACGGAGGAAGGAGCCAAGGCAATGACACCACATTTTCTGTAGGTGTCAACATATTTTTGTCACTATCATGCTGTGAAACCCTTGAGGGGCAAAAACAAACAATTCGTCATCGGGTTTACGAGATTATAAGTGTTTTAATTTGATTTCAGAGGGGAACTTCATTATAAACGCTGACAAACCACTGAATTGAGAAAAAATAACAGCTGAAAAAAAGCCACCCAGCTTGTTGTCTAGTCACCCATGACATGAGGAAGGAGGGGGAGATGGCTAAATTAGGCCAAACGGTAAATATTTTAGGAAGCCTCATCCATTATTGATGAATGGCTTTACCTTGCTAAGCAGACTACATATCGAGTGTCTTTCCAGTCTTCTCTCGACCGGAGGCCTCACTCTGCACAATGCATAAACCCAAGGAATGTGCCACAAACGCAGCAGGTGACATTCAGTATGTTTTTTTTGGATTATTTCATGCGGAATGTACCACTCTGTTATTAAAATATTGACAGATTTTAATCAAAAAGTTAATTCAACAAATGTTGCATAAGGTAATTGTTTTTTTTAAATCTGGCTTAATCTGATCACATGAATAAATAACAGGCTTGGTCCTAAATAAATATGAGGTCAAGTTCGCAAGAGATTATGTCACGTACTGTACAGCACGACGTTCAAGAAATTTCCTCAGCAGGTGATTTCAATTTGATAACTCATCTTCTTCATTCTCTGTTTAGTGATGAAAAACATCAACCTTCGTACATTGCTCTCAGATAACCTACCTCTGAAATTAAAGCTGATGCATTTTCGGCTAATACTTCATGTGTCTTGGAATACGTCATTTTTACACAGGGAGGTGTGAAGTCACGTTCTGGTTGGAGAACATTTCCAACACCACCTGATTCTGTCCCTAGTAACTAATGATTATTTTTTATTATTGATTACTCTGTCCATATTACATGGTAAACTGATTAGCCATTTGGTCTATAAAATGTCCCAAAATGGTAGAAAATGGTGGAAATTATTAGTTATTGTTTTCCTAAGCCCAAGATGCAATCTCAAACGTCTTGTCTTCTCCCGACCAACAGTTGTCAAACCAAAAGTATTTCATTTACTATAAAAGAAGATTAAATCAACCAGGAAAATATTCACATTTAAGAAGCTGGATTCAGAGCAATCATTGGTGAACCAGTGAAGAAGCTGTAGTTTTGAGTACTTACTGGTGGTGTTTCCAGACATCTGAATGATGCATTTGCTCTCTTTTGAAGTCTCCCTTGAATTGAAGGGGCGGACACGCACCGCCACCTTCACCGAGGCTGCCATGGTGCTGGCTTCCTAGCACCGTGGGGTGCCTTGTCTGGTGCCCTGCTGTAGGGCCTGTAGGTCAGGAAAAAAAAGGAGCAAATAGTCAATCATAATTCAAGTTTTTGTTTTGCTAAAACACAATTTTGCAAACTATCCTGGTTTATTTAAAATATTAAACACAATTAACAAAACCACACATGCACGTTAAAATGTATTATTTTATATTATATATAAAATACATATTATATGTTTACTATGGAGTAAACAAAAATATGCTCGCAAATAAGAGTAAACTGAAAGTGATTAGGCAGCACACAATTGGATCTGGCCACCACTCGTCTGGTCCACATCACAGGCTGTAACTTCCCTTTTATGGAGCTCACTTCTTGATTGAAGTTCGTTCAGGTGGTGCACATATATTGGCCCAGTGACTCATGTTGTGACATTTTAAATGGCAGCGTTATGAAATGGCAAAACGTTTCAAAAGTGCCATTTTGAATTGCAAGATGTGTGTACAGCAGAACATTTGTTCAGAATTTGGGAGTTTGCAGTTTTAATCATTGTGCAATGCATATCATTTTAGTGTGTAATATATTTTTTATATATTTTATATACTAATAAAAAACAAAGAGAATTCCAATTTATATCAGTAAGTATGTATGCATTGTGGTGTTGTGTTCAGTTGTGTTACACAACATAATGTTGTTATTTTATGTGATGCTATGTTATATTACTTTATGCTATATTGTGCTTTATATTATGTTATGTCATGTTGTGCTTTATGTCTTAATAGTAACTAAATGGAATTAATTTTTTGATGCAATTTTTTTTACAGTAGAAGTACTTCTGTTTACAGTATTGTGTTTTTACTGTAATTGCATGTAAATTCACTTCGCTCTGCAATTTAGTCTTTTAGTCTGGACACAAAGGATCCAATTTTCCCCTCAGAGAGGAAGCCAATCGCAAAATACAGACGCGACTTTCTTGATAACTGTTGATACAGATGGTGATTAGCCCTTCGAAAGTGTTCTAAATAACTTGTACCACAAGTTTATTTAGAAAAAGCAACTTTTAGCACTAAACCATCTGTATTGGGCATGTCAACAGCTTTGTAAACCACACCTCCAATACGAATAAATGAGTGGATCCCTCTCAGACCTCATCTAAAAATACATTGAGGTCTGGTGTTAGCCAGGCTACAGTATTGGGTGATCAACTTTAAAATAATAAAAAAAACTTTTAAATACTGTGATTTTAGTCTAATCTACTCTAATAATCATTGACAGTAATATTACTAGTCTATAATACAGATAATAACAGCAGATTTCTAGAAGTTCACAGTGTTTTGTTTTGTTATGCTGCATAACTTATGTCTAATTTTTGACCCTAAGATGAAAAATGCATCGGAAGGACAGAATATTAAACCTCTTGGTTGATGTGTTCAGAACAATAGAGAAAGGGCAGGGCTATGTGGTTGTAACATGAAAAGACCATGCATGGTCAGCTACAGCCGAGGGAGATGGATAAAAAAGCTAGAGGTAACAAAAGAAGTGCAGAAGCAGCTAAATGTCAGGCTGTTTCCCCGGATCACAATGGCACAGAAATCAGCCACAAATCCAGGGGGTCTGGCTCCATTCAGCAGCTCCGTTTCATGGACATATCCTGTCATACTGTCTGCTAAAAGTCTAAATATGACCATTAAATCCACGCTGCCACGCCACGTTTGAGTGTGCGGTGGCATCATGGGTGTGACCAAGAGCCACCGTGACTCACCATTTGTGCCAGTCAAATCCAATGAATTTGATATCTTAATCAATCGATAAAGATAAAAACTAATGAATTCCATACTGTCAACCTATCATATTACCAACCTTTATTTGAAGATATCACTAGGAGAAAGTGACGTTTCTATAACTTCATCGATAGCCAGCCGCAAAATTTTGGACACCGTTGGAATTGAATTAATATTCAGAGAATGTTTCAGGCGTTTTTGCAACCCAAGTGTCTGTCATCGTCATTGATTGTTGGAAATGTGCTGTGTCACCCTGCTTTACTGAGACATCTCCTAAAGCTGTGAAATGGGGAAACAGTGCGTCATGCTTTTTTTTTTTTTTTTTTTTTTAAGGTGTAGCCATAGAGTAGATTTCACTGAAGACGAATGAGAATCAATGAACAAGTGACATTTGGATTCAACAACCCGGGTCGACGTTTTTCAAATGAAGGGATGAAGATATAGAGATATATGCATATACACTTTAACATACTTCCGGCAATTGAAATCGTCTTATTTACTCCAACAACATTATAATCCGTTCATACAGATGCTCAGACCAATCAGCTGATGATGCATCTCAGCTGGGCGGCCACCATTTTCCCGGTGACAAATCCTAATGTAATAAACCATGCTGATATGTACTTTACTTTGACGACAGTTCGATGCAATTTCCCTTTTTTTTTCCTCTTCATCACAACAAATACACATTTACCTGTCCCTATTGATTTGGCACGAGCGCATTGGCACAAGTCAACACAGGCTTAGGGCCTGTCTGTTCAGGCTAAAACTGATAATTCTGTAATTACTTCTTATGAAGGGGGGGGGGCAAACAATTGTCATTGTGGGCGAGATAATAGATAATAGAATGTCATCAGTTGCAGCGACTCTCGCCCGATGACAGAGCGTTTATTCGCGTCTTTGCTGCGTCGTTAAAACACCGTTTATCCGACAATATTTCGGCGGAGTAGCTTTAATTGTCATTCCCCCCCCCCTGTCAACGCTGTCCTCTAACCCGCTGACAGCCTCCTCCATGGCCGCACCCTATGCCCATCTCTTCCCAGGAGATCCGGCGCTAAGTAAATAAAAGCAGCGACGGACATGTTTGTAGGAAACCTACCTTCCGCAGTGCCAGGAACGTCTTTTTTTTCCTCCTCCCTGCGTGCGAGTTATTCGCTCTTCCTCTGCTTAATTATCCGGCTCCTGCAACTACCTCCACCTCCTCTAGTCTCCTCCAGGGCTGAGGTTACTCCGGTGTGTCCTCTAACCCACCCACCGCCCCCCCCCACTTCACCCACCCCCCGCTGCCCTGCCCTGCCAGCCAGGGGGGAAAAAACAAACGCACGGGAAAAGGAGAAGCGGACGTGTCTTGCGGGTTTTCGGCTTCTTCGGCTTCTTCCACAGGAGTCCGGAGCGGTCAAAATGGCTCTGTGTTGTCTCCCCTTGTCTTCGGCGAGGATGCTCGAGCTCCACCGAGCCGGTGACATCACCGCCGAGGGAGGTAACAGCATCAATGCAGTAGTGGGAAGAGAGGAGGGAGGGAGGGGAGGGAGGGGAGGGGGCAAGATTAGTATCCCTCATCAAACAGCCCATATAAATTAAGCTGCTGCTGTTAAATCATTTTATTCTTTAAGTTAGAGGAAAAAAACAACAGCAAATGGCATGGGTGGAGTAATTCTCCATAAATAAAAAAAAAAAGGTTTTGTGCATAAACTGTTTCGGCTCACTAGGTGGACAATGGAGGCATGAACAGGCATTTGTTGTGAATAATGTTTTTAGTAGGTCAGGCCGGGGGCATCCAGCTGAGAGGAGACAAACCGGCACAAAGCAGGTCTCTGCACCATGGAAACTGCCTGCTCAGTGACGCGCACAATACAGCCAGCATCTTGCAGCAAGTCTGGTTCTTTGGCTCCCCCCTGGAGTAGACGAAGGATCATGTGGCTCCGAAAGTTTGGGGAATAGTTTCTCATTCTCATGTGATGCGGCTTATCTGCATTGCTGTCGGGAGATTGTACAGTCAGTCAGTGTCTGTGTCTCCCCACGCCCTCTCTTTCCAGCAAAAAATAGTTAATTGGTAAATGTACAGTAGACATCGACCTGTATAAAGTAAACTAAACTTAACTCAAACATTGGTTAGTTGAATAATCCATTAGATGCTAAAAATTACATGAATAGCCAACCATTTTGATAATCGAGTTGAGTCATTTTTAGGGAGAAAATGTCTGAATTCTCTGGCTCCAGCTTCTCAAATCTAATTTATTTCTGTTGGTGTAGACAAAAAAAGACATTTTAGTTTGCATCTTCAGCTTGAGAAACATTTACTAATTGATAGATAATCTGAATAGTTTGTAGTTGCTGCTCTAAGATTCGGCCATAATTGATGCTATCAATTCCACCTGTGGATTTCTAGCTGTGATATATCAAATTGTCTGTAAAAAAAGCTTGTACCTAGTAGGCCATAAAGAAGGTGCAGAGGCAGAGGGCTTGTTCAGATCAATCTGTTAGTATATGAATCTATAGAGCTAATCAGGGCTCTGAAATATCAGGAGCCTAACTGTGCTGTGTATTGATAAATCCATGGTGCTGTCCATGGTGCTGAAGTAGCAGACAGATTTGTAATTGTGTCTTTTTCTCTCAATTCCACCCTCCTGTCAGTTTCATGTTAGATCTATAATATTCAATGTATTCTAATATAAGTATATACTGTTCTATCAATATTCAATTATTTGCTATATTGTAGGTTATACATTCTCATAACTCTCAGACTAAAGCTATAGGACATAAAGGCTGCAGCATTTTATTGAATTAGCTGCACCTTAATCATATGAGATAAAATCTTCACTGTCTTATCACATAAGGGTGTGGAGGCCTTTTTTGACATGTAGGAAGTAGGAAAAGCACAGGTAAAGAAAAAGTATGATAGCTGTATTTCATTTAGCTGCTCATATAGTTATTGCTGTTTTACTGCAATAACATGGTACTGTATTATTTTTAATGTAATACTGGTATTCATCATAGACTGTATAGTGAGGTCTATAGTATTTAACTACAGAATTAGAAGCAGAACTTTGAAATAGAGTGTAATTAAAACGTATTAAACCAACCATTATGTTAATATGATAATCGAGAGGTATTGTACCTTTGTATAGTTTTTTTTATAGCAAAAGATATAATTTCCCATTTCTTTAGAACTGAATCACATAAACCTGCATTGGTATTATATTTATTCAAGGAAGGGGGATTTTTCGTAGTCCAACCTGTGTGAACACATGAGAAGATGGAGGGCAGCGCCTGATTACATGTTCTCTTAGAGTGGATCTTGGACAGTCATTGAACTGATTGCCGAGATGAGATGACCTGGCCTAATCATTGCAATCATTACAAATGTCTCTTCGTATGTGCAAGTGACCTGAGCCACACACACAACAGGAATGGATCAGTTCCTAGAGGTTGTTGCTATGAGTTAAATATATTTTCTTGTTACAGTCAACTATTTCACACTATCCTTTTTGCTGCCTTTTATAGTTTCTGAAACATTATATATTTACAATACTTATAATCTACTGTATGCCTCTTGATTGAATTAAAATTATGAGATAAATGCATAATCTGTTGCACATTAGGCTTAGCATCGATAAAGGGTAATGAACAGAAACTCGTGGTAGGATACTCTGGCCGCTCAGGTTTCAGCCTGAGTGAAATACAATGCAATTGTGTTTTGTGACCTTGCTCTTTGCTCAGTCCTACCATTCCTATTGCTCTCTCTCTCTCTCACACACACACACACACACACACACACACACACACACACACACACACACACACACACACACACACATACACTTCCTTGATGTGTAACATCTCTTGAGGGCCCTTTATGTCTCCTCCACTCGTTTCTGATGCAATTCCTTTATTTAATTCATCAGCATCAAGACTTAAAGCGCTAATCTGTATACAGGGGAGTATCTGCTTGAAGGTAGCTATGGTTCAGCAGCACCACTCAGGAAATATAAGCGGTGAGTGTAAATCACGACAGATATAAAAAAAAAACATGATGTCACTCCCATGACTCACCACATACAAGATAAAAAAGTCTTCCATGTTCCATGTTTGGAAAATTAGGCCATGCCGAAGGCCCAGTTTTATAAGAGAGGAAATGTCTTTTGATTATTTAGGAGTGTCCACTACAGAGAGATGGAAGGAGGAGCCTGCTGGTTGGGTATTATTCTGCCCAACCTACCAGCTCTATTCTGCCATGTCTAAATTCAGTGGCACAGGAGCCTGAATAATTTATTGGTTGAATGAGCTGTTGCCTTGAGCGTAATGTGACAGACATGTTTTCTTAAAGAGATGCTCTTGGTGTGTATCCCTCAATGCGTGTCGCTCAGCACTCCCTCCCCCTAATTACATTCAGCACTGAAATATCAATAAACCCAAAGTTATCTGTGGACTGGAAGATCATTCTCCTTCTTGTGGTTGACAAGAGATACTTTTAATTGAATAGATAATAAAAATAGGGTATATTTTATTTGTCCTACAATGGGGAAATTTACAATTGAGTATTATTTTTATGGTTTTTATGGTTTAATTCAAGGCCGAAGGTAGAGAGACGTCGGAGGACTGAGTTGTACTGAGCTGGACAGGTGGACGAGGGAGTGTGGCGGGCTGAGGTTAAGCTCAGGGTTTAGTAAGTAAGCAGGCGAGGCAGGCGGGCTCGCCTGTCATGGACAAACTGTCAAGAGGGGGCGTCCGCGCTGACATTACTGGAATTGCGTTATTAAGTGAGGGCAACACTGTCTGATAAACGGTACCAAATGGGTTTCATGGGAAATGAGTCATTCTGTGGTCTGGATGTGGGCCAGGTTTGTGTTCTCTGTCCAAAGAATAAATGGGTGCTCTGCTCCCTCCACCTCACCACACAGCTGTAATCCCTGATGAAGCTTTTGTAGAAGTTAGCAAAGCCAAGGAACCGCTGGACTAGAGTCAGATACGTGAGTATAAGCCACTACCAGTAGCTGAATCTCTATGGGGATCCACACCTGCCCGATCTTAGCAATCAATCAATCAATATAGAGACACAATGAATGACCTTTGATAGAGACAAAGGAAAAAAACCTGCACCAACAGGAGGATGATGGCGTTGTGAGTCATAGGTGAACAGGCTGAACAGGTGGCTGGAAGGCAACTGAAGGACTATGTGGGAGCAGATCATAAAGGAGATGTGGGGGCAAAGACAGAACTCTGCTTCAAGCTTCTCCCCAGGTGGTAAACTGAGGGAATAGATCACAGGTGGGGTTCAGTGTGTGATGAGGGAGCAGTAGCTTCTGGTGCCTCACATGGGAAAAGGGAGGCAGGAGAACTAGCAAATGAACAGAGGCTTCTGGAAAGAGCGTCCACCAAAATGGGAGATTAAAGTGTCCATTATACCAGAGTCATCCCTAGCCAGTGGTTATTCTTTAATTGAATCACATAGCCTATGGAGAAACATCCCCTGAAGTAAAGCATCATTCAAACCACAGCATCAGATATTTTGCCTCTTCTGTTATATAGGTAGGAGGTTGTTGGAGCTCAGCGGATCGTCCACTACTTGAAAAATTGATGGTTTAGTTTCTCCAGTCCACAAGTTGCAATTTGAGCAGGATACTAGAAAGGTGCTATAAAAATGCAGTCCATGAGGACTGCATTAAAGGTGGACCCTTTACTGACTTTAACATGCTTACAAATGTAATATAACATTGTAGGGATAAATACTATAGGCTTGAAGGTACACAAGGATGTGAGGCAAGTCAAAATGTAGAGGAAATGACGGATGGTAGAGATAAATTGGATGGTGGATGCCAGAACTGAGAATTTTGCTATGTGCAACCACCAGTGATCAGGTGAGGAGAACACTGTTGAGTTTATGAGTTGATGCTGAGGAAGGAAGCCACACCCACATCGTGTACCTACACACAGGAAGTGCCATGGGAAAATAAGAGACACATGGGAAAAAACGTAATACATGAAAACACAAGAGAAATATCGAATAATGCTGTTAATAACGTCAAATGCTGCTGGTTTTTGATGGTTTCCATTCGCTTCGAATGTCACTGGTTCATCATATCTATCTCTGTTATGATTTCTTTGCACAAGTGCATAATCATTTATCATCGAGCTTTAATTATTTCCTTGGTCTATGTCCTGTTGTCAATGTAATCGTGGTGTGGTAAAATCACAGGCATCACATTCCAGTCCACATCCTCTCAGATTGCAACTTTCCGATAGATGCTGCATGTGAGGTAAACTGGCGAATTAATCATGTTCAACATACTCCCCCTGGTGGAATAAAAATACATGAAAAAACCGACATGGCAATAGGAGACAAATTGTTGGGGAAAAAAAAGCCACAAAATTCTAGATTAATGGAGAACAGTTTATTGTAGAGTTCAGTAACACATTGCAACACCATCATCCTGACATGTAACCTTAATTTTAACTAGGTTTAAATCCTCATGAATGAAGGACAAATCCTTTCAGTAACAAAAGTATTTGGGACAGCGGGCGGGCGACATCTTACTGACATTTCACCATCACGTTACGTGAACCTTACTGACCACTTGCACAGCAGTCACCTCGACATTTACCACAGTTTACATCCATCGAAGCAACAGGGGGGTGACCGGCTCGGACTAACTAGCTTGGTGTGAGCAAAACAAATCTCTATGTCCACAGTCCTCAGCATGGGATGAAAAACTCAAGTAGTCATTGTTGAAAAGGCTCCATAATCAGGATTTCCTCCCCTGCCTTATATTGCTCAGATGATTATAACTCAGATTACTCATCAATAAAAGGAATATGTCATATGTACAGTGTGAAACTGTGTTAAGAGTTTAAAATTAAATTCACTTTTATCACAGAAATGTTATTCTCTATCCAATTCAAGATCCCACATTGAAGACAGCTTGACTGTTGCAGTCCCTCTCGCTGTCCATCGCAGGACTCCTAGGTCCAATACTTAAACAGGATACCGTAAATGACACTTGTAAAAGTACAACTTCTGTTATGTAATAAATAAACGTGTCACTATTAAGACCTAAATCAAAAGCTTTAATCACTCAAACACTATTAAAGTAAGTCACAAGTAATGCACGTTTATTCGGCTAACATTTAACAGCACCTTTCAGTGGTAACGCTGCAGTACTGAAGGTACTGCATATTACCATCGTGTATTTGCAGAGATGGACATACAGGTACATGTGACTTCGATGTAGTCGCTGTTACCCTGACGTACCATGCATAGTGCACAGGATCAATGCCCAATGTCACATAAAAACGTGTGATTAGGGCATTGTAAAGTGTGGTGAGCTCAATTACTATAAATATATGATGTCCAACTACTTGAATGTGACTTATTCTGCAGCCTAGTAGCTTCAGTATGTGCAACTTTAGGTGACCGGTAAGAATAAATTTGCTATTCCAGTGGCAACTTATTGGATTACATGTTATTTCAATTTTAAACAAAAAAAGGATATGTGGCCCCCATGTGATATGGTTCAATGTTGGCAATTTGACAAGCAGATTTTTTGTATTTTACTTAGGAAAAGCACTACTTATGAGAAACATCTGGTTGAAAATGTACCAACCCATGGCATCCTTTATAAGAATATATTTCTAGCAAAATCAAATATTACATTTGACTGATCTTTCCTGCATCCTTTTCATGATATGTGAAAAATGGCATTATTAATCCTTTGTTATCATTTGTAGAAAGATGCTCAAATGTTGTCTGCATGTTTTGAAATATGTGAAAACCGCTATCACCTGTATATGAATCATTGGAAAGTTGCTATAAATATAATCTCATTAAAAGGTTACACAGAAGGGAAGGGAAGACATAACTGAAATCCTCCAAATACACAAGTTAATGAGGAAAACTGCTATTAAGAAGCTAATACATATGGGTGGAAAACACTCAAACGAACACAGTAAGTCATTTGGGGGAATGCGATGTTTGTTGTTTCGCCCGCGGTTACGGATTGATATAAATTTCATCTCTGCATTCAGTTCAAAAAATACGTCAGACATGTAGAGCCTAGCTTCACACTAAGACAGGAAGCAAATGGGAAACAGCTAGCTTAGCTGCTTCAAACATTTGGAAAAAAATGCACCTTCCAGCAATCCTAAAGATGTCTTATTTCTACAGTATTGAATTATCAACATGCCATAAAGTAGGAACACAAAATGAGTCTGTACAGGAAGTTGGAGCTGTTTCTTTGACCGGCGATGCAATGTTTGCTTAATCTCAACAGTCTTGCGCATGAGGCTTCGCTTTGTAGTAACGTTATAAAGGGCGACTAGCTTGCTGGCTAACAAGACAAGCTGTATCAGTACTAGTAATTGTAGACATAGCTTTTTAACTCGCTAGCAATAGCTAGGCTAGCTAACTCCATCTGCTTCCATGCTTTGTGCTAAGCTAGTATGGACACATAGCCTGTCTATCTCTGTGGAACTATATGCACAGAAATGAGGCCTCATATCAGTCTGGCTGGAGGTGACATTCCCCTAAAAACCTTAAGATTGATCAACAAAGGAGCCTGTCGACGAGGACGTCATACAGTTGTATTGAATGGCTTACAACTGGGTGTAAAAAGCCACGAGCCGCTGCGGCTTCCCTTCCTGGAGTCACTGAGGCACTACTTCCTTCAGTGAGGCCAGGGCTGAGTGGATGCGGACGTGAAGCCTGTTCTCAAAGTCGTAGCCAGTGAAATCCTCCTACAAAATGTTTCAAATCAATGAACAGAATTAAAGAAACATCATCAGTTAATTGTATATATCTTACGTTAAACATTACGGGCCTATGGATTTAATATCTAAATATTTTACCTTTGATTGAAGTAGCAATGATCTCCCCTTTCCCACTGTCTGGATTGCAAAACAACAACGAAAAATAAAAGATTATAACTGATTATCATTATCAACATAACTAATAATTTAATGTTATAAATCAACATACATCTTTGGCTTCATAAACTAAACCCAAACATATGACTGCTACGTGCAGTAGACTGACCTCTGGCTTTGCAAGGAGTATACATCCCAGCTCGTAGACGGCGTACGGCTGCACGTATGAGTTGATCTGCCGTCCATACTCGTCTCTGGCAGCCAGCTGCAACGACTGCACCCCAGATAAAATGGACAGAGAGCAAAAGGTGAGTAACTATGTGTTGCAGGTGAAAATCAACTGCAAAGTCATTGGGGACTCAATGCAGACTGATACCTGAACAGCATCTCTCATGTTTCCATGACATTTGTGAATGGCACCGAGTAAGAGATGCTTCAGGCCTCTGCACGCAGCATCGTCTAAACTCTGTAACACTGAACAGATATGACAGCAAATCATTACACTGGGTGAAAATTAACTTCGCGAGAGTCTGAAGTGGTTGTGTTGGTATGAGTTCATGATGAATCCTGCAGGTATTCACCCTGATTCATTATCTGGAGTTTAGATGATGAGCAGTTTGGAAGGGCTTTCCACAGATATAGCACTTCGATGACGCCGAGGATGCATAGCTCTCTGGTGGGAGAAATCTTTCGCAATCTCTCAGCCTGCAGGAAGGAATGAGACAGAGAGAAAAACGTAATCATGACACGCTCATCATGATTGACTTTGAAAGAAAAAGAGGAAAACAAATCTCCAGCAAAGCCCACCCTTTTGACAGCAAACTGCTCTATCTGGTTATTTTTCCTCTTGAACAGCTTCTGCACGTCTTTGAAAACTCCGCTGGCTCCATCCAGGTCACCTGAAGCACCCTGACTGACTGGGGGGGGAAATACACATAAAAAGGATTGCATAGAACCACAAAAGAAACAACCACAGCAATGCAAGCGTCTGTTAGTGTGCGACAGACTCACCTCCGGTCAGGTAGGCATAGTAGCACTGTGACCAGCGTGACTCATTCTTCAGCCGTTCAAACGACCTGTACGCATCCTCGAAATTCATCTCTATCATGCTACACCAACCTGACACAAAGACGAGCAGAGAAAATACCAAAGGGAATCCTTCACTGCGTAAGCTCAGTGCCAATATGTCACGACTAAGCTGGTGAGAGAACACATACCAATCTCATAGAGACACACATGCTGGATCTCTCTTTGGTCTGATGCAAGTTCTAATGCATCATGGAAACAGGCCAAAGCACTGTTGATATGGCACTGGGGACAGAGGAGAGAGCACACACACCAAAAGGTAACAGTCATTATGTTAGACACACACTACATGCATGTGTTGAATGACGGAGTTAGATAAGTAGATGTTTGATCAGATGTTAGCGAATGAATGAACAGTCTAGTGTGTATTAAAGGGGACCTATTGTGTTCCATTTATAAACATTAGCATGCTTTTATGGTTCAAACGCACTAATTTTCACCTGTAGCAGCAATGCATTCTGCCTTTCCACCCACTTGCTCTTAAAAACCCTGTTCTCCCCCCACCCACTCTGTTGTGATGGGCCTAGTGCTGTCAGAAGTGTCAGAGAAGCTGGGGGTGAAGTATTAGCGATCTAGAAGGAGGGGGCGGTTGATTAGCTTCAAATTGTGTTATAACATCACAGCCAGAGCCATTTTGAAATTGGTTGTGTTCAGCAACACTAAAGAAGAAGCCAGACCAAAAGAGAACAATTAGATGGATTTAGGTCATAGTTTATATGTTATCACAAACACATATTTTTTTTCTGTATGTGCTTGAACGGTGGCTGTCGTGCTGGGTGCTTTTCATCCACTGTCATTACAGAGCATTACAACGGTCTTATTATCTAGCCTTCACAATACTAATACATACCTCTAGCCTGTGAACCCGTCCTTTAAAGAACATGAAGAGGGAGGAGTTGGGGTAAACCACCGACTTTCTCTGCAGAATAGCTTTGGCTTCCAGCAGCCCTGTGTGTGTGTCAGAGCCATCCAGAGCAAAGAAGGGCAGCACTACTGTGTGATACCACAAGAGGGCCAACCTGTGCAACGCAACAAGAGATTCATCTCAGAGGGTGTCAAAAGCTTTCACAACAATTGGATCCTAAAGCTTAATTGTAATTAGTATGAAACTGCATATAAAAATAGCAGTACTGAATCGATTTCAATTCTTCCGGTCTCTGTTTTAAATGTAAAAAAAAAATACTGTTGGGTGAGTGTGATTGCTAATACGATCAGTAGAGACACTAGGCATCTGATAGCCTTCCTTTGCAGGAAAGCCAAAATTTACCTGAGCTAATGCTCGACAGCAGGTAATTATGGATATAGAGTGCAGATACTGAGCTTATTAGTCAGTTATGGCATGCAGCAGGTATGGCAAGACATAAGGTATGTCTCCCTGCTAAGCTGTGTCATCCTGATGAAGACATTTGTGTTGAAATGTTAGTCTTATTAAAAATGTATGTGTTTATACTGTGTGCTACAGTGTTTTTGGACTTCTCATATTAAAAAAAAAAAGCTATCAGCAATACAACTTTGATTAGATCTGAGTTGTTTTCAGTAGAAGGGTTGCTATTAAAGTTCATTTTAATGGGTCACAAGTCAAAAACTGTAAGGACCATAGTTAATTGGCAAACTTCCCAGGATCTAGTGTCAAAGACTCCCAGTTTACATCAGTTTTGGCCACAAAACATAAAACTCTTATAAGACAACATCCCACATACCTTCAGCTCATAATGTCTCTATGCCAGATGTCCAGATGTCGCTAAAAGACTGTGTAGAGCTGAAGGGGGAATGCAGTCTGTCCATCTATCCGAGGTTATTATGACATCTCCACTCTTTTCACACTAAACATTTGATCCATTGCTATGAATATTTTTATTAGAGTGTGTTAAATTTAGCGTTTTAACTTTTTGTTAATCGTCTAGTGGTGGTCTCTCTCTCTCTCTACGACCTGGGCCTACTCACGTGGCGAGCGGGGCCTTCATGTCTTTGCTCTCGCTCGCATACATGAGGGATGACAGGCCCTGCAGCCGGTCGCCGGGGAAACCCAGCAGGTTGATGATCTTCAGCAGGTGCGGCGGCACCATGGAGATGCACAGGTGGAAGAGGCCGTAGCCGAAGCTGACGGATCCCTTCAGCCGGTCCAGGGCCTCCGGCGTCACGCTGTTCTCCACGGGCGCGTTGTGGTTGGCGTTGTCCACCGAGAGGGACTCCTGGTGGACGGAGGACCGCCGCTGACAGGTCTCCTGCAGGTGGCTGATGTCGCTGTGGCACTTGTTGTACATTTTCCACGCCTTGCGAAGAATCCAGCCTCCTTTGATATATGCTGGAAAAAAAGAAAGACCGTTATTTAAACATAACTATATAACGTATTCATATTTATCCTTTGTATGAAACATGGAAAGGATCGACAAGGCAAAACTGCTGTCAATATAATACACTGTTTCAGCAATAAGTCAATTAATTAAAGGGCCACTCTAATTTTTCACCTGATGATTTGCTCACTTATCATGAGACATTGCACTTAGCCGATAAAGAATATCTGACTAATCTCTTCTTTGAAGAAAGCTACTTTCATGATGTCAATGTGATATTATCACATTATGTTATCTGGGCTTTGGAGACCAGCAGAAAACCTGCAAATATAAACTGTGAATGTAGAGATGCATGACGTTGGGATTTTAGCAGAAAAAAAACATGTTATTGAGTGCATGATGGGAAGCGTAGGATTCACTGGTTCGGGAGTTTAAACCATACGTTTCAACCTCCATTGAGGATCATTGACGCCCCTGACATTCATGCTGCACCACTCATGAGATAATATTATGAACTCATTATGGAGGTTCAAGAAATGAAGTTACTGCTGTGTACTACTACATGCATGTGTGTGATGACATAATGCCAGCTCCCCGGTTGCTAAGAGAGAGACACACAATTTAATTACCTGAGAGCTCCTGCTTGACGAAGCTGAGCACGGCGAGGTACACCTGACAGTCGGCAACGATAATCTGTCTCTGTAGGCGGTCCACGACCACGACGCCTGACCTTTGAGAGTCCATCTGTATGCACACACACACATACACACACACAAACTCATTTAATAATCAGAACACACTCAGCAATTATCGGTATGCAGCCGTAGGACAACGGCTGAATGAAACACTGCTGCACGGTGGCCCATTGAGCTCATCGCTTGATTAGTTGATTACATTTCAAAGAGGCAGTGATTGAATCTGAGGGAGGGTTTGGCATGATCTCACCCCGCCGCCTGCATCATTAGGCCTCACGCTGAGGACCTAAACATCATTATCTGAGCTGTTGCGCAGCCCGCTCTGGCTCATATACCAGGGGGAGTGTCAGCAACAATGAAATTATGTTCACACTAACCACGTGAAACTAAAAAGTGAAAATTGTGTTACTATCTTTTGATTGGCGTTAACAGAATTTATTTCATCATTAATATCTCATTACCCTCCAACAGTCCAATGAATATATTTTCTTTTGGTGTCGTTCAACCACATTTTTGCACTCACGCTCTTCTTGATCTTGTTTCTGATTGTCTCTATGACTCCGGCGCTGTCGCTTTCGCACAGCTTCTCAGTCGTCCGCAGGTCGTCACAGGCCGTCTGCATCTTCTCCTCCTCAAACGTCATCATGGCGTTCTGCGAAAGGCAATGCGGCGTGGGAGAAAGCTCAGAAACGGCCTCGTGTTGTTAAATGATGCATCTCAGCGTGAGGGTACAACATTGTCTTGCTTCACAGAGCAAATCTAGAATTGGCCCGGCTTGCAAACAGAAACATCTTGTAATGAGAGGGAAGGAGTGTTACACAACGGCCTTAAAAAGGACAAAGGGCTCTTTCTGCGTAACAAAGAATGGAGGAGCACAGTGACATCTGTGCAGCTGTGTGTTTGGATGCTGCACAATCAGAACATCTTTGCTGTGATGCTGTAGAAACCTTTTGAGATCACCTATATACAGCTATAGGAAGGAAGTAGTACAAATAAAACATGTATATGGTTGCATATTTTGATATCTTGCTGTATGGCTGAGGGTTTCCCTTAATTCACACCACATTTAACTTTCCCTAAAAATATACAAATTACGATCAGAACTAACAATGCCCTCTGCCTCGGCTATGGCTTGTTAAAGTCCACACGAGGGGCGTTGTCAGAGGCTGCGAGACAACTGTGCTGCAAACCCCCCCCTCCATCATTAGTGAAAGTCAGAGCTTTGCCTTGAGAGGAGGATGCATCCATTAATGGTAATGGATGGAGAGGAATGCCAATGGTGGCGGGGATGCAACCAATTTGACAGATTGGGTTATATCAGGTCTCAACAGCCTGTGATGAATATTACATAGCAGCTATATTTTCACAATATGTGTATGTGGGATAACTTCAATAATGTTATGTAGTTTAATTCTAAAAAAAATGGTACCAGATAGTGTAACTTTCTTAAAAATGTTCTACCTACATGTTTTAAATTCTAGGTGAAATCAATATTTACAATTGACCATTCTTTTTCGGTGACATTTGACAATTTCTTATCAAAAAATCACACAACATTGTGGTTTTTGTTAAAAAATAAATAAATAAATAACCGACCCCTATATGTTATTTTTCATGGATCTTGTACAACAAGAACTGCTCTCACAGAAATAAGGCTCTTTGCATCAGAATGCAGCAGCACATACAGAACAAAAAAATAGAGCAAAGTACACATTCACATATATAAATGTGCACATTTCTGAATGAGACTAAATAAATACATGTGTATAAGTTGATTGTTTGACTGTTACCATTGTGTGAGAATCTGTAATAGCTCGTAATGTAATGATAAGCTGTCAGGGAGCTTACTCCTACATGATGTTTGTAAATTTGAATATATTTTGTATTATACATTAGTTTTAGTCTTAATCTGAGAGGAAACTCACCAGGAAACTGACGAAACTGGCCCCAAAGCTCATCAATGGGCTGTGGCTCCTACAGAGAGATAACAGGGAAGAGGAAACACAAAGCAAAACTCAAGTAGGAAGTTTTTATTGCAAAAAAGATTCCAAACACGCTCATTTTATAGTTTTAGCACCGCGGGCCAAAGTGGAGCAGGAGCAGCCCCAGCTGTCAGTCAACCAGCCTCACTACTCACTACTCCAGGTCAGTGGGTCTGACCTGCAGATAACCTATTTTCATTTAGGAAATAGTAAGTAATTCCTTTAAAAAAAAGGTTACTACAAAACTGTGGACTTAGATGAATCTCCTTACATGTATATAATCCACATCATAGGTGTCTCTAGCTTATTTTCAGGATGATAAATTACCTTTTAAATTGAATTTAGCACCCCATTTTTTTAAGAAGTTAGAACATTGTCAAAAACATACTAGCTCACAGGGACAGTGTGTAGCACTTTAATCCATTTGTTAGCTAATTAAGACATGTTAATTCATAAATACATCACCACTGTTGAGAAATGAGCGCTTGCGATATTTTGACTTGTCTTCCTGAGCTAATAATTTCTAATCTGTATTTACATTGGCCAGGTATGAAAAATACAGTCACTCAATGCACTTTTCCTTTTTATATATATATTTATATTATATAGTAAAGACAATCAGAAAAAACACAAATTTGTGTTTATGTGTTTTACATTTTGAGCTTCATATATTAAAAAAAAAAAAAAAAAAAGACTAAAGTCCATTTTTGGTATTTTTGTTCTTTACTTACGTGTATGTTAAGGAGCTGTTGTGTCAAAATGAGTTGTCTTCACCCTAAAATTATGATTTTTTTTTGGTGGGGCTCCACATTTAAATAACCTTTATCAGATTTGATGATTCAGTCACAAACTTTTGCAAATAGCAACATCATTTTTTCCCCACAAATGAGGGAATCAAACTGTGGAAAAAAAACAGTGAAACTTATCTTGCCTGGCCAGCCTGGTCTCTGACCTCTGACCCTGGAGTCACCCTTAAAACAACATAACTGTGATCTGTTCGTATAATGAAAATGTTCTTTAAAGACGTGTTCTCTGTCTTTAAGCAGTTTATAGACCGTCCCTCACAGACTTAAACCTTTGGATGTTCCTCATGCATCCAAGGCACTAACTGATGTGAAATTAAAAGCTATTTTGTGTGTGTGTTTGTGTGTGTGTGTGTGTGTGCAGCATAGTTTCACTCTTCACATTCTGTATTCAGTGTTAAGAGACTTTATGTGACACATATTTTACTAGGGCAAGGGGCAGCAACTAACAACTATTATTATCGAATACACTATTGATTATTAAAACAATCAACCGATTAATCGTTTGGTTCATAAAACGATTAATTAATTAATAAGATTAATTTATTACAGGAAAAGCAAAGGAACCAGAAAATAATCAGACCTTAGAAGCTGAAACCAGAGCATCTGGACATTTTATTCTCAATAGTCTATTATCTATCATCTATAATGTAATAGTTGGCAGCTGATTCGATTAAGTGACTAATCGCTGCAGCTCGTCCGAGCATGCAACAGAATCGGTGCATGGGAAGCGGGTTCACCTGTATCTCCGGAAGAGCTCGTCGCTCTCCTTGAAGCCGTTGTTGAGCAGCATGTTGATGCCTTGCAGGGCCATCTCGGCATCGTCTATGTGCTCTGCCTTCTCCTCCACCTGCTGCTGCTGCCCTGTCTGCTCGGGACCCGCCATTGTTTATGCCGCAGATTCAACCTGAACACGATCCTGGAACCAACCCGCATTGGGTTTTTTTTTTTATTTCCGCTGATGTCGAGGGTTTTTCGTTTTTTTTTTTTTTAACTGGGTCGTGCCTTTCTGGTCTAATAAGGAAGAGGGGGGGCGGAAAAAAAAAGCTTCCGCAGGGCTCCAGACGTCTGTGCACCTCGGGGATAGGCCACCGATGCCCCCTGCTCCTCACCCCCTCCAGACGGACTCAATTACACCGCACTCCGGCGAATTAGCGTGAACATCCCCGCTGCTTCGGTCACAAAACAACCGCTAAATAAGCCATCCGTCCCGTATTTTGTTTTCTTTTCCTCTCCCTTCCTCCTCCTCCTTCTTCTTCTTCTTCTTCTTCTTCCTCCCTCCTTCCTGCAGCATCCAGCCGCGCAGCATCCGCCGTGTTACATAACCAGGACCCGGGCTGCTGTGCCGCTCCGCCGGCCCCCCACGTAACGGACTCGTCAAGACGGCTTGGCGTCATGACGTAAGGCGGAACGCCGGGGGGGATGGAGGAGGAGGGGGGAGGGGCATCCATGCGTCCTGCAGACGCGGGTTCGAAACCCCAGCCCGGCCACCTCCTACAGCGACGACATTAAAGCTAATTTAATTAAAAGCCATTTAAGCTCACTGGCATCTCTAGTTGCTGAAATCTATGACTGGCATTTTGTACTCAAAATTTTTTAAAAAAACTAAATAAGATAAGATAAGATAGGACTTTATTGATCGCACAACGGGGAAATTTGCTTGTTACTGCAGCGTACAGAGTAAAGAAAAAGAAAATAAAAGCTAAAGAAAATAAAAGCTATAAAAAAAATAAAAAATACACAACACTATATAAAAAATTTGTTGAATTTGTTCATCAGCATACACAGTATGCATTATGGACATATTTAGAATGGAAAAAAATACTTATAAATAGCAAGAAAAAGGTATGCAAAAGCAAAGCATATATACATACATACATGCACGTACATACCTACATACATACACACACACACACACACATATTTGCATATTTGCATATATATACGCACATACACACATGTACACATACATAGCTAATGCATACTTAAGGTGCAGGATGTGTGTGTAGAGTAAAGTGACGAGTGGAGGAAAAGTGACTACAGTGAGACTTATGTTTATGTTATGTTATAAAGTCGGGATGAATGATCTGAGGAAGCGCCTCTTCTTGCAGCGAGGGTGTTTGAGTCAAATGTTACTCCTACAACTTAGACATAGGATTTAAGCAAAAAAAAGGCAAAATAAGATAAGAAAAGAAAATCCTTTATTTGTCCCACAGTGGCTAAACTGCAGCAGTGAGAGAGAAATGCAATAAAAGTAGATTGCAAAAATAAAAAAAATATATATATACAACATAATATAATATAGGATAGCTGCACCATATATTTGCTTTTAGCAGTGTTTGTTGTAGAGTCTCACAGCAGCAGGAACGTTTTTCAAGTGCTTCCCGTCATATAAGTTATCAACTTCCTGCTGAAAACATGGCTTAGACAAACCCTCCCAGAAAGAGGTCATTTTATTGAAATGGAAAAGCTGATGCTGACATATATCTTCTGTTTATTGATCCAGGTCTCTAGACCATGGGGGGCAGACCCAGTTTATTTCATGTCCAGCACAATTATATTAATTAATTAGGAATATTTGCATTATTAATTAACCTTCAATATAGAAAACAGGAGAGATTACCTTAATAATATGTCTTAGTTTTTCCATATTAAGACTACTGTCCCTGACAGTGCCCATTCAGCTTGTTCGCAGTAATTATTATCTCCTGCTCTTTGCTCACTCCTCCAGCTGTGGGCCACGCCTGTGCAACAACCTGCTGACAAAGACACGTCACGCTACGCCTCCCGCTGACACTTGTGAAGGATGACCGAAGTCTCCTCTGAAACATGTAAAGAAAAGGTATGAGAAGCATTTACTGAATTCAACTATAAGTGTAAAACTGATAGTATGATGAGGCTATGAATTGAAGCTGCAATTTAATACATAATACTAATAATAAAATAATGTGAGCTCACAGGATTGGATGAAAGCATGTTATCTCCCTCCACTTCTCGATCAATTCTACTGGCACTAACTTTCATTTTCTTTGCAAACTGTGAGAATATCCTGCTGTTTTTATAGTCTGTACACAAGTTCACTCAAATGTCAGCGTGTCTGGAATAGATGGAGCATGCACAAAGAGCAAAAGTCAACAATTGCTTATCTTTTGAACTGTACAGCGGGGGTGGTGCCTCCACCCTGCAGGACACTGAACCACCAAGATCTGATCCTATTCAAAAGTGTTTAGTTGTCATTTGCTCTCAAGACAGACGGACATGGAGCTTGGATCAACAGTCGGAGCCCTGAGGAGTACGAGGGTGTTGGTTGGCAGCGAGGTCCTCCCTGCAGTGGTTGTAATAAAGGATGGGAAAATCCATCAAATCCTCCCAGACGGGGACTTTTCTGGGGACGTTGCCTGTGAGGTAAGCTGGTTCTCACTGGTCTCACTTTTGTCCTGCTTCCCCCTGGTGGAATGGACATAAATAAGAACATAGGGACAAAACTGTTTTCCACGTTTTAACATAATTTCATTGCCACGTTTGTGCAAGATTAGCATTACATTTTTTGGGGGGAAAATTTGTGAAATGAACCATCAAATGTACTGAGCCACAGCAAAAGAGGAATGGATTGGAATCATAAAAGAAACATTATTATCCTAATATCTGGTTGTAAGTAAACTAGCCCCTAAAGTGAGGACCAGAAATATAGAAAACAGACATTGGACTTGTTTTTTGGGCTTTTATTTTGAAAGGCAATGCAGAAAAAGGAAAAAAAATATTTTTTGAATTGTCTCTGCCCTTTTCCTTCGTGTCTGCATTATGTCATGCAAATAAATAAATAAAAATGTGATTCACAAAAAGAAGTGCTTGAAATCTAAATATGAATACACTTTTAGCTTGTTAAAAAGGGACATTACAGTAAAAAAATTACAACATGTGGTGAGATTCAAATTAAAGGGGCTTCAGCAACCATCATGAGATATAAACATCTATGACGTTCGAGACAGATGCAATTAATTTAACAATCCTAACACTCTATTAACACTGACATGTTTGATTATTGTGTCAGGCGTGGGATGTAGGCAACAGCGTGGTGATGCCGGGCATCGTAGATTGCCACGTTCATGTGAACGAACCGGGCCGCACCCCCTGGGAGGGTTTCTGGACCGCCACCAGGGCCGCCGCAGCCGGGGGGGTGACGACGGTTGTGGACATGCCGCTGTAAGCCGGACACTCGGTGTCCACTGTCTGATCACACGAGGCAGTAAACAGATTGTGAAATGTGAAATAACGCTGAACCTTCGGTCAGATGAAGGCAAAGATCAAATCTAGGACAGTTCAAATTATCAGGCATTATAATAATAAGTAAAAATTATGCATCTGCATATTACCTCTGATGTTTTTTGTTTGTCTTTGGTAGGTGTTTATTAGAAAAAAATGTATGCATTTGGATATACAGTGCATATATACCTAAGACAGGAACCATTATATGTAAAAGTACTATTTTGTGATCTAACTATGCCCTATTTAAACATAACAGCTTTTCAGACACTTTTTCAAATATCTTGGTGCAATATGTCCAGGACAACTAACAATACTCCTACTACTCTTTGGAAAAAAGTCTATTGATAAAAATGTGTTTATAATCAATCTTTAATTATTTATATATCAATTTCATACATTCACAGCATACTATCATATGATATTGTCCAATCTCACTAATTATGGATAATTTTTTTTATATATCGATATCAAATATTCCATATCAGCCAATAACAATGAATATTGATCATTCTAATAACAACCAGGAGAAAGAAATCTGCTATGCAAATATAACTGCATTTAGACAAGTTTTTAGATACTAACAAATACTGGTTTGACTGTCTATGATAGGGTAAAAGAAAGCTTTCATAAATCAATAAATGTGATTAAAAGAAATGTACATATAAAATCTTATAGTAGTAGTATTTTAATAATAGGCTTTAATCATCACGTTTATGTTTGCTTGCTGCATTTGTTAGCTCTTGGTTTCCAGCATCCTACATGAAAGTTAGATATTTTAGGACTAAGTGGGCTGCTGAATTTTGTCTCTTTATTTCTTCGTGCATACTGAACAGAAACAGCATCCCTCCAACCACCACACTCGGGAATTTCAGTGAGAAGCTGCGGGAGGCCGCTGGAAAGTGTTTTGTGGACACGGCTTTCTGGGGTGGTGTGATTCCTGGCAATCAGGTGCAGTAAAGCGGCTTGGACTCTCTCTGTCTGATCGTACCGAATAACAACCATAGCAAGCACGAACAGCAAATGTCTCCCTGCAGCTAGAACTTCGACCCATGATCCAGGCCGGAGTGGCAGGTTTTAAGTGTTTCCTGATCCACAGCGGCGTGGAGGAGTTCCCCCATGTGACCGACTATGATCTCCACACCGCCATGAAGCAGCTGCAAGGCACAGGAAGTGTCCTGCTGGTGGGTCACATCATCCACAACGTAGTTCGTAGCTCAGGTAAAGAGCAGTGAAGTCAAACACCTTCTGCTTGGTCTCCCCCAGTTTCATGCAGAGATGGACGTTCAGCACGAGACGGATCAGACTGGCGGTAAAAATAGTTTTTACTCCATCTATTTACAGCATATCCTATTTCACTGCATTCATCATGCATTATAAGTGTACCAATTGTTGAAAATGTGTGCTAAAGTTCAAGTAAAAGTTCTGCAGCAAATGATTTTTTTGCTAGGTAAAGTTTAAATATAATCACCATATTGGCATAAAGTTCCCCCATATAACAATAAGCCCTTTTATGACTTATTGCTATAATTTTGGAAATTGTTGCTAATGAAAGGTGATTGTCTCTATTCCTGGTTGAGGTCACTAAAACTAAACTAAATGACCAATAAACAAGTATATTAAAGCTATTGTAGATCTAGTAACTGATATATCAAAAATCAAGGTTTATTACATTATGCTGATGATATTCTAATGTATTTCATTGATTTTGTTTAATCTCTATAATGTTGTGAAGTAGAGGGAAAACTTTTTAAAGTGAAAGTTGCTGTCCCTGTTGCTTCCCCTGTTAGACCCGAGCCAGTACTCCACCTTTCTGCATTCCAGGCCGGACGTCATGGAGGTCGAGGCGATTCGCACCGTCACAGAACTCTGTCTGCAGTACCAGTGAGAACCCCAACATGTTGAAAAAAAAACATCCATTATTTGCCACGTTGGGTCTTTTTGTGATATCCGGTAAACTCTCGGCCCCAGGGTGCGGTGCCATATTGTTCACTTATCCTCTGCAAAGCCGCTGCAACTGATCCAGGAAGCGCGTTGGGCCGGGGCCCCTTTGACGGTGGAGACGACCCACCACTACCTCAGCCTGTGTGCGGAGGACGTCCCTGCCGGTGCCACGCAGTTCAAGTGCTGCCCCCCCATCAGAGGATCCAGGAACAGGGTAATCAGCAGAGGATGCGCAGTAGATACAGCTATGATGGTTTTCAGCTCGACTGTGATTAAACTCTGATTGTGACCCTCCAGGAGCAGCTGTGGTCCGCGCTGAAAGACGGGCACATCGACATGGTGGTGTCCGACCACTCTCCCTGCACGCCTGACCTGAAGAAACTGGACAGCGGAGACTTCACACAGGCTTGGGGAGGAATTTCTTCTTTGCAGTTTGGTGAGAGTCGGAGCACCGGATGTTCAGCTCATGCAGGGGTAGAGGATCCAACCTGAGGTCAAGGCCCCTCCAAAAGGTCACTGTATAAATCTGACGGGTGGTGGGATGATTAATAGGAGCAGAATGAAAAAAAAAGTTCTGATTCACAAATCTGTTATTTAGCTTATCTGCTTACCTACAGTGATCATTACTCAGGTAGAAGTATAGATACTAGGGTTTAAAATTCTTACTCACTACTTTAAAATAAGTACTGGTTTTTATATAAAGTATAAAAGTAAAATTAATGTAAGAAGGAAAATGCAAATAAGGATAAAAGCTTAGGCCACAGGGGCTTTTTTCTTTAACCTCCTCTCATTGAATCATTGATCAGAACCTGATTCACTGAAGTGATTTGAGGCATATTGGTGCATTGAAAAAGTGAATAAAGGGGAATTATTTTGTATTATTATATATTAGCTGTACAATCAGTTCCATAATGAGAGGCATTCTCTTAAATGATCTCATTCAATGGGTGGATAACAAGGCTAACCCAAATTATCTGCTAATATCAGTCAATATTGGATTCCTTTACTAAAAACAAGAAAGTTTGACACTTTCTTGTGTTATGATGTCCACAGCTGCCTGTACGCTTTCCTCATTAGTCACCGTCTGTGGAGCAGCTCCAGGATCTGTCCCTACGCCACATCTCCTTTTCTGCCGCTCAGCTGACGAGACACAAAAAAATAAATCCGCATGATAGGACCGGCCCGCTCGGATCTGGACGGATAATATGTGCCCGCGTTCTATTAGTCGTTCCCTCCTCGTCTCCCGCCGCCGTGTAATCCTCCAGACGCAGTGATCGCTCACGCTGAGCAAAGTTCACAGGGAGACAAACAAGAGCTGAGTGCCAGTTTGGGAGACAGCATAATCATTTACTGTTCAGACCAAGAACGCAAGAGTCGACTGATGACCCTGACGCATCCTGACCTACAGAGTCGACTATACGCAGCCCCCCTCCTGAACCCCAGTGTCTCCATCCAAGGAGAGGCCCGTCTCTTCCAGTCTGTCCCTTCATCACTGTTTCTTTGCTGGGGCAGCATTAGGTTTCCTTTTCACTGGGCGTCCTCAGGACATGACCGAGCCATCTGCGCTTCTTCTCATCGGCCCGCGTTCACGCTGCCTGTCGTCTCACATCTTGTTTGGCCCAGGAGATTCTGCAGACATGGGAATGTCGAGCGTCTTCACGTCACTTTCTGTTACTCCGGACGCCTGCTTGTAAAAGCCGGAGCTTAGTTTTGATTTCCAGATGCTGCACCACTGACAGCAATACGCAAACTACTATTATTAATATTAATAATTACTGATTTACTGTTAAATATATGAGGGACAAATTTTCGCTTAATGGCCTGCTTTAAATGCATAAATGTAGGTATTTGTGATATAGCTAAAACATAAAAATTAATAAACCAAAAATCATACATTTAATTGATGAATATTGATGAATTTTAATTATGTATTTTTAATAACAACCAAGAGAAAAAAGGCTGAATGGAATGACTTAATACTAAAAATCATTTGGGGTCTACATAATTATAAAAGACCCTAATTAAAGTACTGGTTTCATTAAGTTCATGTTTGCTTGTTCACTCTTGTTTTCCAGCCTGTATACAGCATGCTACATAAAAGTTAGTTATTTAAGACAATTCTTGAAAATATTTTATTCAATCCAAATATACAGAAATTACTGCAATCAGCCAATTTACACCCTCAAAAAAATTATTCCTAAACACATCCAAATTCATCAACAAAACGGGTCTAGTAATTATATAACACAAAGATGTTTTATACATAGTGAAATATGTTCTTATTGTATTGACAATGTGAGTATCAATGATATATATATTTTTTTGTTTTAGATGTTGTTTTAGTACAGTAGGACTAAATAAAGATGTGTTTTCCACCATTTTCAGGCTTGCCTTTGTTCTGGAGTTCAGCCAGCAGCAGAGGCTTCCAGCTGCATGACGTGGCCAGGCTCCTCTGCAGGAAAACATCCCAGCTGTGTAGCCTTGACGACCAGAAGGGCTCCCTCAGCCCTGGTTTCGATGCTGATTTGGTCATATGGGACCCTGAGAGAGAATTTGAGGTTGGGATCCACATAATTAATTAACCAGAAGCTTTAAACCTGCGTAGGATGAGCTGCGGTGTGTATTGTGTGATACTTCTTCTATCCTACTTCACAGATCAGGGAGGCAAGCATACATCATAAGAATAAAGTAAGATTTAATTCACAGTGATTGAACAAAAATTATAAAATGCAAACATTTTACTGACTGTGACTGTGTGTGTGTGTGTGTGTGTGTGTGTGTGTGCAGCTCACCCCCTACCTTGGCGCCACGCTGCGAGGCGTGGTGTGTGCCACCGTCCTCAGGGGACAGCTGGTGTACAGAGAAGGCTCCCTCTGCCCCGAGCCTCTGGGAAAGCATCTCCTCATCCCTCAGAGAAAAAAACAAGAATGAAACTCAGTAAATCTGGTGTTGTTTTCCTCTGTGATCTCACTACTATACTTACGCTTCACATCATTTATCAGTAATAGACCTGCACATACTTACTAGTTATTATAACCATTATAACCTCCTAACAGTGTCAGAAATTGGATTTAACAGCCAATGGTATGGATAGATAAAAGGTTGAGGTTGTAATGCATCATTTGTTCCACCAGAATTCACACAAGACCAGGCCAAAGAAGTAAAGAAGAGATTGTTTTTCACAATCAACATGTTTTTTTACAAAACAATAACCCCAACAATTCTTTTTGGTGTACATCAGAATTCTTGTATGTATATACTGTGTGTATTGCTGACAACGCAAGTCATGTGGGTGATGTCCTGTGATCATGTGATCACGGTGACCCTTTAAATAGACAGACCCGTACTCAATTACTCTGACCCTGAAGAAGACTATGTACGTCCTAACGTGTTGGTTCATTATCCCTGCTCATGTTTTTGGCCTAGACTGCCTTTTTCAGTTCCTAGACCCATGAGTGATCACTGCCTCATTTACTTTTCTATACATTTATGCAGTTATCGCATCTCTCCTGACCCAGACTGCAGCACTTTTTCTAAAAAAAAAAGGATTCAATTAAAGTTGTTTTAGTAGACTATTCAAGACCTCCAATTACTTTTTAAATATAATAGTTATTATAATTGCACAAAACAACCAAACAGCAGATAGTTTGGTTAAATCTAATGTCCATGTTCCGCATTGAATTATTAGGTTTACAGGTCAAAATACATTTAAAAGTGTGTAGTTGAAATCACCTTTTTGGATTCCAGTCTCCAACACTGTCACTTTAGCAGTATTGTGTATTTATTAAGCCTGAACCACTGCAGTCACTAGTTAATAATTAACAGGACTGTGGACATGTGAGGTGACTTCCTTATCTTTAAAAATGGCCAAGCACCAAACTACCGGAGCTTGTTGTGCACAGAAAGCAACAACAGAGTGTTGACAGAAGATAAAAGCAGACTCCGGACCCCAGGCCCTCACTGGTCAGACGTGTGTTCAGCGGACGCGTCTACTTCACCTCTTCTTTGCCAAGCTCCTTCTGGTTTTACTGTGTCGGTCATTCTGCTGGAAACATGTCGCATGTCACCGTCCCTCCACCAAAATGCCTCCAGAAACCACTGGCAGTGCCTCAGCGCCACATGTTTGGACCGGGACCTTCCAACGTCCCTGCACGTATCCTGCAGGCCGGGGCCAACCCTGTCATCGGACACATGCATCCAGAGATATTTGAGGTAACATGGTTGAATAAATGCAGACGCTGTACTTTGTATCCAAGAAGAGACCCAGTAAAACAAGTATTACAATAAGTTCTTCTGTTGAAGTTAATGTACCAACTGAAGCTTTTTACTCAAGTGAGAGTCAAAAGTACTGCGAGGACCAAAACTACCAAAATGGACCTTTTATTTTGAAATGCAAACCACAAAATTTGTCATTTCCCTTTTTATCTTGTCTGTATCATATAATACAAATACATAAATAAAAAAATACACCTCAATAAAAGAGAAGTACTTGAAATCTACGAAATAATAATTAATATTAACAGTAGAGGTAATCCACAATTGTCTGTTTTTGTCCCCTAAGACTTTGTGGTGAACTTTCCCACTATTTATTGACTTTTAATAGACCAAATTAATCAGTAAATAACGTATTGGTTGCAGCCTTGATAGATTGCAAATAGTCTTTATTAGCGCTAAGTCGCCCACTCACCAACAGAAATCGCTCCTTGCAGATAATGAGTGACATCAAGAGTGGGATCCAGTACATGTTCCAGACTCAGAACAGCATGACCTTGGCCGTGAGTGGCACCGGCCACACCGCTATGGAATGTGCCATCTTCAACGCGGTGGAGCCCGGCGAGAGCGTGCTGACGGCGGTGAACGGCATATGGGGAGAGAGGGCAGCAGATATGGCTGGGAGGATAGGTATTTGGAAGGAGAAGCACAGCATTACTTTACATTGCAACTGTTTTTGGGCATTGACTCCTGAATACGTAGTTACATTCAGCAGGTTTAGGTGGCACTCAAGAAAACCTAATTATAGTGTTAATCTGACTCCTGTCAAATTATTAAAATGCATGTATACACCTCAGTCAGATAAAATCAGACCACAGAGATGGAACAAAGTGGAGCAGAGAAGCCGCCAGAAGTGCTGATGGTTAGATGGAGCATTCTTTAACTGAACCAAAGTTTACAGGGGAAAATTACTATTTCAAATAAGAAGCATTATTTCTAACCTTGTCAATATCTTGACTATATTTTGTAATTATTTTTTATTCATTAAAAACATGACCTTCCATGGAAAATAAAAAATTCTCTTGGGAGAGTCAAACTTTTATTTTAAGCTTCACCAAGTAAAACATCAACTAACTGCATGAATGTTTAAGTGACAAACTTCTGTTCCAGTGCAGCTCTGCTTTCCAAAGGCCTGCATGTAAACTGTGACAAAGACAAAAGTCCCAAAACAGCAAAAATATAACTTTGAGCAAAGCTCGATTAAACTGTGTATGTACTGATTGTACCAAAAGGTTAAATCAATCTCCTAATAGCTGGACATGGTAGTTTTTGCAAACATCACACATACAGGAGCAAATAGCACAATGGTTGGGGACTATTTTGAGCTCTGAGCTTAAGTCCAAAAAAACTTCAGATGCAGGATTCATTGTGATGAAAGAACACCATCAGGTGCATTGATATGTTTTAATTTTGTTTCCATTAATAGGATTCATTGACAGGAGAAAAAAAATGCAAAATCACTAAATGAGGTAATAAAAATCCCTATGAAATGAGTTTTTGTTTTGTCGACTTACAGGAGCCAGAGTGAACACCATCGTGGCACCTCCTGGTGGCTTCTTCACCAACACGGAAATTGAGCAGGTGACGTGAGCTTTCCCCCCGACTCAGATCTTTTTCTGACATAACTACAGCCTGTTTGACCAAGTGTGATGTCATCACAGGCCTTATCCAATCACAGGCCAGCGCTGTTCTTCCTCACCCACGGAGAATCCTCCACAGGAGTGTTACACCCTTTAGACGGCATCGGGCAGCTGTGCCATAAGTAGGAACGCAGCACTTATGTGTTTGTCATCAGGGCGTATGTGAGGAATTAGGAATGCTGAGTCATGATTTGTGCCGACAGATACAACTGCTTATTCCTCGTCGACTCAGTGGCTTCAATGGGGGGAGCGCCCTTGCACATGGACCAGCAAGGTTTGGATGTTTAATGAAATTGCTGCAGCATGTGAAAACATGAAATATGTGTGTTTTTTCTCCTAATGACATCTAACTGAAATCTGTTTTGTGCATGATTGTACTTGCAGAGATCGACATCTTGTATACAGGGTCTCAGAAGGTCCTGAACGCCCCGCCGGGCACTGCACCTATCTCCTTCAGTGAGAGGGCTTGGTGAGAAATAGAGCTGAGATAATAGTTTGTAATGTATGTTTAACGTGTGTCCTCAAGTCTCAATTTGTTCCCAGCAAGAAAATATTCAACCGAAAGACAAAGCCTGTGTCATTTTTCTTGGATTTGAGCTGGCTTGCAAACTACTGGGGATGTGACGGCAAACCCGCAAGAGTGTAAGAACCTGTTCTCTCCTTGACCTCAGGGAACCAGAATGTGCGATAACTGTAAACGGCTCCGTCTTCTCCGTTTCATCCCTGCAGATATCACCACACAGGCCCAATCTCTGCTTTTTACTCCCTGAGGGAGAGCCTTGCCGTCCTTGTGGAGGAGGTGAGACATGTGTCATATAAGAGATATTCAGATGTTTCTGTCCACAGACGTACCTCAATGTCACCGATACCTCAAGACAGGACATACATTATAGTAAATTATCTGGCTTCTATTGTGCATTTATACAATTAAAAATACTTCTGTAAGCAAAAAAATGAAATCTTACTAGGGGGGAAATATCATGTTGTTTTTCAAAAGTTTTAGATAAAAAAAGTCCAAAATATGAGATATATAGACATTAGCATAAAAAAAAAAAACAATTAGATCTAATGTTAAGAAAACACAACTAAAGTGACCAATATTAGGAAGAACAATTTGAAATAAGTTAAATTATCTGCCAGTGGAATCAGATAATAATACGCTATTTTCACTTGTTCATTCTTCATTCAGTGGCATTTAAGATTTTAAAAAATTAAGTTTAATGACACACAAAATGATGTAAATATATAGACGAAACAGCAGTTTTCAATGGTGTGACAGTCTGCTTTTATGTGTGTGTGTGTGTTTTTTTTGTGAAACTTAGGGTCTGGAAAAATCATGGGAACGACATAAAAAAGTGGCAGAGTATTTCCACACTGGCCTGGAGCGCATGGGCCTGAAACTTTTTGTGAACAACAAAGTGAGTTTTCCAGCTTTGGTACGAGCACCATGCATATACCTGTAGTTGAATCACACTCAGCTACAGGTATGAACATCACATGATGATGATGAAACGTCTTAACTCTGACCCTGCTGCTCGTCACAGACAGCGAGGCTGCCTACAGTCACCACTATTGTTGCTCCGCACGGATACGACTGGAAAGAGATCACGACCTACATCATGAAAACGCATAATTTAGAGATTTCCGGAGGTCTGGGGCCATCGGTCGGCTTGGTATGAGGAGAAACTGACAAACACTTTTCCCCCGCTTTTTCTTCTTTTAAATCCCACATGTTCCTGGTGTTTTCAGGTGCTGCGTGTGGGGCTGATGGGCTGTAACAGCAGCGAGGCCAATGTGGACCTGGTGCTGGCCGCTCTCACTGACGCTCTGAAACACTGCCACAGGAGCAAAGTGTGACAACCCGCTGACACACGTTGTACAAACAGTTCTGGATCAATACTACTGTCACAATGAAGAGACGTGTGTAATAAATTACCCGTTTTTCCCAGTAGTGGTCACATGCAGTTCAGTCACTACTGCAACATGGGGCTTGACTTCAAACTAGTGCAGTAGTACGTTTTGCCAGCAGTAGGTGGCAAACTTTATATGTTCAGTATAAAAGTTTATCATTCTGACATTTGACATTTTGTGTCAGAAAAATCATGATTTTTTCCTAAAAAATTTTTTTTAATGATACAAATGGACTTTGAAATGACAATTAACCAACATGAACACAAAATGTACATTTGGAGAGACGTGATGATTTCTGCTTAAAACGATGGTCATCATAGGTCATAGGTCATATCATTGAGCCATGGAAGCCGGTGGAAAGCTTCATGACCTCCCTGCACACAGGGCTTGTTACTGGGCTCCGCCTGGTGGAAATACAGGCTCAGTTCATCTGCTGCTGTGGTGAATCTGACACCACGTGACTCGATGCTGACTCACTTCACTGGTCATTTTAAGCTTTTAATTGTACTCTTCATGTCTTGAGTCATTTGCTCCTCCAGGGATTGCAGCCTAATTTATTACTCATGCCTGATCCTATTCTTCTCTCCTAAGATAAAAAATAAAAGTTCATTTAAATTCTCTTGTCTAACGTGTAATTCTCTGAACGGTCAAGATTGCTTATGGGCTATAATGCCATTGTAATAGCTAGGTAGGTAGATATGTGAAAAGGAATTGTTTAGGCCTATATTCTATTTCAGGGTATCAGTTAGTCACAGTATAAAACTTGAAGAATTAAGAATGCACCATCAGGAAACTCCTCAATACAAAGTTCTTTCTTGGAGAGAACTGGTTGCTTTTGTTTGTAACAGGTTCACAAGTTCTTCTTGAATTCTTAAGGAATTAAAACTTTTTAGTTTTACTTAGGTTAATTTATCCATATCTAAAGGTCACACTGCATGAGTAAGTACTTTCTTAACCTATTAATACAAAACATTACATCTGCAGAAACAAGTTTATTAGACTTCTTGTACCAAGTGCACCAATGTCAAAATACAGTACATAACTGAGATTAATGAACAACCGAAAATATATATTTAAAAAGGATAATGTTAAAACTACACAAATGTATGTATTGTCAAATAACAGGTATATCAGTTAATTTGAGTTAAATGTCACATGATTTTTTTTTATACATTTACTCTTGCGATATATAAAACCTGGATAATTATGACGACTTACATCACAAGTTAAATGAGTATCTTTGAATCTGTTGAATAAGCATAGACTACCCAACATCCAACCAGTCCAACAGTGGTCTCAGGGGGGGCAGGACTACACCCCCCATGTCCCACACAGTTTGTATTGAACATGACCTTCATGTATCCAGGACCTAAACCACTAAGTGATGTGTAAACCAGTATCAGAAATTAAAAGTCTATTGAGGACTGGAGGATTTAATACACCAGAATATGTTCAGTTTATCAGAGGACGAACCAGCATGTGTGTGTGAGGAGAAGAAGAAAACTCAAACAACTTGAACTTTTTTTTATTACTTTATTTTATTATTGTATTTTTATATTCTTCATTCTAGCCACATAGAAAGGACATAACATATAACATAAGATATAACACGATCATATAATAACATATATACACAACTCCACATAATAAGGTCATAACACGTCCACGTAGCCACATCACATACTGACGTAAGCACCGGTACCGGAAGTGCTACTTATCCCTACTTCCGTGTTGACGTTTGCGTCAGAAAAAGGCGCGCAAACGTTAGTACGAGACTAACTTTCCACTTTCTCCTCGCCTTTTACTTTTTTTTTTTATTTTAATCTCACATTGCCCGTCAACAAACCCGCAGGCCAGAGGAAGCCTCTCCGCGGAGCACGGCAGTCATGGCGGGTAAAAGAGGAGCTCTCATCGTGCTGGAAGGAGTCGACAAAGCCGGGAAAACGACGCAGTGCAAGAAGCTGGTCCAGGCGCTGCAGCGGAGCGGACAGCCCGCCGAGATGATGCGGTTCCCCGGTGAGGCGCCGCCCGTGTCCCGGCTTAGGCTGGCTGGCATATCGAAGCTTGGCATTTAAGACAGTGAGCGAATGTTTTTTTGTGTGTTTGTGTCACAGACAGGACCACGACGATCGGGCAGCTGATCAGCTCGTATCTGGAGAAGAAGAGCGACCTGGAGGACCACACCGTGCACCTGCTATTCTCCGCCAACCGCTGGGAGCTGGTGTAAGACACTCGACAGCATCCGAAGGTCTCACACACAGTACACCAGGGCTGCCCAATCCATCCTAAGTGTTTTAGGAATCTCCCTACTCCAACACACCTGATTCTAATCATCACCTCACAATCATGTAGCTGAAGCTTGTGAATAATTGGAACCAGGTGTGTTAGAGTTGGGAGATTCCTCATATATGTAGTATGTTAGCTCTGGAGGAGCAGGATCGGGCATCCCTACAGTAATCAGGGGTGTCAAACTTAGGTCCTGGAGGGCCGTGTGGGTGCAGGTTTTTGTTCCAACCAGGCAGTAACACACCTGATTCTACTAATGAAGGTCCTCAGCAAGACCAAGCTCTATTGATTGTTTAGTAGAATCAGGTGTGTTACTGCCTGTTGGAACAATAACCTGCACCCACTCGGCCCTCCAGGACCTGAGTTTGACACGTGATTGAAATCAACGTGGCAGTAAAGTTTCCAGCGTGTGGTTGGTGTCATTTAGCCCAGTGTCACACACACATTTTTATTTCCATCTGCAGACAGTTTAGTAAGCGAATGCAGGACTGTAACATTTTGACTTATGCTTGAAGTGAGATGTGTCTCAGCGGAAGAGTTTACTTCCACTTGGACAGGGGGGTTTCAAGTCTTTCTACTTTGATAGTATGAAATAGAGAATTCCTACTTTACTAAGAGGGAATAAACTCTTCCTACTTTGATAGCAGCAAGTAAAGTCTCCCACCTATGTATATTTTTTTATAATTAACAATATTCATGGTTAGCATCTATTCTCTTGCCTTATGAACCGACATCTGCAGCCAAATAAATCTGTGTTTATTTGGTCACAGATTTACAGAGCCCCTTAATAGTAATAATACGGTTTACTTGAAGGCATGTTAATGGGACTCAGTGACACCGTATAGAATTAACATAAGAAATATACAAGCTATAAAACAGGTTAAAACTCTACACATGAAGAATGGTTGAAATCAGAGTGAGGAGCAGTCCTAAACAGCCAAAATTCTTCTAGGTGAATAAATCTGGACGTGATAATAGTGAGAATAATCTTGTGTTGTCAACGCTGCTGAATAGGGTGGTTGTAGGTGAATGGTGCTAAACTCAAAGTTACCATTGAGGGTATTCTTCACTTTACTTGTAGCATTTCCTCAGGGAAATGATAGTGTAATACTACTGTACTCCAGTCTAACATGCATGCACGCATCTAAAAATCGCTTTGTCTTTGCTGCCCCCTGGAGAAAAAAAAGAAAACATTGAATCGTCTTCCATGAGGCTCAGAACAACATCCTGATTCATACACATAGCATGAATCAAATATTACACTTAGAAACTTGAGTGCAATATGAATCTGTGAAACTGCCATAGTTTTTAGCCTCTTAAAATAAAAATCTTGTGTTGTCAATGTCAAACTACTACTCAAAATGATGTTGCAATGACCCATACAACAGGCTAGGAGACATGGGTGCATGTATTTGATGTAGCATCATCTCATTCCAAGAATATGTTGTTTTTCAGTAAAAGCAATATCCAATTACCTATAATTGTGGACCAGAAAATAGTACAAAAAGCTAAAGCAGATAATATGCACCCAAAATGTACCCAAAAGTACCAAAGTTTGTTTTTTCAGTCATGTTTCTTTTTTTTTAATCATGCTCCATATTCAAAAGCCTCTATGTTGCACTTTTCTATTCACCAAAAATGTGCCTGCAGTCACCTGAGTGTAATAAGATTTATAATAATCAAATATTGTTGCCAACTAAGTCATGAGGCTGCTTACTTTCTGCAGCTTTACTTATTTTGACTCAATGCAGACCAATAATCGAGCTCCACTGACATGCAAGTGAAATAAAAACTGAGATTTTTTCCTATGTGCACAAAAAGGCTTATTGCTCTCAACTTTATGTATGTAATTTAAAGAACTTTTATTTCAACCCATGAAAATCAGGTAATTAAGACAGCTTTACCCTTTAAGAATGTCAAATTTATTTCAGAATTTTGAATGAATGTACTTAATGTTCCTGCAACTACATTATTGATATGGAAATGATAAAAAAAAAAAAATCCTACCTGAAAATAAAATTTGTTCTTTTTTTCCCCAATAACCTTGACTATATTGAGCCTATTTTTATGCAGTGTAATGATTGTTCCAACCCACAGGCCTTTAATGAAGAAGAAGCTGGAGCAGGGCACCACTCTGGTTGTAGACCGCTACGCCTTCTCTGGAGCCGCTTTCACCAGCGCGAAACCAGTGAGTCCTACGTCAGCATTTCCAAATGTGCTTGCGTCTTATAACGAGGAACCACTGATCTCTTCACGTGTTCCGTCCCCTCCAGGGTTTCTCTCTGGACTGGTGCATGAAGCCTGATGTGGGACTGCCGAACCCAGACCTCGTCATGTTTCTGCAAGTCAGCCCGGCCCAGGCCGCGCTCAGAGGCCAGTTTGGAGAAGAGAGATACGAGACGAGCGCCTTTCAAAGGGCGGTTCAACAGAAGTTTGAGGAGCTCATGAAGGATTCCTCAGTTAACTGGAAGGTGGGTTTGAAGCAGATCTTGATAGCTTTATCCCCACGATTAAATCCAGAATATTAAACACCATATAATTGTCTGTCCCAGGTCATTGATGCTTCCCAGAGTATTGAAGATGTACACAACAGCATCACAAACCACAGCCTCAACGCTATCAACACAGCTCAGAACCTGCCGCTTGGACAGCTATGGACATGAATTTTTCCTGGTACTGCTTTGAAACTAATAAACAATGTAAATTTTCTATTTTGTATATTATCATCTGTAGTATACCATCTAAAGAACTCTTGCACAATCTAACGTTTAAGCCTCTGTTTTGTCACTTCTTTGCTCACTTGACCTTGAAATCAGAGATAAACAATTGTCAAATATCAGTCTGATTTTTATTTTTTAATCCTTTTACATGTCTACATATTGTGTTGAGTAAATAAATAAATCTTCAAATGAACTAGTGTATATGTTTTAAACTTGGCAAGGATACTTTGCAATTAATACAACTCGTCTGCAGATCTGACTAAATTTGGTTTCATTACAGGCTGTTACAGATTTTCAGTTATTAGTGATGAACCGAGTAAGCCATGTATGCATCATGAACCGTTGTGTCTATACAACATAAAACTGTTATGGCATTTTTTTGTTTACTTATGGAGTCAGGGAAAGGCACCATATCACTTCAGAATAAACATTTAAAGTGTTAAGACTCAAATGGAAACATGTATGTGAAGATGTGCATACAGAATTGAATCCTGAGCTCCTGCTACGGCTTCCACCAGGCAGTCTCAATGTCGGATACAGAGAGCATTCAGAGGCTGTTGAGAAGAAAACGCTGTGTACACACACATTGAACTACAACCAATTTGGTGCTTGGACCGGCTCAAGAGGTCTCCGGAAATGTTCATCCCCCTTCGGGCTTCCCTCCTGATACAGAGAGGGGAGAGAAGCTCTCGCCTAAACTGTCAAAAACAGCGAATCATTGTTCATATTTTCCTCACAAGGAAAGGATCTCAAACTCCTCGTCTTCTGAGTCAAAGAACCGCTCCAGTCTGTCCAGGTCTGAGAAATCTGGCAAGGGAACGTTAACACATAAAAACAATAACACGTTAAAATTCATTTTCATCAACAGTAGGGCTGCAATTACCACCTATTTTAATGGTCAATTAATCGATTAGTTGTTTGGTTCCTATAATGGCGTAAAATGATCACTGTCTAGATAAACATTTATTTTAAAGTGGCAGCTAATTATTATTAATCAATGAGGGCTGCAACTAATGACAAATTTGTTAGTTGATTAATGTATTGATCATTATGATAAATCAGTTATTTGGTTCATAAAATTGTGTAAAATGTTAATCACTGTTTCCCAAAGCTGAAGATGCAGCTTTTTTTTGTCCAGACCAACAGTCCACATCATCAGTTTATTATAGAAAACTAAAGAAACCATTAAATAATCAGATTCAAGAAGCTTTTTTTATGACTCAAATCGATTAATCCAATTTCAAAATAGTTGGTAATTAATCGTCGCAGCTCTAATCATGAGATTTGTTATAAATAGGGGAATCGTGTGCTGTGTATTTACCAGGAGTAAGGTTAAGGGCATCCATGCTGACCAGGTGAGAGGGCTGACTGTCTACTAGTTCAAACATGGGCAAACCACCTCTCTTGCAGGAGAGCTGCAAGAGAAGAACGTCAAATGTTGCGATGCACGAAAATTCCTCGAGGAGAAAAAGTGACGCTTTATTCGGCTGCTGCGCACTGAGTCAGGGCAGCAACAAAAGAGCAGTGTTTTCACTGAGACGTACCCGTCTTATGCGCATACACCAGTCGTCAAACTCGTCCTCTGTTCTGCAGAAAAAACCCTGGCAGACCCCAGAATACAATCAGCTATGGATCGTCTGAGAAGTTACTGTAAAAAAAAAGTGTCTGGCCTGCTCACATTCCCGTTTTTTTCTGTTTTTTTTAACAATAGGCTTTAGTTTCAGATACAAAAGCTGCGTGCTATAAAAAGCCCTCTCTAGCATTCCTACCGCTGCGATGGACGGGTCCAGCTCGCAGATGTGCATGCGGCAGGGCGGGTGCTGACAGTGGTACGTCTCATCGGGGACCTGGCCGTCTTCCCACGGCTCCACCGCGGGCTGTGTGGTGTGTGGGTCTAAGTAGATTAGCTCCTCTCCTGACAAGAGATGTGTTCAGCGTTAGATCGTTCTGGCGCTGAAGAGTGAGATCAATATGGTGAGCATGAGCTGGGTGTTTATTACTTTTACAAACACAGAGATGAGACGTACCGACATAACCAATGAAGTAATGGGCACTGTTGGGTTTCCCCCCAATAACACCCAGGGACTGAGGCAGCATGAAACATTGCTGTAAAAAAAGAGAGAGACAAGAGGGCTTATCTCATCCCAGCTATGGCTGAGTTTGCCTCAGAGTAGCATCTGTATTACATTTATTAGCAGATTAGTACATATACTTTACATTACTCACAATCTGGCAACACTGTGTTATCACTAATTCATCCTGTGTTTATCTCAATGGTCATTTCACACATTCCCTGTGCTGAAAAAACATGCCATCCATCCCTTAACAAAGGAATATTTAGAGCCAATCGTCAGGCAGCTTTAACCGGCCACATCTGCATGCCATCCAGCATTACGTAATTGCAGATGTTTGACTGACCCTGTAAGCATTTTATGATGCTCGTAGCATCCAACATCACAGTGAGCATCAGGGACTGTTCCCTAATTCAAACCAACAGAAGTGTTACTTAGGAGGAGATTTTTGCAAACATTTTGTCCTAGCATACTCGTCTTTGTCTGTAAATGTATTATTTTGTACATTTTTTTTTTTATCTCATTACTCATTACCTACCTCAAAATACTTCTCATATTGCACGTTCAGTTGTTATTTCGGAAGCTGCACCTTTAAAATGTCATAACTAGTTAATAACTTAACTTGATACCTGTCTATTTGGATTCCCTGACATTAATAATCTTCAGTTACACACAGCTTTATCATCATGGGCTTTAGTACATTGTTGGTGGCTATTTAAAAAAAAAAGTGTATTCTCTCTGAAAAAAAGGGTGATCTGACTTGTCTTTTTGAATAAATTCATTTCTATGGTCCTAAGGCACCTTCACAGGAAAGCACACAACTCATATGTATAAACATGCAAATGTTGTGGGAACAACAAGCTGTAATCTTAAAAACTTGTAATAAAACATCCTTTAATTCCTCTACTAATGACTTGAATCAGTTGTGTCTCATAAAACAGTTCTTATGTAGAGATTAGTTGGTCCCAAACAATTACAAATGCTGACTTTGAAGGCTTGTGGAATAAATGAAAAATGACAAAACTACGTTAACTTGCTAATATAGGGGCACGCGCCTGACCTGACACAGAAAAACACAATACGCCTCAAACTAAACGTCAGTCAGCTTAGCACACGTAAATATTTCTCTATTCAAATGATTGTTTGAGTCGATCCGACGACGTGAACGTACCTTGAGGGTTTCGATGTAGGCCTCGTTGATGTCGGTCAGGCCCAGCCTGAGCGGGATGAGCAGGACGAGGGGTTTCCAGAGAGCCGTCTCCTCCTCAGCCAGGGCACACGCTCCCTCCAGGCAGCCATTCAGCTCCCCCACTCCCTCTGACTCACCACAGGCCCCCGCAGCGTCCAACCACGGCATGCAGAGGCGCTCTGCGGTGACAGAGAAACACAAACCATAATCACCGATCCAACAAACACAAAACATAGCTGCGCAGATGGAATCATGCATTTAGGAGTAAAGTCCTTAACACTGACCCACTCAGCTCTTTCCCCTTTTAATTTAAATTGAGACAGCGATCAATATGATGAAAGCTCTTTCTATCTAATGTTTAACTCTTAATATTAATATTAATTCAAGAAATGTGAGAAAAGACAGCGCAGTCTGACTGGTTTAACCAGAGAGGTATTTAATTTGCTTCTGCCAATGGTTACTGATAAGAGTGGGGGGAAATAAACAAACAGGCAAACCGAACAAGTTGCGACAGAAGTGCACTCACTGATCTCCTCGATGACCACAGTGTTGTCCATTGCCACGTGTACAGCTAATCTGCTCCATGTGTCAAACACTGCCAGCTTCCTGAAACAGAGACAACACACTCATTTGGATGGTTTCTAAACCCGCCCGAGCACATCCTTTTTGTTAATTGCTGCGATGCGGGGACGTCGATAGATAGAGGAAACTGACACAAGGCAATAACAGTGATCCAATGAAAGCCACTAACTGCCTCAATGTCTCAATCACAATGATTGACGGTTTGCAGTTTCACTAAGCAAACACTTTTTCCTACGGAGTTTTCATATACATTAGGATGGACCTACTGGACGTATTCCACAGGCTACAATTCTCATTTTATGTACTTAAAAATCTACTAAAATCTGCTAAAGAGAGATTCTATAAGCCAAGTCAACTAACTGGACTTCTGCAGGTATTTACATATATGGACACTTATTTTTGAAAAAAACTGACATATTCACTAAAAAAGCACTTGCAATAATTCTGTGAACAATGTGGACAAAAACGACATAATACAAGTTACCATTTTAATAATCAATACATTCATCAACTAACAAATTTATCATTAGTTGACAATGAAAATAATAATTAGCTGCTGCTCTAAAATAAATGTTTATCAACATTTTACACCATTTTACACCTCTAGTCAATTAATCTTTTCAATATTCAACAGATTATATATCAAATCTGTAGTTAGCAATCATTAAATGTCTATCTGGACACAAGTGGAACTCCACACTGGTTTACAGTACTCACTTTAGAACCTGGGCGACTGTGTTTGGTCCATACCACTGGCCTATAGGCTTCCCCTCTCCCACTCCCATTTGGGCTGCACAGTTTAGGAACACAGGAGAAAAGGCACAATTTTACGCAAACCCCTTTCAGGACTGTCTGAGTGAGCTCTTGATATAATTGGAAATGTATGACAGCCACTACTCACCAATTTGATGGATGGAATAATAGCTGTCTTTTTTGTCAATGAAGGCGTTGAGAATACTGATGTACTCTTCCCTTTGTCTCTGGCCTCTGGCCCATCTCCAGTCTGCGGAACAAATAGGCACTTGTCAATTTAGAACGAGCTCTGTTCGGTTTGGTCTAGTCCCTGGAGAAGAGCTAAGTGTCATACAACAGCGATTAAATCGGTCACCTCGGCCTAAATGTCGACACACCAAGGCCTCGCTGAGGATCATCTGGCCACACCGCAGCATGCACCCCCAGCCTGTGTCTGACGTTGGTCCTGTTCCCCCTGCAACACATTCAACAATCAGATATCGGGTCCCCTTAAAACTTTATACTTTAACGTGACCAAAGAAACTCAATTCTCCAAACTGATTTGTTGATGTATCATCGCTGTAACTTACCAATCGGAGGGAAGTTTTTTCTGTACGTGAGCCACAGTCGTGAAGTGACATCTGATAAAATCTCATCTTTCTCTGTATGAAGGGCAGAACTCAACATATTAGTATACATCCACAATAGAGCTGCAATGATTAGTCAATCAATTGATTAGTTGCCAACTATTACATTAAGCACCAACTACTTGCATAATTGATTAATTGATTAGAGTAATTTCCAAATTCTCTTATTTTCTGGTTCCATTGGTCTGCTATAAGAGTAAACTAATGATCTTTTAGTTTCGGACCAAAAAGAAACAATTTACACAACACAATTTTATGGAGCAAAAAACAATACATTTATCATTGCATTCATTGAGAGATTAATTGGCTTTAGTTGCAACCCTAGTCAACACAGATTAGGGTTTACATGCCAAATTACTTTTTTATTGCTTAAATACATTCATCTATTTTTCTTTCTCTGTGTCTCACATTCTTTATGTTTTATAGTCCTACCTGTGAGTGCATTGTATTCTTTTCCTAAGATCCACACAGGGTCTGAGGTCTCAGGAAAATCTTCAAACTCTACAAAGCGAAGTGTGTCGTACGTCAAGGTTGCTGTGCAAAAAGAAGATGTGAATCAACTGTGCGCCTGCGGGAAATTACAGATTTCAAAGCAGAAGTTGCTGGTGGTTTTCCTGTCGATGATCACTTGTTGCATCTGATGACAGTAGCTTTTCAGTCAGGGAGTAAGGACGAAGTATCCCGGATAGGAGGCCGGCAGACGGTTGTTTCTATGACCTCCAGGAAGGATGTTCTACTGCTAAACCCATCTTAATATCTAGCATTTTAAACACATGGTGCTTCTAAATTACCCTTGGCCTCATTTCATATGTAAAGGAACAAGCTAAGGAGGAATCTCCTTATGGGATAGATTCATTTCCAGCTTCCTGCAAAATGCAATTCATGTTGAAATCTACTCCATTTTTACTTGAGTGATTTCCTCCTGTGCTTCCATAAATCTGCAAGACTCGTGACAGGCAGATTATAAAAAGAACATCTGAAATTGGAGCAGCATAGGACGAGATACCCATACTTTTATTCCCTAGTGTGGGCCAAGCATCAAAAACACTGGATCCTACATTTCCCACAATGCAACCGGATACTGTTATCTCTTATAGACCCCCTGACTGGTGGCGAAATCTTCTAAACTTCACATCTCTATTTTGTGATACAGGATGTCTGTAAAAATGTGCAGTTTATCAGCATAATTTAACAACTTTAATAAATAAATACATAAATAATTTAGTTGGCAATCACAGTACCGGACTCGCCTCTGCGGTTGGAATTACTGGGCTCGAAGCCAGGGATCAAACTTGGCACAAACAGTTTAGGACACCATTTAAGGGTTCAGTTCCTGTTTGAAAAAGCAACCGAGAAATGGTTGCTGCCACTGCTGGTGTATAAGTACTGTGTATAAAGATATTACCTTATATTAGGTTTTAAATAAAAGCTTTTTGCTGACACACAACTGCTGACACCAAAATTTAACAGCTTACTAACTTGTCTCATGATCAGCGGTTTGATACATTGGACACAGATAATAAAGACATATATTCACAGTCGACAGAGAACGATGTGCAAACTGAAAGTTGCTGGTTTTCCCAGAGCTCTCACCAACTGAACACGTCTTGCTGCATGCTGTATATAGTGGTCTATGCTAATAGTGTTCTCTTAAGGTACAGTATAATGTTATTCCAACTTCAAGGCTAAGGTCTACTGCAACATTTCAGATGGGAAATATTATAGTGTTTATACGCTACATTTATTTGACAGTTGTAGATGTAAAATTATGGAGAATATTCAATAATTCTGTATTATATACTTTAATTGTATTACCCTGCTTAAAGCCTCATTGATACTCAAAGGAAATAATGTAATATTTATAAGAGTTAAGGCATCATTAATGTTTTCTCCACTGATAGTATCTCTAATTAATGCAGCTTTAAATATTACTAGAGCTAAAATAGTGAAATATATGTCATCATAAATCCAGAAAATCACAAAAAATGGTTAGAAATATTTTAAGGTATATATAAAGTCTCTAGTTTGAATAATAATTTAATGATAAAAATGACAGCTACTTTCTCTCCCTCATCTTTTAATGTTTATAGACTCTATAAATATGCAAATTTATTTCATTTCCAAAGTCCATTCTCGGACTGTTTTGAATGAGGACATTTGTGATATTTGTGATGTCACAAATCACGCCTGTAGGCCTGTCTCTTTAAATTGGATCTTCAAAAAAAAATGAGAAACTTTATACTTGCAGCAGACAAATGGTAACACGTCCTTGTAGTGTCAAACTGTGCATCACTGTGTGTAGCAGAGTAAAGCTAAAACATGCAACTGCAGGATGAAGAAGCGAATCAGACACTGAAGTGTCTGTTGAGGAAATGATCTGAGGGCAACACAGACCTTAGACTGTCTTCCCGGGCCTAAAAATCGTTTTAGTCTGAGGCTTTTTCATCTTGACTCTAATTATATTGCTTATTAAACGCTGTTTACACTTTCGCTACGAATAAAAAGTGCGTTAGAACACAGCATCGCTGTCATCGCTGTCACGTTAGAAGCAGCGATGGTGACAGTGCAGCAGCCTGACATGTTTCGTTTTTGGGCGTAACGCAACGGCCGCATAAACAAGTCAAACCAAGGACAGGGGACAACTTTTTCATCGTAAAACATGACAGGAACACATGACAGGAACACAGCCGGCCTCTGGACACCTCCCGGGCGGCCGTGCAGCTGTACAGCGAGCTGTCACGGCGGTGAATCCACCGGGTTTTTAGCAATAGCAGCATGCTAGCGTTACTTAGCAGTTAGCTTTAGTCATCACTTTAGCAGGCTAACGAGAGCAGAGTGGGTCTGTGCTGGATCGGCAGCTGTTTGCTGGCCATCCCATCATGGCAGAGCGCGGGACTTGTTGCCAGGTGAACCAACAATGCTGTAGATATTTTGTATCCTGGCTAAGGAGGAGGAATAATGTTTCTTTTGCTCTTAAAAGTCTCGCTTACCTGCATCCATCCCGACGGTCTTCACTCTATCTTGTTTGTTGTTCTCTGCACTCTGCCCCGCTGGACCAACGGGGAGAGAGAGAGGCGGGACATTTCTCACAACAGCCAATAACACGCAAGAGGGGTGGTACGAGGCTCTACCTTGACCAATCAGAAACAGCTGACGTATACGTCCCTTTGAAAACAGTTGACGGTGCGTTCACGTTACTCGTAACTCTTTCTTTGGTAGACCAGCTAACCAAAATCGATTATGTATTTATTCATAAATAACGATGCCATGTTTCATATTTTCAAAGCCACTTGTGTTACTATTAATAATTCAGTTGTTAATTCTCGTATGTAAATAGATGTTTTATGGTTCCCAACACTTCCAATCTACAAGAAAGAAGGTACAAGAAAGAAACAAGAAAAGTAGAGTAGAAAAGAAAGTAGTTCCTGGTAAACTTTGGGGACCTCAGGTAATTCCCAGTATTTACCCCTATCATCAACCTGAGAATGTCTCTGTATATGTAATGCTCCATTTAATTCAAGCTTGACCTTTCAAAATTGTATAACATACAAAATAAAAAGGAGCAAAAATGGAAAACAACAATAAAACAAAACCATATAATAGAGTCAGTTTTTCTTGCTATAAATAAAATCATACAAGGCCTACATTACACAAAAGGCTTATCTTTGATTTAAAAGTATTCATCAAATGATGATGTCAAAATAAGAATCTTAACTTGTTCATTACGCAATAGTCTTTGTCAATATTTGTATAATCCAAACAGAAAATACTTAATATTAAAATATTCTCAATCAATATAACATTTTTTTAATCCCATGATATCACATATTTTTTAGTTCTATACATGTAACAATATACAATCACTGATTTAGTGGTACAAACTTGTAAGATGTCGTAAAATGAATAAAATTGATGCAAACCAGGTTTTAATTTAATATGACGTTAATTGAAATAATTAACATTGCATTACATTAAAACTGACTTGTTTTCCCATTTGCTGTTTGTTGGATTTAACGGATATGAAGATAATAGATTTGTGGATTTGTCAAACTAGCTCCTTCTGCAGTTTAAGATTTCTCTCATCATGGTTTTACCTATTTTGTTCAACAAAAACTGTGTGAGGAAATAGGAGGAAATAGTAGTAGCAGTAAAAAGTTCAAAACCATAAATCACATCCTGTTTTCAGAATTCAGCCACCTCAAAGTAGCACAGTGTCCAAATGCTTATCACAAGACACACAGTCAGTGACTTAGTTCAGTCTGAGTTAGAAAACACGGATATTATTATGCTGTTAAAAACTCTCTAATTCACAGGAAGACAATTGCACCACTTTTTGAAAAGTACTGCAGAGGTAAAAGAGTTTATTATCAACTTTTTCAACATTTACAACCACAGACATGTATTTTTTTAAGAAGTATTTATTAATTCATTATTAACATGCAGATGCTGTTGACTCTTTACATTTGCCTATTGTCTAGGACTCCTAGTGCTACATGCCATACAAAAGTGAAATTATTCATAGAATAAAGTCTACTCATAAAAAGAAATGTCATCAGAGTGATCGAACTCAGAGAGAACTACTGTAACTGGCATCACTGCTGTTACACCAGATCAATGCAACACACCGTCTCACAGTGAACAATCAATACACATAAGTTTTATCAAGTGTGTAGTTCTGCCTGAAATTCATATTGGTGGTACTTGGAGGCTTAATACAATGTTAATCTCATTAAGGTGGAGTGTCTCACTTTTTGAAAAATCTTTTTGACTCGTTAGAGACTGTATGAAAAGTACTGAGCTGGGAAAGAGAGATGAATCTTATATATTTTTCAACTTCTAAAAAGCAAGACACTCCCCAGCATTATTATTTTTTCTGTTCAACTTAACCCTTGTCTAGAAGAACTCAAAGAATTTAAGACGCTGTAGCTTAATTTACAAACTAAAAAATATTGCAGTAATCACCAATATATGGAATTAGCGATTAGTAAAGCATTGTGAATATAATACAATTGTGAATAATCTGGCTGTGCAGTTGCTGAATAAACATGTATTACAGCCACTAAGTGCACCAGCTCTCCACAATATTCCAACCAAACTGATATGTTAGTCCTGCTATTGACTAGTTGATTGTGTCTAGGAAATAAAGCCCTGAAGCAAAGACAGGTTTGTTGTCCTATATTGTAAAGTGCAGTATTGGGTATCAGGTCAGATATTGTAACGCTTTGTTCTGTTTTTTGAAACAATTATTCTTACAAGGGAAGGGGGTTGAAATTAATTATAATTCTGGAGAAAATAAAACTATTTTGTCCTGGATCCCAGGTCCTTTCCGTATGGAGATATGTTTGTTCAGGTTAACACTGACAAATAAGTCGGTTTGTTTCCAGGTGCTGCATGGAGGCCGTCCACTATGTTTAGCCTGTGTGTCTGTGTGTATATGTGGGTTCAAATACAAATGATCAATAAAATTCTTATTGTACAGCACCTCAATAGGAAGACAATATTCTGTCCTCTGCGTTTATCAAGCGCTGAACCATGTGGAAGGTTGAGATGTAAGAACAAGTCCTCATTGACTCCAAGAAATATCATCAATTTATACTGTATATCAAAATGAATATTAATTTCAACCACTTGGGGCAGCCCAACCACTGCCAGCCAGGAAAACCTGAAAATTAGGTGTGTATATATATATATATATATATTAAAGTAAAAAACATTTATAGTGGGTGAATTTAAAATGTTCACATCACACATGTGCCATAGTATAACCAATAAAAATAAATAGTATCTCTGAGGGGGAGGTGGAGGAGTGGGGGTTCATCAAAGAAGGCTCAGTGCAAATGAGTGTAAACGTAATCCAAAATGGTGGATGCTTTTTCTTTTTTTCCTTTTTTCTTTTTTTGTTTGTGGGGATGGCGCTGGTCCGTCCCGCTCGGGGTCCAGTGTCTCTGTGATGCGTGTCTCTTTATTTCTCCCTGAGGAGGTACAGCACGATGGCCTTCAGGTAGTGTCCGAACGCGCAGGCGGACGACACCAGCCAGTGGGAGCGGAAGCTGGGATCGGTGTTCACCACGCATTTAGTCAGATCCACCTGTGGGAGGGGACATGGCGGCACAGATTTCTTCATTTAGAAATTCAGAATATGTGCTGCGAAAAGGTGTGCAACCATTTTTTAGGGTTGTGAAACATGCAGTGTGGTGGCCAGAACTAACTAACTGACTAACTCTCTATATATCCATGAATGAATGGAATAACGTGACATTGTTGAGATTTCACTTATTTACCCAGTTTTGTAAAATTGAAAATTGAAGGTTAATAATCCCATTTAAATTCACTGGATTGGCCTAAGACTGCTTGCTAATGCAAAATTTTTTTTTTTTTTCCAATGACATAATAGTAGACAACTTAAAAAAAAAGGTTTTAAGCATTAAAAAATAAGTTTCTAGGGGCTTCCTGTCACATGATGTCCTCATCTTCCTGCCCTAGATCATCAGAACATGGCAAAGACAAACCCTCCCAGAAAGAGGTCATTTCATCTAAATTATCATTTTCAAACCTGATATTAGATTAGATTAGATTAGATTAGATTAGATTAGATAGCTCCTTTATTGTCCCACAGTGGGGAAATTCACAGTGCTACAGCAGCAGTTAGAAAAGTTAAAGAACAATTGAAAAATTCAATTAAAAACAATATACAGATATATACAGATATATACAGGTATATATAAATATAAATATAAATGTATTGCATGTATATGTATACATACAGTATAATTATTCCTTATGTCTCGAGAAAAAAAAACTTTGTATCTGGGATAAATATGTTTTTTTAATGGGCACATTTGTTTTCTTTAAAGCAGACAATTACATTTAAAAAAACAGATGAATAGGATGATTGTTAATGACCCACCTGATAATTATATGCATTATATGCATGAAAACTGAAACAAAATTAGGGCAAATGGCGTTATTGTGTAAATATTTCTAATTATTTCTTTACATAAAAAGTTATTTTTATAGGTTTGTTTTTACTGGTCTGTAGATCAAACTGTGCAGGTTCATCATCTGAAGTGAGTTCGACACACCGGGTCTAAGGACAGGTAAATCTGTACAAAACGCCGCCTGAGGCGAATCTGTGCTGTGTGATTTTGGACTACACAATTAAAACTGACTTGACTTGCCCGCAAATATGTCGTTTTCAAAACCAAACCCCGTAATTTAGTCTCCAAAATGCTTACGTGAGCAAACCGAAACTCCCATAGATATTGAAACAGACAGAGAGCACTGACACTGAAAACCTCTCCCAGCTCATATCACAGAATGTTGTGAAGGTTTCCTGCACGGCGCGTCGCTGACATGGTCTCCCGCTGTAGAAATATTACAGACCGAGCTGAGGCTGCAGCTGTGACTTTTTTGTGCTCATGGGGTCAGTTATACAATGTGTTGCTCTTCATTTCTGTCACACTCCACTAATCTTCTACACAAAGCTGACTTGGGTGCAGCTTCCCGCGAGTGGAGGGCGAGCGCTCCTTCACTTGTTAATGCTTTTTTTCCAGCGGAGCAGAAAACAGGCGAGGGGCACGCTGCCAGGCCTTGTTCCCTCTTGTTCCGGAGTTTCGCTTCATTATTTCTGCAGGATTGTACCAGGCAGGGTTTTCCCCTATTCGCAGGATCCTGCAGAAGATGCATCTTCTCTTCTGTCTAAAGCTGTGGCCAAAAAAGCTGTTAGTTAAATTAAAGCTGAATAAGTCAGCTCTTCTGGATCTCTGAGTTCTCCTCAAGACACGTCAGCCACTGATATCATTCACCTCGTCAGAGAACCTCAGGAATAAAGTTTCAGTTTCACCTCTGACAAACATCAGCCTCGACTAATATGAAAATGTAGATAACTGTGTTCTAAAGCTGAAAATGCAACCTAGAATGTTTTTTTTGTCCAGAGTGACAGTATAGATTTGAGGGGCTGAAACCAGATAATTTGGACATTTTCTTCTGAAAAAATTACTCAAATCGATCATAAAAAAATAGTTGGTGATTATTGTGATAGCTGGAAACCAATCGATTAATCATTGTAGCTCTATATGTGTTGGTACATCATGTTATTTTGTGGCTTGAATTGTTGAAATCTAATTGCTTGTGTAAAAAAAAAGGAAGAAAAAACAACTCGTAAAATTTGTAGTATTTTCAGTAGCACAGTTTCTATTAAACTGATACAGTGACGCTGTTTTAATGTGATTAGGTTTTATTTCATACCAGTCTAGTGACATGATGTTTCCATGTATGTTTCCGGTAACGAACATGGCGCTTGCAAAGACAAATTAAATGAGCTCAAAGTGCGTTTTTAAATTTCCAGTGAAACATAATGGCGTTTCAGATCTGCCTTCGCTGAGAATACTGGGTGCTGAAGTGTCGAGTCAAAGCTCTTTCTGAAGAAGCGGCGGTCAGCAGTGATGTGGTCAGTAAACGCTCCTTCACCGTCAGAAAGCAGCGAGCCAGCAGCTCCACGGCTTTCAGTAAATAAACCTGGTGACGCGCTGCGTCCGCCACAGAAACAAGTGAGAATCTCGGAAAGAAGTGCTCTTACGTCCTGTCTGTTCATCACGCTACGGGCCACAAGTACTTAAATCCAACATGACTTGTCCAAGTAGGTGACCTGCGTATTAGACTCAGTGCTGTAGGTCAGACAGCGTCATACACACAACAGTGATTCCTATCATCAGCAGCTCAGCTTTTATTTTCTTTTTAAACAAAAATTCTTATATTCTGTTATATGTTATTATATTATTTAATACCATGAACACCTGTCACAGCTACTCCACTATGAATGTATTCTATTTGTCTATTCTATCATATTATATTGACTGTGCTCTCTGATAACTGAGAGGAGTAGGCGTAATAATATTCATTACACACCCTCCACCCAGTTCATTTATTCGATCACTTCAAGCTAAATCAATTCTGATTGACAATAAACTTATAATACTTTATATCAGGGGAATTAAACTTAAACTTAATGTAGTTGACAGCATAATTTGATCTGAAGTGGGCTGGGCCAATATGGGTAAATATAAATGTATAAATAACAATATCATGCCACACATCATATAACACTACTTCTATTTATTTAACTATTACGGCATAAAACTGTGGAATAAACTAGATGAGATTCCCACAAATTTGCATTAACCTACAACAAGTTAAACACAACTACTGACAAAGACTCTTGGTCAAGTATAAAAAACTCACCTGCTGATTTGATGCTTTATACTTTTAGAGAAAAGTGTTTTTAGGTAAGTTTATAAGGATGTTATATCATATTTAAAATGGAATGTTTTCTAAGATTTTATACATTCAGATATTTTGTATGTGCATTCATGGCAATGTCTATTTATGCCTCTTCTCAAACTTGCACATTTTCACAGTGTTTCATTATTTTTGTATTACATATATAATGCCTGTTTTATGCTTGTGCTTGTTTGGGACAAATAAAAATCAAACCAAACAATATTTACATTTTTAAGAAGCAGGTGAGGATATATAACTGTAAATATTAGGTGACACTTTACTTGAATTGGGTTTCATAAGGTCATGTCATGAAGAGATAAAAACATATTGAAAATCGTGCAAACACGCAAAATGAAAACTGACTGTTTCCTCACCCATCCCCCTCTCCTCTTCAACCAGGCAGCCAGGCTCTTGCGGACGAACTCGCCCATGCAGTCGACGATGGTGTGGACCATGGCCGGGTGACCGTGGCGGACGCAGTCCACCGCCAGAGCTCCTGCTACGGCGTACAGAGAAACCACCTTCCCCCATGTCACACCTGAGGGGGAGACGCACAGGACGCAGAGTAATTACAACAACATGTGATCGGTGCTTTAAGAGAATAGTTTACAATCACCAGCAGCTTTTTGAGAAGTTGGAGCAGAAAAGTCTCCGTCAGCAGCGTCTTTCAAGAAGGATGAACGCGTTATTTAAACCCCAGGAATTAGGCCCGCATGCCTGCCTATCCCACAAAGTAGAAAACCCAAACACAAGGCTCAGACAAGGCTCAGACTCTCTCTTTCAGCTGCAGCACCGTTTCCAGTCAACGCTTTCCTAAGTGTTTATGCGTGTGTCCAACACATACAAACTGGAGAGTCGACTCGCATCCATCCCCTGTAGCCCTCATCTGAATCACGCCAACTTCCTCACAAACGGAGGTTGTGCATCTCTTTAATGGCGTCATTTCTTTTAAAACAGCTGTGCGAAAGAAGGGAATTTCAGCAAAGATGTACTTAAAATAAATAACTAATGTGAATCGAAATGCTGCTTCAAAGTGATAAAAAAATGCAAAAAAGAGCAAGTTAGACAGGAAAGAGTAAACTAAACCTTTATTAGTTTGAATCTAATTCTTATTTGTTTCACAGCTGATAGTTCGTTGGGTTTAGAAAAAGTCATTTGTGTTGCTGGATAATACATCTTGTAAAGATAATGTCTAATCATCATTTTTCTGCATGGAAAATCCTACTTACAGGAGGAAAAACTTCAAAACACTCTACATAGGGCTTCAACTAACAACTATGTTGATAATCAATTAATCCATAGATTATTTGTTAAGTTCATATAATGGTGCAAAATGTTGACCCTTGTTTCCCAAAGTTTGGAGATTCAACATAAAATGTCATTTTTTTGTGTATAACAAAAGAAGAAGATTAAAGAAACCAGAAAGCTGGAACCAGAGAATATAAGTTAAATCAATTAAGTACAATGATAGTTGGTGATTAATTGATTAATTGTTGCAGCTCTTAATCTATAATCAGTACCGTTGTACAGACTGTGGAAATGGAAAACACACATTCTAGGTTCCATTTAATTTTGGGCCTTATTAGACAGAGATTTTTTTAAAAGGTCAAAATTTGAGCCTCAGAGGTTGCTGATATTCTTGTGTTCAGTTCCCAGTGCTGGTCAGACTCTAAAAACGCTGCATCTATTTCCCATGAGGCCTCTCAGCTGGTACATTGGCAAACGCTCATCGCCAAATTTACCATTAAAAAAAATGATGCCTCCACAGGCTTGATAACCCTGATGTCATCTTCAGCCTTATTTTGTCTCCAGAGAGTTTGACCAGCTGCAGTAGAGGACAGGGTCGTCCTCCATTACAAATAAACACACTTGTGCATAAAGTCAGTGAAGCACTGTCAGCGCTGCCTAATCTGGAGTCACATCTCTGGTGATCAAAAGTTCTGTGTATAAGAATTCCAGACATAATATTCAAAATATGTTCTAATTACCATATGATTCAAACTAATTGAGAATTTTTGTGTTGTTGTTTTTTTTACCTCAAATTTAGAGAGTTTACGTATATGGGGAGCAGGTCTCCATCTGTGCTGTCAGCCATGCTGCGCCGCCATTTTTCTACAGTAGCCCAGTATGGACAAACCAAACAACCCAGCCAGCATATCCATGTGGTTAATGGTGACCCAAACCTGTGTATGTCCACATAGGCTTCAAACGGGCCCTGACAGGGTTTCAGGTCGGGCCCATACCTTTAGCCTGGCTTATTCCCACTTACATGTATTATGGGGCTCAGTCATCCCACATGGGCTTCACATGTGGAGCCATTATTACTCAATTCACATGTCAGTACTCGCCACATGGCCAAGCTGGCTGGGAACGGCTCTGTAGAGACATCCTTTCATGTTTTCTTTATGGCCACTTTAAGTTCTCCTGCAATCTGTAACGATGCCTATAGATGGCAGCAGAAACTACACACCGTACCTACAAGATGATCAGCGTTTGTATATGGAAAGAAATGATTCTGGAGGTGTAAGAGCACAAAGATAAATGACAGAATCCCATCAGGAGCCCCCTTAGATGGAACCAGTGAGGGTCCTGCATCATGTCAGCCCCTTCTGGTAGTAAACTCACATTTGTGTAAAGGGCATTAACGTGTTTGATATTGTAGCTCTATCAAGTCGGGGACTTTTAGTCATAGAGAAACAATATCTACACGTATCACCTTTTAAGTGGATGTGGGGAACCTGTTATTGCTTACTCAACACAGAACAGCATGTATATAGGTTTGTGTTTATGTGTAACTAACAACTCTCCTAAAACAACTCCTGTGAAAAATCCCCAATTCTTTGGTTTGCCAAACATTTCACTTTGTTCACCAGTGAGTCCCTGACTTTGTCAGCTGTCTGGTAGCCAGCCAGGTAGAGCTTTAATGCTTAAATAAAACTCCTCACATCTGGAAACCGAGTTGGTGCGTTTTCCGTAGCATCTTTTCAACCACAAGTGTTTATTCGCCCGTTCTCCACATGCCATAGACGCCTCAGACGCCTCAGACTGCACATCAGGAGGCTAATCATTCACACACAGACACACACCGATGGAGAAGTCATCAGGAGCAGTCCGGGGTTAAGTATTTTCCCCAAGGATACATGGGAATCAAACCAGCGATCCTCCGACCAGTGGATAACTTGCTGTACTTCATAACCACATCAACCCTAATAGCAAAACCAAACCAATAAGCTTAAAGATGCTAAAAGTATACAGCAGAGTTGGGTGATAACTCCCAGTGGGTTCATTACACGTATTCTAGTGATATAAAAATAATGGTTAGTGCAACTTTAAATAATCATCCTATACTGACTGTGACTATGCTCCATGTGTTACATGTAGGATGTGATAAGACGTTTTAAGCTGTAGTTTATCTGGTGGAGAGCAGCACGCCACTGGTGTCAGACAGTTCTGTGGTTATAATCTACTGCCCATCATGACTTCCTCTCTGCAGGAAAAACATTTTCAGTATAATCGCAGAGGGCCTTATTATACATAAAACGTGTGTTTCCTAGTTAGAATTACATGTAAACTCTTGAATAAATGCTGCAGTTTTCACTAAAACTCCAGAGACGTGCTATGAGGGACCAGACTAAGCAGGTTTCCTTTGGTTTGGAGTTGACTTCTAATTACCTTCGCAGCAGATTGCCTGGTTACGTTCCCTGGGGGAGAAGCCAGCTGAGGTTCGTGACTTAGCTCCCAGGGTGGGGTTAAAATGCGCCTGTAACAATCACCCACTCCAGCAACTTCTTACCCTAATATGGGCTGTTTGCCCTGCGGTTCCTCGCAGTGGGGGGGGGGATAATGACGGCAAATAAGTGTTTCTGACTAACTGGAGAATCCTGCCGTCACCTCACGTAGGAGGCGTTCGCTATTAAAACAAAAGTGACAGAGAAGTGACATAAGTTCTTCAAACTTTAAACTTTCTATTCACTTCAAGCCCTGAATGTTCCTCCTTTTTAATGACAACCGAGCGCAGAACTTCCCTAAAAGGGCAAACATCTTCCTTTATTTGTGTCAGACTTTAAGCGCGTCAGAGATAAACCTGATAAGAAAGCACTAAAGCTGGTTAATATGGGCCGGCCAGCACGCAGGCCTCAGATTTATAGCACAATAACCTGAATAACTGAGACCAGGACCTGTACCTGTGGAGAAAATGTCGGCAGCCACCGCCAGGAAGGCGTCTGACACCACGCTCTCCGACGCCACCGTGATGTTGAGCTGTCTCGCCACGTTGCGGTAGACGTTGGGGCGCAGGTACTCCAACTCATCACCTGGCCACAATGAAACATGCAGAAACGTTTTCATGGGTTGTTTGAACACCTGACACATCTCAAGCTGAAAGAAAGAAGCTATAACACATTCTTTATCCTACAAATAAAAAGTTTAATGCACATGTGCCATTGCTTGATTTAACACACTCAAGACTTTATTTGTCTGTTATCACCTGTAGCCTATGGTGGCTAATGTTGGCAAACCTCAGCTAAATATGCTGTAGCTGTAGATTAATATGTACAGAGTAGTAATAATAATTTGACAGTTTCACTTTTTGAAAGAATTTATAGAAAAACTATTATTGGAAAAACACTTTTCATATGAGATTTTTGTATAATTTAGCTTACTATTTTAGCTAAATATTTGCAGCTATATATATATATATATATATATATATATATATATATATATATATAAATAATGGGCATCGCCTGTTGGTTTGTAGCCTGTGTTTTTAAGCTTTACAGTGGCAGATTTAGACAAGAGTGTGGAGCTGGGCAGAAGCTGCTCCTAAAAGAAAAGCTAGTGGCACCTTAAGCCTTAAAACAATTTCAATAGGAATGTTATACAATAAATTCATCCCCTGTACAGTTGTCACAAACGGGGAAATGTTAAGATTCTGACCTGAAGAAGCCTTTTCTTAATCACCTGGAATTTAGGATTTACTACATATCCACTAAATGTTAAAGGTAACAAAGACCAAAATTGATCGATGCAAACAATGGCAGAGATTGAGATGTTGTAATTCTATTCAGGTGAAAAAATAATCAGTCAGTCCCAGTGTGTGGTCAGTTTACTAAAGATCTGTTTACACATTACAGGCCTATAGGTTTTGACCATACTAGTTTTTAAACAAGAATCTCTTTGCTGTTACATCTGATTTTCCAGTGAATTACATAACAAAATTAACTAAACTGGGTGGTGGTGAATGATAGTATGGGACTTCATCTGTGGCCAGTTTCATTCTGCTCAAACATCCAGGAAGGAAAATCTAATAAATTGAACTGTGTTCCTTGTAATGTTAGAAACCTCCTGAAAGGTAAGATTAACTTTCACTTTTACTGGAATTGCTGATAGGCTACATACAAACAAACATCAACATGTGGTTAGGAGTCCAAGCAGCAACCCCCATGCACATAGATCACTTTAAACTATGTTTCCATATATAATTATTATTTTTTTTGCATTCAAACAAATCTTTAATCAGCACTTGTAGCCTATGACAAGGTTTCTTTAAAGGCTCTCTGCCTTGTGTGCACTTTAAACTGGTTTCTGTGATTACATTTCTTGGTCTACTAATGAGCATTTATCTAAAATAATATATTATTTGGTGTCAGATAAAAAAACACAACTTAAAAAATGCATTCCAGAATCCCAAAATCAGAATTCTGAGTTCCTAACACATCTTCAGTCCTTTCCTAATATCCTTGATATTAAAGGAACAAAATGTCCATTCATATTACTAATAAGGGCCTACTAGTTAATGGGGGAGATTCTGAAACTAGTATGGAGAGAAAGGTCCACTAGTAATACTATTAAGGGTCATTTTTAACTTTAATAGTTAACTGGTGAGTATAAAAAGCTTCAGTAGTTAACTAGTAAAGAACAAAATGCCCATTATTGAAATTAGTAAGAGTATTTTAACCTTATTGGTGAACAAATGAGGTGCAAAAAGAGTCATTGATTAACTAGTAAGAATCAAAGTGTGCACTAGTAATACTAGTATGGGTCTTTTTGACCTTATTAGTTAACCAGTGTGCACCAAAAGGTCCACTAGTAATGCAAGTACAGGTCATTTTAACTTCTAACTACCAGTTAACTACTGAGGATAACAGGCTTCACTAGTTAACTAGTAATGTTAACTCACTTGTAATACTAGTGAAGGTCACTAATGTACTAGTGATGTTAAAAAAGAGCAACTAGTTCATTAGTAAGGGTCAAAAACTGGTTAGTGAACTGGTCCTAATTTAAGACAAAATCCTGAGTTCTGATTGACGGTCTGTGACAAATTATGTTTCCTGAGATGAGAAAGTAGAAAACTTTTGATGCAGTTTTAAGGAGCATTCATCAGGTCTCTGAAAATGTACATTTATATATATATTTATATATATATTTTTTTTAATTAGAATTATGTGAGATTTTTCCACAAGAAATGTAAATAAAGTAACTAATAAGGAATAATAAATTATAATAGAAATGTAATCCACCTAGAATATAAAAATGTTTTCCCCCAAAACAAATCTAGTTCATGGCTTAATTTACATTTTTGATATTTAACATTGCACTTTTACAATTCAATGGCAATAAAGTATCCCTTGATCTAATATATCCATCCATTGTCTTCCGCTTATCCGGGGCCGGGTCGCGGGGGCAGCAGTCTAAGCAGGGACTCCCAGACTTCCCTCACCCCGGACACGTCCTCCAGCTCCTCCGGTGGGACCCCAAGGCGTTCCCAGGCCAGCCGAGAGACATAGTCCCTCCAGCGTGTCCTGGGTCTTCCCCGGGGCCTCCTCCCGGTGGGACATGCCCAGAACACCTCCCTAGGGAGGCGTCCAGGAGGCATCCTGAGCAGATGCCCGAGCCACCTCAGCTGGTTCCTCTCAATGTGTAGGAGCAGCGGCTCTACTCCGAGCTCCTCCCGTGTGACCGAGCTCCTCACCCTATCCCTAAGGGTGCGCCCGGCCACTCTGCGGAGGAAGCCCATTTCAGCCACTTGTATACGCGATCTTGTCCTTTCGGTCATTACCCAAAGCTCATGACCATAGGTGAGGGTAGGAACGTAGATTGACCGGTAAATCGAGAGCTTCGCCTTCCGGCTCAGCTCCTTCTTCACCACAACGGACCGATACAGCGACCGCATCACTGCAGACGCTGCACCGATCCGCCTGTCAATCTCACGCTCCATCCTTCCCTCACTCGTGAACAAGACCCCGAGATACTTGAACTCCTCCACTTGGGGCAGAGACTCACCACCCACCCGGAGAGAGCAAACCACCTTTTTCCGGTCGAGAACCATGGCCTCGGATTTGGAGGAGCTGATTCTCATCCCAGCCGCTTCACACTCGGCTGCAAACCGCCCCAGTGCCTGCTGCAGGTCCTGGCTCGAAGAAGCCATCAGGACAACATCATCTGCAAACAGCAGAGATGAAATCCTGTGGTTCCCAAACCAGGCCCCCTCCGGCCCCTGGCTGCGCCTAGAAATTCTGTCCATAAATATAATGAACAGAACCGGTGACAAAGGGCAGCCCTGGCGGAGTCCAACATGCACTGGGAACAGGTCTGACTTACTGCCGGCAATGCGAACACAGCTCCTGCTCCGGTCATACAGGGACCGGACAGCCCTTAGCAAAGAGCCCCGGACCCCATACTCCCAGAGCACCCCCCAAAGGACACCACGAGGTACACGGTCGAATGCCTTCTCCAGATCCACAAAACACATGTGGACTGGTTGGGCATACTCCCATGAGCCCTCGAGGACCCGATGGAGAGTATAGAGCTGGTCCAGTGTTCCACGACCGGGACGAAAACCACACTGCTCCTCCTGAATCCGAGGTTCGACTATCGGTCGGATTCTCCTCTCCAGCACCCTGGAATAGACCTTACCGGGAAGGCTGAGGAGTGTGATTCCCCTGTGATTGGAACACACCCTCCGGTCCCCCTTCTTATACAGAGGGACCACCACCCCGGTCTGCCACTCCACAGGTACTGTCCCCGACCGCCACGCGATGTTGCAGAGACGTGTCAGCCAAGACAGTCCCACAACATCCAGAGACTTGAGGTACTCAGGACGGATCTCATCCACCCCCGGAGCCTTGCCACCGAGGAGCTTGCCAACCACCTCAGTGACTTCAGCCAGGGTGATGGACGAGTCCGCCCCTGGGTCCCCAGTCTCTGCTTCCTCCTCGGAGGACGTGACAGTGGGATTGAGGAGATCCTCAAAGTACTCCTTCCACCGCCCGACAACATCCCCAGTCGAGGTCAGCAGCTCTCCACCCGCACTGTAAACAGTGTTGGTGAAGCACTGCTTTCCCCTCCTGAGGCGCCGGACGGTTTGCCAGAATCTCCTTGAGGCCGTCCGATAGTCCTCCTCCATGGCCTCCCCGAACTCCTCCCAAACCCGAGTTTTTGCCTCTGCGACCGCCCGAGCCGCGGCACGCTTGGCCCGCCGGTACTCATCAGCTGCCTCAGGAGTCCCACGAGCCAACAAGGCTCGATAGGACTCCTTCTTCAGCTTGACGGCATCCCTTACTTCCGGTGTCCACCACCGGGTTCGGGGATTGCCGCCGCGACAAGCACCACGGACCTTACGACCACAGCTACGAGCAGCCGCATCAACAATAGAGGTGGAGAACATGGCCCACTCGGAGTCCATGTCTCCAACCTCCCCCGGGATCAGGGAGAAACTCTCCCGGAGGTGGGAGTTGAAGACCCCCCTGACAGAGGGCTCCGCCAGACGTTCCCAGCAGACCCTCACAATACGCTTGGGCCTGCCAGGTCCGTCCGGCTTCCTCCTCCGCCAGCGGATCCAACTCACCACCAGGTGGTGATCAGTTGACAGCTCAGCCCCTCTCTTCACCCGAGTGTCCAAGACACGCGGTCGGAGGTCAGATGACACGATGACAAAGTCGATCATCGACCTCCGGCCTAGAGTGTCCTGGTGCCATGTGCACCGATGGACACCCTTGTGCTCGAACATGGTGTTCGTTATGGACAAGCTGTGACTAGCACAGAAGTCCAATAACAAAACACCGCTCGGGTTCAGATCGGGGAGGCCGTTCCTCCCAATCACGCCCCTCCAAGTGTCACTGTCGTTACCCACATGGGCGTTGAAATCCCCCAGGAGAACAACGGATGGCGCACTATCTAGTACCCCTCCTAGGGACTCCAAGAAGGCCGGGTACTCTGCACTGCTGTTTGGCCCGTAGGCCGACACAACAGTGAGAGACCTGTCCCCGACCCGAAGGCGCAGGGACGCGACCCCCTCGTTCACCGGAGTGAACCCCAACACGCAGCGGCTGAGCTGTGGGGCTAATATAAATATAAATAATAAATACTAATATAAAATGATCTAATATAAATATTACTTAATATATATGTGATTTGCAAAACATTTTTGGGGAAAAATCTTGAGGAAATGAACCACTGCAGACTGATTTAGGTGTTTGACATATGGTTTGGTGAAGCCTCTTCTCATACTACTACATGATTATGTCATTTATCCCATTGATTTTAAGGAGCATTCATCAGGTCTCTGAAAATGTACATTTATAGCATTGTTTTAATTAGAATTTTGTGAGAAATGTCAATAAATAAGTTATGATAAATTATTTTTTTACTTTTTTTTTCTTTTTTCTGGGAGTTAAACCACTGTATATGGTACCCAGTACCTAACTTCCTCCTCATCATTATTTCCTGCTAATTGTGCGACTACTGAGCATTTAGTCACTAATCGACTAGTTCACCGCTTAACCACAAAGTTCATAAGAAGCCTTAACTAGTGAAGAACTCACCGAGCCAGAGCAGCACGGAGGACGTCTCCCCCAGGGGCCCACCTGCCGCGGCCAGCCCGTGTTCGGGCTTGGACCAGCCGATCCCGGCCCGGTTCAGCCTGGAGTGGATGTAGTCCCGGCACAGCGCCTTGGCCTGGGACACCAGCTCCTTGTCGGTGGGCGAGCGGTCAAACACCTCGGCCGCGAACACAGAGGAGCGGCGCAACATCTCCATGCCCGGCTCATCCGCCGCGGGCCGCGCTGCCGCGCTCCGCCGCCTGCGGCGCCCCGCGACGCGGACGCGGACGCGGCGCCCCCGGCGCGGCGCCCCCTCCCCCTGGTCCTAGCAGCGGAGGATTATCCTTCATAAAACACACACATGCGGATTAGATCGTGGTCACTTTATGATTGACGCAAGCCAAAAAAGACAGGATAATAATATGATAGATAAAACATGAAGATACAGTTAATAACTATGTTATAATGGAAGTTTAGACACTCACCCGATATGTTACCAGGCGGATAAACGCGAACTAAAACGCCATCCCGAGCTTTCCGCATGTGGACTTGTCACCAGAAAAAAATAAAGTGAATTTGATCATTTACGTGAAGATCCACTCAAGGCCATAAAAAATGTTCTGCACTTTGCAGCCTGACAGGCTTTCCTTCTAAGGGCACTTATTGTGGATCCAAAGGCGGAGATAAGCGGAGCCACAAGCCCCGCCCCCCTCAGACACACACACACACACACACACACACACTTGTGCTTAACTCACTTTTGGGCTATGCATTCACTCAAACTGACCCCTACAAATTTTTAAACAAACCTTATAGCGAATTTCTTAACATTAATATTAGCCCTTAGCCTTTATTAAAAAAAGATTTATTTCCCTTTTTTCATGTCAGCCATATTGACATGAACTAGTAGGTGAACACAGGTGTTACCAGTGAACTAGACAACTAGTAATGGACAAAATGACCTCTAGTAATACTAATATGGGTCATAGACTTAATTCCCCCAACCCATAACCTTATAGATAACTAACCTTATCTGACCTTTAATTCTAACTTTATCCACTGATCATTTTTTTTATGTTGGCCAGATCCATTGACATGAATCAGTAGCACAGGTCAAACAGAGCCAGGTGCTGCTATTGGGTCACTGGAAATACTGTTACAGTAAATGGAACCCTAATTAGTATTACTAGTATTAGTATTACTGGTAACACCTGTGTTAGCCTACTAGTTCATGTCAATATGGCCACCGTGAAAACACTCTGTTGTATAGCAACACAACTAGTAAAATATGGTTCCCAAAACATTCTGGAAATGTTAATTTGGGGTTCTGCAAACAGTCACTTACTTGCATGAAAGATTCTATATCTTAAATAGGTAGATCAGGATAGTTAAATGTTTAGGAAGTTGACTTTGACATAAAATCAGTATTATTATTATGTTCCATAAGAGATTTTTTTTCCATTGTGTGAGTGTTTGGGACAATGAACCTGGAAGGAACACACACACACACACACAGATAATGAAGTGCATGACCTCAGTGCAGTGAATCAATAACTGCATTTAATAAAGTTGCGGCTGCATGACAGAACCAACACGTCTCATCTCGGCTGTAGCCGGTTCTCTCGCATTTCATCACATTCTATTCAGCAGGTGCAAACGGCCGCTCACTCGCTCCATTATTCACGGTCACGGTTCGTGTGTGTTTTTTCAGACGTGGGCTGGGAACCCGTAGACCAGCACAGTCCAAACACATGACTCCACTTCTGAATTTTGACTCAGCCCCACAGAACATCTGTTCGGGAAAAGTTACATGTAGGAACGTAATGTCAGGTAGTCATTAACACATTTCTATTAGCTCTTTTTTAACATATTGATTTTCTCTGATTATTAAATGATGCAAATTGAGCGGCGCATGCATACATGCTGTGCTATTTACTCATTTAGCAGAGGTGCTTTTACAGATTTTTTTTTTGGCTGAAGATTACAATCAGAGAAAAACACAGGAAGGATCAGACATAAACACAGGAAGGATCAGATGTAAACACGGATATAAATAAGAGGATTAATTTAATTAAAGCATAGAATATCCCGATAAAAGCACTACGCAGACAGAGTTGCACAAACGATAAATAAAAGACCAGGCCTGTGTTTGTGAAAGAGGCTGGTCTCTAGATGGAGGTTAAAGCCATGAACAGAGGAGGATCTAAACTCCAGCTGCAAACTGATCCACAACTGAAAACAATTCTGAACTCATTCAAGCGTGTTTATTATATTATTATATTATATTATATTATATAATATTCCACTAAATGAGCTGCACCATACTGGTCAAATGCCAATGCGTTTGCTCTTCTGCAAACAGGAGTAAAAACTGTCCGAAGAAGCAGAACGTATCAACTGATTTACAGAAAACCTGGTGGGGGGCAGTAATATTGCAGAATAAAAGATAGATTTAGCAGATTACAGGAGTTTTAAATATTTGTGAAGATGTTCAAATGTGATAAAAGGTTTTACAAAATTACATTAGGGATGCAAGAAGCTGCCTCCCCTCACAAACAATATATAGGGCTTTATCATGAGCTGCGAGTTTATAAAGTGAGATTTATACACTAAAGAAACATATTTTCACATGTTTTTTTGTCTGGTAGAGAAAGTCCTGAGCAAAGAGCATCTACTTTTATATAGAATATTTTACTTATTAATTATTTTATTCGAAAAGGCCATGACAGTGAGTGACTGTGGACATACATAGAACATAACATTAAAGAATAGAGTGACTCTGACTTCAAGCAACATTAAACCTGGTATAAACTGTCCTTTCATTCCATATTACCTGGTGTTAAGTTAAACAAATGCTCCCTTTTTCATCACTTTCTTACGTCTTGTTTGCCTGTTTTTTTTTATTGATCGTAACTCGTTTCCAACAGCCAGTTTTGACAATGGTTAGAAACCTGAGACGTGGCATGTTTTCAATGACGTGTTGACACATGTTTAATGAACTGAAGCTCCTGGAACTTTTTATTTTTTAATTTTATAGTTGGCCTCATGTTTATTGAATTTATTGATTCGCAACAGCACTTCATATTAACTTGTTATAAAAGTGTAATTTGTTAACTTGTTGTTTAGAGCTTATCCTGCACAATAGATTCTTGTATTTTTTAATGATGAAAGATTGTAAAAAAAAAAAAAAAAAACCTGGACTTAGACAAAAAATGGCCTAAGTAAAACATCTATTTTCCTATGGGGCATAAAGTGTATGATCCTTTCAACTAAGCATTAAGGTAATTTTTGCCAGCATCTGCAAGAGATGATTTAGGCTAAAAAAACTCACTTAGGCCATTTTTTTTTTCACCTCTTACAGGAAGGAATATGATGGAAGGACCAGTGTGACAGTGTGACATAAATCCAGCAATGATCCCAAATAGTAATAAAGTACATGTTCGTCTCATCATGGTGTGAGTGTAAAATGTTTAACCTACAAGCTGTGCATTGACCAGACCAATTAGATAGAAAGTACTGTAGTAAATGCAGGAGGAGACGCTGATAACTCACCACCATAAATAAACACTGGCAGCCGTAACAACAGTGGAGCTGATGCAGCGTGACAGCGGACACACACACACACACACACACACACACACACACACCTCCTCCACTCCCTAACCTGGAAACCTTTTGAATAGGTTGTTCCCGGGATGATGAGCAATGCATGTGCATTTCTGGGGAAGCTGCCCCGCCCGCGTGTTGGTGCAGTTTGGACACGTCTGAGTGTTGCTCTGCTTGGTCTGCGACGGCTCAGCAGATTTCCTGACATCTCTGAACAGGAAGTCTTCACGCTGCTGCTGACAGCGCGAGCACAAGGAGATTAATCCAGCATTTTTCTTCTGAATGACCTCCTTCCTTTCACAGAATCAGGGCTAAATAAAAAACATCAGAGGCCGTGTTGCAGTTTGTAAAATTGCATTGGCTCATTAATAACATCTTCAGTGTTTTGTTTTTTTGCTAAAGAGCAAAACTAAACCAAAACAAATTCCAACACAATTACTAATAACTTGAGAAAAATAGTTTCTTCCTGTGTGATCACTGTCAGAATGAGGCCATGTGTTGAGTATGTGCAGTCAGTCTAGACGGTGGTTTGATGCTACGAGCTTTTCTTAGCTTATTGAGAGGATTTCTGTAAAAGTTCAATGTGTTGTGCAGGTTTGGTGCCTTTAATAAAACAGAACTTTGTAATAGAAGAAACGAACCAATGCAGTAAAGTCTTTGCCTTGTATGACTGGGATTCACTGCAACTCGGCACCTCACTGTAAAAATATCCAGTGTGTTTAATCTTTTCTCCTTTTTCCCCTCAAAACAAATCTAGTTCATAGCTTAATTTACATTTTTGATATTGCACATTATTTTTTATTGGCTTTTTACCCAGCAGCGACTGCACTTTTACAATTAAATGGCAATAAAGTATCCTTGATCTAATATAAATATGACTATAGTTTTCATGAATCACTTTTAATTTACATATTTTCAAATGTGATTTGCAAAACATTTTTTGGGGAAAATCTTGAATCTTATTCAGGTCTTTGACATATAGTTTTGTGAAGCCTTTTCTCATACTACTATAAGTGTTAAGAATATGCAGTGTCTTGTTAAGTGATTAAAGCAGGTTGTTTTGAATGTTAAGACAAGAGTTGCATATAACTGGTGACGTAATCCTGCGGATAAAAATTATCTTGATATTGCAACATGTCGGTTTCGTAAAGATCAAAACAGCTTCGTGCAGCGGAGCAGCTGCAGCGACCAGGAAACACTTCTTGTTGCCAGTAGCCAGCGGCACAACTTACAGATACATGTCTATAGGTCTTTCTAAATAAACAGCTTTAGTGGTTTAGCAAATAACGATTCTTGTTCTGTGAGACAGTAAAGCTAAATATTTAAAACGGTAATGCAGCGCGGGACACGTGTTCAGACATCTGCTTGCAAGATGCATCATTTCAAAATCTGCAACACAGCCAAACGCCACAGATGCTTCGATTCAAGTGAGCCTTTATTTGTTAGGTTTTTCAATGAAATAACATGGAGACTACATGGGGGGGCGTCACATGCTTAACAATAAATAGGAGTAACATACTGTTTGTTAACTGTGCAACAGTCTCTTACACAGAGAATGTCCCATGGGATTTGAGATGACCTCCATCATCGGCTTCCACTACGGCTCCAGAGGCGGAGCGAGTGCAGGGAGAACTACACCGTTTGCTTCTCTGCAGGCGCACACACACACGCACGCACACACACACACACACACACAGGCGCACATGTACACGCACAAAAAGGGTAAAGATTCCAGTCTTCATAAAAAATATATACCAAACAATACATGAATGCATGTAGCACACTAAATAACTGACATTAAGTGTCATGGGTGCCTGTTAGTTCAGACCTACACACATCTCCCACTCGTCAGATCCTCAAAGTCCGACACACAGCAAAAAAACATTTTAATTAACTTCAAAATATGTTCTTCCGGTTTGCTTTTACAAGAAAAAAACCTTTTACACAGAGTAAACACTACAGTAACCACTGCATAGTATTTCCTCACGTTGTTATCCCTATGTGAAACAACAAGACAGGATAAATGATTACGTATGATATTAAAGAGAGAGAATGTAGCACCAAACGGTTCTAATCTGAAGCATTAAGCAGAGTAGCTCCCTTTCCTCGAGCATTTCCAAACTTCATTCGAATCCTTGCTTGAACAGAAAAATAAAGCCTCCGAACTGGACTTGCCTGAGTTGCTGATATTGAAACATACGAACCAACAGTTCACGCAGGTTCTTGTCCAGCTCCAAACTTCCACAACTTCTGCACGCTAACCCGTTTTTCCACGTTCCATGAAACCTTCTGCCCTCCTCCTGACACACACACACATCTGACTCTTTCAGCAGTAAGACGATGAAGAGAGCTGGATATTTTTATCCACATGCTATCCGGCGTTCCTTCGTTTTCCACATACTGTATATCATCTGTGTTCCTGCTATAGCACAGAGCTGAACCCGATGGGGCTGCAGTTGAAATGTGCGGTGGAGAAAAGCGATTTTAAAAAGCCTGAATTTGACGTTTTTTTGAGTTTTGAGTTGGTCCCATATAACATTATTTCCCCATCCGTCTATTAAAACAGGAAGAAAAAACAAACTCATCACAATGTACACATCTCCCTTTCATTATATCCTGTATACTGATACAAATGTTATCATTTACATCATTAATCAAGGGGAAACACACACACACATACACACAGATCATTATATTTCGTTAACAGGTGTCAATCAGTCGCTGCTGGTTATTGTCCAAATCTTGGATTCGCTTGCGAACGACACAGGAGACCGAAGAGTTTTTGTGACGCGCCGGGGGCCCAGCCTCCAGACGCCGTCGTGTTTGACTCAGTTTCCGTTCATCTCGGCGGGACCTCCTTTAGGTATGAGCAGGCTCATCCGGCCCGCGGTGCTGGCTGCACTCTTGATCACCTCCATCCATCTGTGAAGAGCAGACAGCGTGCGGTGTCACGACGGAAGATAAAACACAAGAGGCCCCACGTGCTCAGTGTGTGTGTGTGTGTGTGTGTGTGTGTGTGTGTGTGTGCGCGCGCTCGCTCTACCTTTCAAACGTGTACTCGCTCTCTGCCCGGAAAAAGTAAACGTGGGACTTGAACTGCAGCTTGAAGACGTACTCCTTGTGAATGGCGTCCGACTCCTCGGGGGTGCTGACCGTGTAGCCCAGCAGCGGGAGGCTGGCCAGCGGGAAGTCGTCCTGGAAACACACGGCCACAACGTGTGATGAGGAAGCGGCCTCGTGCAAATGAACGGTTTCTTCCTAAAATGCACGTGTGAGCGATTTAAGAGTGCTAAAGATAGTTGAAATGATTAATAGAAGTTTGATTCATAAAATTGTGTAAATGTTGATCACCGTTTCCTATAGCTGGAGACTCATGTCTTTCTTTTTGTCCAGACCAATTAGTCCACAACCCAAAGATCAGTTAATTATTAAAAAAAACAAAATAATTGCCAATTAATGTGATAGTTCAGAACAAATCTTTTTATCTTTGTAGACCTATTTAAAGAATTCAGAAATGTTCTCAGATATGAGCGAGTGGTCCAGACCTGTTAATGAGCATTGTGAGAATTAAAATGCTTGAATGATGCACATATTGATTTATATGTGTACTGGGTAAATTCCACACTACAGCTTTAATATACAAGTAAAACAAACTTCATGCTGAATTTATATTCTGTTAAAAATGTATATTCCGTGCTGCGTATATTTACTTAAAAGGGATTTTTACAGCCATATTTTGGCACAGGATTCTCTACATTTCAGCAGTTCTTGTAAACTTGTCTCACTGAGCTGCATCTGTGTCTCTGCACGTCTCTGGAATCACGTTGTGCTGCAGCTGCATCACCTGTAGACATTAATATTCTCTCGTCTCATATCTGTCACGTGTCCTAATGGATGTTTTTGTCCTTTACAGGACTTTAACTTTTAAACTCCAGTAACTCTACTTAAGTAATGAATGGAAATTCTTTTGTCACCTCTGCCTGGTCCCTCGATGGATTCATATTCTATAATTATTTCTGAAAGCAGGACTTGAAATTGTGCCACGTTTTTACATACACGCAAACTTTTTGTGAATGAAACATGGAGCGTGTTTTGCGCAGGAACAAACATGAAACATTCATGAATGACGCCCATTAAAAATGATTAAGAGACGCACGGGAGCAGTGTGCCAACCTGGTGAGTTTTGTAGAAGAACAAGCAGAAGTTGGTGAAAACCACCCACAGCTTCTGCCAGCCGTTGCTGTTCTTGAATTTCCTCAGGAGGTATCCTGAGAGCTGGTTCTGCACAGGGGGAGAGAGGAGAGTTAAAGAGGCTAGCTGGAAATAAATAAATCATTGTCAGGGATATTTCATCATGAACTTGAAGGTCAGTCGTGTGTGTGTGTTCACTCCATAGCTTTAAAGCAACTTCTGAGTTCTAATGAAGTGTAGTTTGCATTCAGAAAAAAAAGCTCATCCCAACAAAGCAGAAACCCATGTCAGAAAAATATTAAGGCTGGAAGTAATTAAATGATTATTACAGATGAAATTAATCTGCAACTATTGATCATATTAGTGAATTTATAAGAGAAAAGAAGTTAATTACCGGACAGCTTGTTAAATATTGTCAGACAAAACAAGACATTAGAAGAAAGAAGATTAATGTAGACTGACGAAATAAATAATATGCAGATCATTAGAGTCACTGATAAAAAAAATTATCAATATTTTAACTGATTTATTCCCTCTCCGTTGTTGCCACTAGTTTTTTTCTCGTATATATATACACACAAAAAATGTTTGCTACACTGAAATTTCTGTTGGTATTTTTCTGAATCCATTTTATCATTATTTCTATTTATTTACATATGTACCTTTGTTAAGGGGGTAGGTAAGTATAGATTGAAACAAATATTGTGTATGGATGCTGTAAAGGGAAGGTGATGAAAATATGAAGTTGTCCATAAAGGAATCAGGGTTGATTTTCCATGTTGATTCAACATGCCATTAATTCTATGCCTGATTAAGTACCCTGAACCCAGTGACATTAACTATCCTGTAGCTCTGGTACCTGGTTCATGTGCAGGTAATCAGTGAGCGAGAGGTTCTGGTTTCGGTACCAGCAAACGTGTGTGATGGTGTTTGGTCTTTGTCCCTGACCGAGGAGATAGCGAGGGGGCAGCTCCGGGGAGACGGCCGGAGAGCCGAAGACTGAGAGGGCGAAGACAAGATGGAGAGACAGAGAGAGGGAGAGAGAGGCAGCGTAAGCGGGTTAGCTCGGTGGGGGGGAAAGGGAAAAAGAAAAGACCAGTCAGGGAAATCCTCCAGGCCTGCGGAGTGGAAAAAATGTTCAAGACAGAACATTTCTTACATGCACATTATTGAACGATCAACTAGGAATGAAATGAAGAATGAGTCTTGCAGTAAAACAGCAGGAAGACAGGATGCTAACAGTTGGACAAGAGGGAATTAGAGGAAAATGAAAGGGTGAGGAAGGGAAGGAGCAAATCAAGATGGACCACAAAGCAACAGGCGTTTTTCTTCCCCTCGATGAACGGCATTCAGGCGAGTGTGAAGTGACCTGTGGTGTGTGTTTTGACATATATCGTGTGTGTGTGTGTGTGTGTGTTTGTGTGTGTGTGTTTGGATGAGGGCAGTGGAGGAGTACCTCCACAGCCAGGCTGTGATCAGACATGGACACGCTGGTGTTGCGGTGCCAGCACACGTGCATGGTTGTGTTGGCGCGGTGGTGCGTCTGCTTATCCAGTGACGTGCGGGACGAGTTCATGTCGTCCTCCGACTCCTGCTCCAGAGAAACCTCATCGGACGACCCTGGGAGGGGGAGGAAGAGGAGGAGGAGGAGGAGGAGGCGGGACAGGAGGTTGCATAGAGGAAAGGGATAAACTACACATTCTGATCCAAGTGCCAACTAGCCACGTGAAACACGCGTTTTGCACTCGACAGACGCTGTAGTCGCTGTGGTCAGTCAGCAGCGTTTCTTACGGTTGGAGCGATCGCAGAGTCCCGGGTCGACGAAAACACTGGATTTCTCTTGTGACTTCTTGGCCATGTCAATAGCAATGTTCAGATCCTCAATCCACTTGCCCATCTCTACTTTAGAGCTGAAATTGTAGAAAAAAAAACAAACAAAAAAAAACGTACTGAATCACACATGAAGCAATGAATGGGTTTGTAGAAACGCTGAACTATTGAATCCAAGCTACACATTTGTTTCTTTCATACTCTTTTTGAGTATCTGTAAATCTTAATTCCAGTTTATCGCCACGTCATAGCTGCGTCAGATGATCGTTCACCTGTTAAGTTTATTCAGCCTTAGTTTTCTCTTCTAATTAGCTTTGGTGTTCCTGCAGAACCTGTACAACTATGTGGCGGCGTGGGTGTTGGTACAGACACTGTGCGATGAGGAAATATGAAACTAAACTATTAAGAGCTAAGCAACATAAATAGTGTTAATGTTACAAGGTAATCTACCAGGTTTTTTTCCACTGATCAACCTGTGATGCAGGAGAAGCTGGTCTTTTGCTCTGTGCGTGTGAACAAGAATGATAGAATGATAAGGGGAAAAAAAACAGAGGTGGAATCATTCAGCATCTGAAACTTTAGCATCTACTTCCTACTAACCTCAAGTGCCAGTGAGCATGTGATAGGTCTGGTTCAACTACTTTGACAAATGATTGATAAAAACAATTAGGATTTAACCATTAGTACATAATTTAAAACTACATTAAAAAAAACTCCATTGTTACTTTTTACATTTTTTCTAATCAGAGTTAATGTTTTAGGATTTGCAACTAATGACTATTTTTAAAGTTGATCAATCAAATGTATTAAATGCTTGATTAGTTTAATCAATTCAAGGTTTAATTCATACGAATGCTTTAAAATGTCTCTCAATGTTTCCCAAGACTTATGTTTTTGTCTAAAACAATCAATTTAGTTCAGGACTAATTATTGCATCAATAAACTTAGAAGTGATAGCTTTCACCACATTTAACTTTTGCTCCTATTACCCAATTTCTGACAATGACCTAAAAACATTTATGAAAAGTTGGTTTCCGCTCACATCTAACAGAGTCTAGTTTAAAGTCCTCTCACCTGGCAGCCACTACGATGGTCCTCTGAGCGGAGTAGATGGTGAAGCAGTGGGGGACGGACCACTCATTCTCACTTTCCTCGACCTGTCACGAAAAGGACATTCAGCCAGATGAAAATCTGAGCAAAGTCTGTTTACAACTCCAACCGAGTGTGGAAATCTACAAAAGCGAAACACAGAGAGCGAGAGAGGGAGTTGACTTAAGCCACAGAGAGAATTCTGCTGGAGCGTCTACACATCCAGAGGTAAACTGTGGTGGATTCACACAAAACACAAGAAGATAAATCACTAGTGATGAGGAATATTATGGCCTGCTTTATCTGACCATCTGAGACTGCATGATGCATCCTGATCAATCTGCAAGGTGTATTAGCAATAGGAGCAGACGGGTAGGATCGGGGCGTCCAAGCCTGCAGGGCTGAGGACTTACCGGTGCGTCCAGCACTATGAGCTGCAGCCAGGAGTAAAACAGAGACATGCAAAGTTAGGAGACCCAGGCCCTCCCTTCTAAACACTTGGATCTGATGGTAGGATCTGTACAGGTCAGGTCGGGGGGGGGGGGGGGGGGGACGGTTGTGACCACGCAAGCAAATGTACTCACTATCATGCCGTGAAGGGGCAGCTGTCCGTGCACTTTGAACTGGTTGGTCGCTGTGACGCCTTTGCTCGTGTAGAGGATCATGTCGGAGAACTGATGTGACAGGAAAACGTGATTGGAGCGAGGTGATTTCTAGTTCTTGACATTTGATATATAAAAATAAAATGAAAAAAAATCCTTCAGTAGCAGTTTTGTGCTCACCAGGAAAAACATCCGTTGCTGCAGCCCCTTCTTGGTGAGTTTGTACAAGCAGCCCTCTCGTATGAACTCCTACCAACACAACAAGGTTCTTAGAAACTGTCTGCTTTTTTTTGTTTTCTTAAAACCCAGTTTTGCAGCGCCCTCTGTCGTCCGCTGCGGGCCGTTGCACTCACCCTGCCTGGAGCTGTCAGGTTCTCTATTCCTATCAGGTCTCTCTGCAGCTCCGTCAGCTTCTGGAAGTTCTCCAGGCGAATGAGGCTGCTCTGGAGCTGAGCGGCGATCTCTGCCACCTCCTTCAGAGCCTCTGTACGCACACAGAAGTGAATTCAACAAAAAACATTTATCTTGATATTGATAGTTACTGATGAATTTCTTTCAAATATTTAGGAAGCATCTTTTGCTTAATGACTTAAATTAAATGCATAAATTCAGCGGCAGATATAGCCAAAACATTACAATAAAATATTTCATATCAGTCACCAACAATTATCTTTTTAATAATAACCAATATAAAACAGTTTGAATGTCACCACAATGACTGGCTGTTTTAATAATTTGCTTCATTATTTGAGTTGCAACCTGTGACTATTTAACAATTAACATATTGATTGTTGAAATGATTAGTGGATGGGTGCTTGATTCATAAAATGGTGTAAAAAGGTGATCACCGCCGTCTTTTTTTCTAATTTAATATTATTAAAAAAAAAAGACGCTTGGAACAGCAAATTTGTACATTTTCTTCTTAAAAATGGCTGCCACTAATTATTCAATTACATTGTAATAGTTGGCGTTTAACACAACTAATTGATTAATCATTGCGGCTCTAATAATTACTCTAATTTTTAATTCAAATTTGACGTAGTCGCACACATGTAAAAGTGACTCAATGGCTGAGTGAGACATGAGAATAATATATGTTAACATTCCCTTTACACAGGAAGTGCATATGTGAGGCAGTAAATGTGTAGCTAGCTAAAACTAAACCAAAAGTCTTAAAACAGCTTATTTTAAGGTCGTTTTGATCTCATTTATTATAGTTATGACTTTATCCACAATGCTTCTTCATTTTTATGGACATTTAAGTATTTTGTCATTTGGTTATCAGTGAGAAACCTTTATCAGCTTCTAGTGAATCATGCATTCACCCTAAGAACGTGAGAAAACTTCACACCAACACTGGGCTGTTGCCAGTAAAAAGGGGGATGGCGTCACCACCTTGACATTCGGTGTTACCGCTAAAAGAAACCTCACCCTTGCAGTCGTCGTGGTCGCGGTGCGTGGGAGAATAATGCTTGCACAGCCTCTCCAGGATGAGCTTGTAGTGCATGAGCCGCTGGATGGGCTTGAGCAGGAATGTGTTGAGGGGCAGGTAGCAGACCTTCTGCAGCTCGAACTCCTTGTAGACCGTCTCCAGCTTCTTCACGCGCTTGGTGGCTTTCTCCAGCTCCGTCAACACCTCGTCATGCTTCTGTAAGTAGCTGGTGAATTCCTGGAGGGAGCATACGGAACGTTCTGTACGGCAGATGAACGTGTGGGGAGGTGAAACGAGAAACGAGAGTGCAAACAAAGCATTCCTCACCTTAAGAGCACACATGTTCCTTAGCATGACATCCCCGATCCTTTGGTAGTCTCCTTTGGCGTGAGCATTAGACCGCCCCTCCCTGAGGAAGCAGCACACGCGTTACCTCCATCTTTATCGCGAGCTTCGCCATTTCTTATCACACAGAGCCACGGAGGGAACCTACCAGAGAGCCAGCCTCTGGTCCAGCTCCTTGAGGAAGCCTCGGTGGAACTCGTAGATCGGGTCGATGTTGGAGAAAAGGAGAGTCATCAGACCTTCAGGCATGGCGTTTTCCTTGATCACAGCACTGCGGAACCACTGAAGAGCAGAAGGGGGGACAGTCTGATGTGTGTTGAAGCATATTGTGTTAATAAATAAAGACTAGCGAGTACAGGAGCTGCAGGACTCATCATATTAGAATCTGAATTCATCATCATTTTGTTGTCTTTATGGTAAAGATGCTGTTGTACAAACACACGGATCAGTGACCACTGTCACGATTCTTAATGAATCAGCTCTTCACCTGGGTTTAGTGGTAAATAATTGCTTATACTGACCGTTAATAATTATTATTTAAATATTTGAGTGGCATTTTATGCTTAATGACCTAGTTCTAGTTCGAAAATATGGATATAAATTTTCATTTCAGTCACTAATCCCTTTATAAAAAACTTAAATTGGTGTCTGTCTGTTACCAAACTACTAATCCTGCCACCCTATCAATATTATATTCAACTATTTCCTTGTTGTATTGATGAGGTGGATACAGATAATATATATTGATAACTTTACTTTAGGGAAACTCACCACTGTGATGACCTCCAGGTCTTTCAGGTATGTTCGCTCTGTAGTCAGAATCTCTTTGGCAATGAAGTAGGCCTTATCGGTGGGATATCGCTGGAGAGAAGAAAAAAAACATGAGTAAATAGTTGTAGTTTCAACTAATGATGACAATCTTGCTACACCACAGCGATAAAACAGTTGTGAACGTATTTCCCCTTTCGGTGTCTACACTACCAGGTCTAGACTCCTAAAAGGGTTGTGAGGCTGAGGGTGGAAGGGTGGCATGTGAGCGGTGTACCTTCCTCCTGCCCTCCTCCTCCTCCTCTAGCCTGGCATTGGTGCCCACCTCGCTCAGGATGGGGCTCTGCAGGGGCGACGCGGCCTGGCCCGGCAGGCTGAGGGTGGACATCTGGAAGGAGGGCGACATGCACAGGGGGTCCTTGGAGTTGAAGGGGGAGAGCTGGGGGCTGTCCACCACCGCGTCTGAGGGGGAGAAGGGGAAAAGAATAATTAAAAAAGAAAAAATGGAAGAAGTAGCTGCTTCAGCTTGGGTAGAACAACCCCAACTTTATTTAAAATCGGGGGTGGACGGGGGTTAAATATACAAACGTAAGCATCATCTTCACCTAATCTGTTTTTACACACAATCATCTTATTTCCTCTCAGAGAAAACACTTTTTTCTTCTTAAAACAAAACCCAAGCAGGACGGTTCATCGCTCACATTGGCCACAAATGAAAGAGGAGACAGCAAGAAGCTAGACACTAAGACAAGTAATGGTTCCCACATTTCTCTAACACCCCCCCCCCCCCCACACACACACACGTTTTCAAAGAAGGACAAATGATTCTTTGCCGACTTCACAGAGCCCGATTTTCATTACATCCGCTGCGGTTTCTTTTTGTTCTGTCTAGAAGCTTTGCTACATGACAAAAAAATAAATTGGGAGACAAAAAAAATGCTCTTTACTGAGTCATGGGTCATCACAGCTGTTCTTTCACTTCTGGTAAAAGGAGGAGGGAAAAAAAGGAGTGGGGGAAGTCTGAGAGGGGAAAAAAAAAAAACAAAAAAAAAAAAGTCACTAGTCGACCCGGAAATAATTGCTCACGCAAAGACTTATCAGGAATGTGGCTCGTCTGAAGGGCCAGGGAGATGTTTATAGTTTATCTGAAGCGCCCCACAGGGAATGACACGAGAAGGGAAGAGAGCGGCCATCGCGCTCCATAGCAGGAGAACGGGGGTTTGCTGTGGAATGGCTTGGCACAAAGCCTGTCCAAACAGGGAGCACACACACACACACACACACACACACACTCACTCTCACTCAGCTGGAATTAGGTTGAGGAATCCTGTGTATGAGTTCAACCCAACCCCCAACAGCAGACCAGACTGTTGCCTCAAATATAAAGAACAATGACTCTGAATTGATTCGATACTGCTGTTTTTCTAATTCTTTCTGAACTTAATTGGATAATTAACTCCAACTATCGAGAAGGAAGTGTTGCACACATCTGGTGTGGGATACTGGGAATCAACAAGCTAATTTGGAGTGTTGTTGTTCCTGCATGCACAATATTTTCAGTTTTGGCATCTTGAGAATAACCTAATGTGTAAAGGATTTTTTCTTTACCAAAAATGCCCACAACTACAAAACCTCTATAAGATTTTGGTTCAAAGGACACAGGGCAAAGCCAAATTAGCCTTTTGTGCGTCTGGACGACACATGGCTTTGTGTCAGCCGTTAAAAGAACATCTAACACCACTGGATTCCACTCAAGCTGTTGAAAGAATTACATCACCAGTCTGCGGCTCAAAAAGAATTTTAAGTCTGACATTCATGGTACCCAAAAGTGATTACTTTATTCTTGAGAGTAAAACATACAAACATAAGTACAGGTTGTTTATAATTAGTAAATACACATTTTCAGGATTACGTGATGATTACTTGGTGGCCTAAGTGCAGTTAGTTTTAGCTGGTTAAATATTTGTCAGCCCCGTCATTCAAAACTTTAGTTGAGATGTGTGAATTATCACATGGCAGAAAAAGGGAAAAAAAATAGCATTTGAAACAAAATGATGTTCCGCACTCTTTCGAGGCGACACAGAAACAACTTCTGACTGTAGAGACACTGCAAACACACTGCTAGTTGCCATCCTTCAAAATGACAATGAGAACAGGTGAATATTAAAAAATGTATATATCTGAAGAGGAAAAATATTAATTTAGGTAGCCCCTTCCCCGTATAGATAAATGGACTGGAAACGTACCAGACGGTATTGAAACTTGTGGACAGAACGTACACCTGAGATACGTAGGAAAAAGCATATTGCATCAAAAGAGCTAAAGTAAGTGCTATAAGGCACTGAGGCGCAAGTGCTGCAGACAAAAAGGAAACTCCGTAACATGTACCGAGAGCAAAAAGCAAAAGCAAAAACAGACTTGGCAAGTCAAGGCTGCTTTAGATGAGGAAGTTACATCAGTGATGTAACAAAACATTTTAGCATCATTTGTTAGCCTTCTTTTTATGGCACGAGGAAAACTAACACCAGAATGCACAAAACATACCTATTAAATGATTTGAAGCGTGCAGAGATCTGTGCACGCTCGTATGTTAGTGACTGACCACATGGCTGCAAACTACTGTTCCTATAATCAACGCTTTATAAACAACATTAAATAAAATCCAGCTAACATCCAACAAGCACCGAGGAAACTCATACCTAAATGTGCAAAAGATCCCGTCTCCTTCCAATAAACACAACGCTGTTGTGTTGGTATTCTGGAGATATGCTAATGCCAAAACCCTGAAACATTTCTTAAGCCACATGCCAGAAAAAAAAAAAAAAAAAAGAGACAAAGCAACGATCTTTAACAAGAGTACTGGTGGTGCAATAAAAAAACTTTACCTATTATTATATCCGAGGGGTCTCCTGGAAGTTCTAACATCGATTGTTTCAAATGTTGAAAAGCGCTACATCTAGATGCTCTGCATTCTAAATTTTAATATTTAGCAAGTACTACTGCATCAAACTATCTAAATTGAGCGATGTTTTTTTTTTTACAGAAGCACAAAAGCTTACACAGATGTAAGAGGATACATTCATTTTTGTAGTGGTGTTAACAGCGTACTCCATGGCTCATCAGGACACTGCTTACATTCTTTAACGCAATTAGTCTTATTATTGGCGTTGTCTATTTTGGTGGAAAGTTATTTCTTATAAATCCTATGAAGACATCATCAACCTAACAAAAACGTCTAGGAAAATCTAACTTCTGACATTTGCATGCTGCGGACTGGTGTGATGTGAAGGCGGACGCTTCAACCAGCAGATGTCAGCGAAGCACAAATGGAAAGTGCAAAATGGAAAAGCGGCTCCATGGCATTGTCTTGTGAAGTGACGTTAAACACAGGAGGATCGCTGAACCTGGACAACAATCTGTTTCGTTTTTACCCTGAGATTAGAGACAGATTAGCATCCGCTACTCAGCACTCCGACGATGATGATTATTACAGGCAATAATCGCAATATTGGTAGTTACGTTGGAAAAAAACATCAAATTACTTTTATCAGCGATTTCTTTGAAATAAAATGAAATTTTGTACGCGAGGCCATCAAGTTAAGGTGGAAACAGGACATCCTGAGATGAAGTGGCAGGACTAAACAAGACCTTTCTGACAAAAAGAAAAAAAAGGGGGGATTAGATATAAAGCTTCCAAAATAAAAAAGCACAAAATGCTATTTCTGGAATACATTACAACCCCCCAAAACGCACAATCAACATTTGCTCTAAAGAGCCTGAATGTTATAAGACAATGATGAGTGACGATCATTCAAGAATCTCATGAAATCTGCAGCCAAAACTTAATAAGCAGAGTTTCATGAGAAGACCGAAGTGATAAAAAAAAAAAAAAAAGCACCACAACATGACCGTGTCACAATCACAATCATAAACGAAGGCTGTTGACGATCAACTTAAAAACGGTCCAACCATCGTAACTATGGCCTGAACTCACCGAATGCCAAGTGCTGTTAGGTCGTATTAGTAAAGAGTGAAATTCTGCTGTGGTATTATTCTTAATTATAATATGGAGAGCCCAACTGAGGCTTTAAGTGCTGCGAGGACGTGTGCGTTACATTTTAATATGAGCTGACCCAGGGGGGTCTGCGAGCGCCATGGCCTGCAGGCTGTGGCAGTGGAGGAGGAAACCCTCTATCCCACCGCTCCCCGTCAGCGGGTTACTGTAAAACAGGTTCTGCTCCGGGGGGAGGACGCTGTCGGAGCCCCAGTCCGAATCGGAATCGGAGCTGCCGCTCCCCGAGCCCTCGGTGGCCGTGGGCGGGTAGCTGAGCTGCTCCAGCTGCTCCACCAGGTCGCTAAACTGCACCGCGGAGCTGCTCTCAGAGCGCACCGAGTACGCGGGGAAGTTGACCATGGAGCTGGCCTCGGACTGGATGTCCGACCCCGGCAGGCGCAGCGAGGAGGAGTCGGGGCCTCCGTAGCCCACCGACATGGACTCCCCCGCGGAGCTGAGCCCCAGGTTGTCTAGGGAGCTGCACTCAGAGCGATTGTTGACCAAGGAGCTGGTCTCAGAGTTACCCACTATGCTATCGGGGAAGGGATTGGTGCTCCTGTTCAGGTCCTCGATGCCGACGCTAAAGATTCTGTTTTTGCTGAGGTCGGACTCCTCGACATAATCGAACTGATCTACTTTCTCGTCTAGCCCGAAAGTGTAGGCCTCGGCCCCCCCGCCGTAAAAGGAAATTTCAGTGGGGTCGTCATCTATGAACTCCTCGGTGACCTGCAGCGGCGAGTTAGACATGGAGAACATAGGATTCTGCTTTGTGCGCAAAAGCTCCGCCTCAAAAGCCTCAGGTGTAAGAACTCCCTTCCTCCGCCCGCCCGCCCCGCCCGCTGAGGACCCCGTTCCCCATCTCCCACCATGCTTATCCTCATTGCCATTTTTGGAGGGCTGCGATTGTGGAGTGGCGCTCTCTACACACACAAACAAGGGGCTGCAGTGTCCTGCTGCCTGATTGCTGGGGGCACCTTGAAAAGCGTAGTGAGATGGGGAAGCGGCCTTGACAGGTTCTTCCTTCGGAGGGCTGGGGGGTCTGGTAGCGTGAAGAGGGGGCTGAAGCTGCTGGTGTTGCTGAGGAGACGCCAGGGACGGGCTCAGTGTGGTCAGAGGCTGAGGTTGGAGTTCTTTTCGCAGGGGGAAGCTGGAGATGTGCGCTGGGTGGAAGGAGACAGTAGCAGAGGAAGGGGAGCCTGGGGCCCTGAGACTGTCATTGAATGACAAGCTCTGACGGAAAGAAAGAAAAAGCAACACGGACAAGACAAGGAAAAAAAGAAAGTGGAAAGTAGTAAAGAAGAATACAGTTGTATTAGTTTATCCATTAGAGTGCAATGTATGGAAGGTTGTAGTTTCATATGCAGAAACTTGTAGCTCCACTAACCTGTTTTGGCACATCTGTGGCTAGAGAGCGAGCAGACATTCGTATTTTACTGTTCCTCCTAAACACAAGAAAGGATTCCAAGTCAGAATTAGAACGATGAAGGAACCGTGCAAATATTTCCGACTCGACACTTAAGGAAGAATTAGAAAGACAAACATCTCGTCTTTGTAGTGAATTTATATGGAAACAAACCTCTGGTAAGGGGTTCTCTTTGCTCCATTTTCCCTGACGTAATCCACAAGTTGCTTCTGGGTCCGTCCACTAAAAGAAAAAGGAACCATAATTGGGTGTAAGACATACAACTGTAACATTACTCTAAGTGTCTTTTTAAAATCTCTGTAGTTGATACCTGTATCTGAATGAAGAGCCCCTCGTGAAGAGCACAGCTTTGGATTTGGGCTGGGGTTGGTCAAAGAGACGGAAAAACGAGTGGTATTCCACACATATCTTCCAAAATATTTTACACTGGTCTCGACTGGCCATCATAAACTCAAGGGTGTCCTGATGCGGGCCCTAAAAAACAAAGATCAAAAACAAATAGGCACTGATAAGCTGGCTGCTCTTCGTGGTTGGTGTGGAATCTGAGACATACAGGTAAAACAAACTTTATGGCTTTGTGACTACGTACATGGACCTCTGGGTGGAGCTTGATCAGGAACCGTTTTCTCTTAAAGCTCAGTTTGCGAATCTTGGACCAATTGAAAGTATTTATTTTTGTGTGACCCTGTGAGAAAAATAAAAGAAGAATAGACGACTCATTAGCGACCTTGTTGGGGATCGAGGATTCACCGAGTCACGCTGGTACGAGAGCAGCAGTCACCTGAAAAACCTGAAGGCCCATGTGGGCGACCGCCAGGTTGATCTTGGTGCCTTCACGATCAGCCGCAGGGTGGAAGCGGACTCCGTACATTTCCAGCTTGCGAGCAATTTCCAGGATTTGGAAATCCGATTCGGCCGGAGTCTGGCCCCTATGAGAGACGACAATGTCGCAAGACATATCAGCACTGACGAGCGACTAGTGATAACATCAGGGCTTCTTCATGCCGCTCCTGTGGTGCACGGGCAGGTCATGAGGGATTTGTAAAACACATAAAACTTTGGTGTACGATTTCAGTCATCACACTTCAACAGCTTCAGTCGTTGTCCTGTTAGATCTTAGTACTCAGCCCAGCATATAGACAAGGACGCACTTTCAGCAAATCTGTGTAACAGGACCACCATGATACATGGAGTGCCCCAAGGCTCAATCCTTGAACCTCTTTTATTTGTTCCATCAGGACAAGTTATTTAAAAAACAGATTAGAGTTTTAGACAGCCAAATTACCTCCTAGAGCATAAATTGACTAAACTACCAAAGATCTTCTTTAAACAAAAGCCTCAGTCCTTTTAGCTAAATATTGACAATAGAATAGTCTTAACTTATTAAAAAACAAAGTCAGTGTCCTTTGTGTAAGCAGGGACTCTATGGTTACCTTTCTGTACTCAAAAATAGAAGCACTCAAATTGGAACACATCACATTTGTTTCATTTATACAAAAAAAAAAAAAACAATTGGCACAAAAAGAGTGAAACAGAAAACTGACAGACGATAATTTCTCGGCTATGACCAGTAAATTCCTTAAGTCTGAGTCAGGCCGTCTCGGCATCTTCTACCAAACGACTGAGTCAAGAACTTAAGGTGTTGAATGCACGCTTATAGAACCAGCAAACACTGAACAATTTAGACTAAATTATCTTGTGGTTGATCACACTCCAATGATGATGTACAATGTCAAAAGCGCATACCATTAATATTAACACTCAATCTGGCTAGCTTAATAGTTTGTCTGCTGTGTTTCTTTTTGGGTTTTCCACATAAAATCTGAACCTAGAAAGATTGCATCATGACTTGTATGTCGAGTAGTGTGACCCTAAATCCCTTATAACTTTGAGGATTTGAGAGGCATTACCTAAAACCATGTGATTACAACCAAACAGCATGTTAAGGAAGACGTATCCGTCCAATCATCACCACATTCTAATTTTGTTCATCCGTTAAGCGGGGAAATCTCCTTAGGGCCCTCCCCTGCCCCACTGGCCTTATGGCTAATAGACCGGCCAGAGCAGCGGATTAGGCCAGGGAACCTGCCGCTTGTGCTTCCACACTGGCAACCGAGGGAAAAGATTAGCAGAGGTCTTTAGAGCTGCCCAATACACTAGGTCGAAAGGAGCCCCTATTGGCCATGAGCGAGTATTGAGCTAACACGAGGGCTGGTGGTGGGAAAAGTGCAGCAAGTGTTTGTTTGTTTTTTTGTTTGTGAGACTCTGTACTTTGAAATGAGGCAAACCCCCTTATTACTGTTGTTTAGCGAGAACACACTGTTGTCGGATCAGTTACCTCATCTATGTTAACATAAAACATTTGTTTTTCAGGCCACATAAAAAAAAGGAGGATCGCAATTCATGGTTCCGTCAACATTGAACACAACATTTTCAGTAATGAGTGGCATTAATTTCTGGGACACTTCAAAACCACAAACACTAAATGAGCAAATGCACAGGCTTACGGAGTAGGCTGATGCATTACGTCCATTCATGTTTTAGCAGGAACAATAAAATAAAACAAACAGGAAGGCTCAACAAACAATGACGTTTGTACGCACTTAAAAGAAATGGATAGCAGGCTTAAATATGGGCATTTGTGAACTATACATCTGCAGAGTGTGTGACATGAAAGCGTAGGATTTTTCACCCCTCACAACAGCTGGTGTTGCTCCTCGCTGTGGTCACAGTTCCAGAGTCGTACTCTTGTGGTGTGCTGTGATTTATAGCGATCTTTGTTATTTCTAGTGCATCCCCACAGCCGAGAAGAATCGCAGCAACCCACAATATTTTGGCCCTGCTCAAAGCAAGGTCACATGGTTACAGCCCCCCACCGACAGAGCTGTGTCAACTGAGACTGACTCTTGGTACTCTTGATTATAAGTATTCCAACTACAATACTGTTCAACAGATGTCCGTAAAAAGGGTGGAAATATATTTGCATGGTAGAAACGACACACTGTACAACAGTAAATGTGTACTGGTCCACAGCTCAATTGACATGGTTTATGTGGTAGAACCAATGAGAGTAAGAGGTGGAGCAACTTACAGGTGCCTGCGGTGGAGTTCCATGATCCCCTCCTGCACCTTCTCTTGGTAAGGCAGCAGCCTGTTCATCCTCAGGAAGTCCCGATCGGCTAGGTCATCATAGTCGCCGATCTCGGCTGTGGTTAGAGATAAATGTGCAATTAGAGAGGCTTTTTCTGTTAGGATTGTGTGTATAGAGGGTTGTTGATTAGTAGCAAAGCATAAACTAATTATGTTGTATTTCTGAAGCTCTATGAGACTGGAATAAAATGTCAGCTGTGGATTTAGGTTGTAATAGGAGTACACAAATATCTGGGAAAGCATTTTTTGCATGTGGACCCCTCATTGTCTGAGTATGAATGTTTGTTTGTGTGTGCTAAAAAAATGCAGACTACACATTAAGAAATGTTTCTAAATCTGGTATAATACAGTACACGCAAAGCACATTGTCTGGTGCAAATAGTCACTGATTGTAGTTAGAATATTCAGATCAAAACGTACACTGAACGAGGTGAGACGCAAGCAGGGCTCCGGTACTTTCTGTGCAGATCAACCGGCCCTCCATGAGATCTCTTTTCATCTGCAGTGAGAATAAGTACCTATAAAACAAGAAACACAGCGGCTTAGTGTGCGTCTGTTTATATTCATAAGAAGCAAATAAGCATAAAAACAAGTTATGATGGATTATTCTCAGAGCCTTTATCAAAGTTAAACATCATTTAATGGAACTTCACAGTATAACCTGGAACTAATCTGCTTATTTATTTATGTAACACATGGATAGATCTGTAATTTATAATAGAGGAAATAAATGTTTACAGCTTTAAACTTCAGAAGATGTCTATATTATTTAAGGGGAGGCACATATTAACAATTCTCTGAAAACCATAACCTTGAGCTGAAGAAAAAGTTTGTTTTCTGAAACCCCGCTACAGAAACATAGATGAATGCAATATCCAGTAGGAAATTACAGTCACTGACCTCGTGTACTCTTCCTGCAGCTGACCTGGGTCTGGAGGAAAGAATTTCACTGACAGTCTAAATAGTGTGTTTGCTGGTCCTGAAAAACAAGAAAACAGATGATCAGCCCTCGCCCCACAATTACATTAGGTGGAATTTGAACTAATATTTGAACTCTCTTACGTCTGACTTGTCTCACAATGGGTTTTGTGGGTTCCAACCAAACCTGGAGAAAAATAAGAGAGCGATCTTCACAATGATATACACACTTTGATTTTCTAAACTAAATTTGACGTGTGTGTGTCTCTCTTTCAATGGTAGTAGTGTGTGGCAAAAACGGTCTTTAAAGTCCCACTGTAGTAGCCTGCTCGACCTTTTACATCTGGGCCTGATTGAGGCAGGAATGTGCTAGATCCACATAGATACATTGAGAAACTGGTGTCAGCTGGTATTTCCCTTCTTCTTACAGTTCATAGACACACATACTGTACACACGTGTTTGCTCTACAAATGAAGGGAAATGGAAACAGCTTATTAACCGTTTAAGTCATTTTCAGGCAAATCTTTGATGGTTCCAGCTTCTCAAAAAAAGTATTTACAGATTGTCCTCGTCTTCGTGTATAAAAGACGTAATGTCTTTGGGCGTGCCAGTTACAATTTCCGAAAGCTCAAGATGACGTCTTCAAATGCCTGGTTTTATCCAAAACCAATATTCAATGTACTATCACTTAGCTGCGCATTAACAATAGAGACGCTCAAACAACAAAAGAATTGTGAAAAATGACTAGTCAGAGATAAGCCAATTACCAAACCGCTGCAGAATAATGAAGTGATTGTGATGGTTTTTTATTTGTCAAGTTGCATTTTGCTGAACAATGAAACGCAGTGACCGAGATGTAGTTCTGAAATACGTCACTGGCATCTGGTCCCAACATCCTGGTTTTGTCAGAGGCATTTAGTTCTAATTATCTGGTTCTTTAAACATAGCACTTTAAAATCCAGGCTGCAGAACAACAGATTTCCTGTATATCTGCAGTGTATGGATATGTTAAAAGTCTGAAGGCTCTCAAGAAACCAGCTCTGTCCTCTGAAGATAATTAATGTAATGTACAAAAAAAAAAAAAAACTTCTTGGTGGTCCACTTATGATCCTGTGAGAACAATGGAAAGTCTGACGTTTGTATACAGGCATTTGTGCCAGACAAGTTAAAAATATTCCTCGATTATATACTGCTGAAGTCCAGTAAAAACAACACTACCTCACTGGCTGCAGAGGAGCGACAGAGGAGCTGAGACACGAGTGAAAAATGAATCTGTGACTCAAGTCTTAACGTCATCAAGCGCTTCTCCAATCAGGATTCTTAGGGCCAGTCAACAATAAGTAGAAAGAGTATCGAGCAATACAGCAACACATTTATTTGAAGAGTTAATGAAGATTTCATGTGTAGAATTATCTATTCATTTAACTATTTAACAGTATTGAGTATAACAATTAGGATATGAAATATCTTAAATGGACAACTGTCTTTTAGCGATTCACCTTGAAAATAAATGCATAGAGTTAATTAAATGAAATATAAAGAGGTCCAAGCACAAATTTAAATTAAGTTCTACGTTTTAATCAATAAATTCTACACAAAGTTTTCCAATATGTGTTTAAATACAGTTATTGTGCATTGGTCTCTGATGCTTCAAAAGACAAATAGAGTACCTGACCACTTCCCTTATAGACACACATGCAGATCACTTGCTCCTGTTATTCAAACATGCTGTTCACAGCAACACAGGATCCACTAGCCTGGTTAAACCCATCCTAAAGTCACACTTCTCCTCATTCTACGCAAAGCTGCAACCTTTAATCAATAAGTTGCTATTACACTACTGTTCAAAAGTTTTGGATCACCAACACAGTTTTGCGTTTTTTCAAATGAGTTGCAAAATGAATAGAAAATATGCTCAAGATATCGATAAGGATAGAAATACCTTTTTTACTTAAAATCATTTTCGCTTTAAAACTTTGCTTTCATCAATGAATGCTCCATTTAACCAGCTAAACTGTTTTCAGCTGTGCTAACACAATTACACGAGGGTTTTCTAATTTATCAATTAGCTTCTAATGCAATTAGCAAATACACACAATGTTCCATTAGAACACTGGAGTGAAGGTTGCTGGAAATGGGCCTCTATACATCTATGGAGATATTGCATTAGAAACCAGACATTGGCAGCTATAATAGTCAGTTACCACATTAACAATGTATAGAATGTATTTCCGATCAGTTTCAGGTTATCTTCATTAAAAAAAAGTGATTTTCTTTCAAAAATAAGGAATTTTTTTTTAAATGTCTCCAAACTTCTGAACAGTAGTGTACATTAATTGCCAACCATTTTAATAATCAATATTCAATTTGAGTCATTTTCAATGAAAAGTTCCAAATTCTCAACAAAGCATGTACCTTAAACATGCTTTCAATAATTCAATAATTCCAGAGTCGATAGATTAAGTCTGTAGTCTATATCAGTCTGGACTATTCTCTATTGTAAAGGTTTTCAGTGGGCGGGGCTTCATGTTTTGATAGACAAACTCCTTCAACCAATCAGTGCGGCTAATTAAATCAAACCACCAAATCCAGTTGGGAAAACTGCATAAAAAAAACTATAAAAACAACTAGTGAGCACCTGGATAATTACGACTCAAGCACCTTTGCTTGAAACACTGCCTGCCTTTGTGGTCAGTGCCTAGCTGACATGTACAAATAATTTGCATTCCACGGATATTCAGTGTGCATTTTTTAACAGGAAACAAAAGACAGTCGACGGCGTACGTACCCAGTTCATCTGCATGTTCTGAAACTCGAGGCCAAAGTAATCGCTCTCTATGAGGTTGCCTCTCAGGAAAACCTCAGACAGGAGGGCTTGTCCAAAATCTTTTGGCTGGAAGAAAGAACAACAGAGAAGAAGGAATTATTATTTTAATCACTGTGTCCTCAAAAGGATCTTAACACCCACTGATGATACATTTGACAATCTCAAATTAGGAAAGAAATTGCATTGTTCTAACTAAAAAAAGCTGATCAACTAACAGCAAAACATTTTATTTTACATGTGCAGTAAGTGAGCCTGTGTGCTGCAGAAAATATTTGGCATCTGTGAATGATCCACTTCATTGTGTGCTTTATGGCCGTGTATGTTCCATCTGTCGATTCAAAGTTTCCTCGACTCGGATGAAGCAAGTCAACAACAAAGGAGGCGTCCCACTAGTCCGTTTACCGTTATCTGGCCCAGAGAAGAGAGCAGCGACGCAGGGAATCTGCCGAAGTTTACCTTCTCAACGCTCTGGGGTTTGTTTTCACTAAACGAAGAACTAATTACTATGTACTAAGCACACACTGCACTTGGGGTTTGGGATCCCAGCCTGTGACTTTTTGAGAAAATTATAGCCTGAAACATCTGGTTGTAATGTAAAATAGTATTTTTAAAGCCTTATAAAAAGAACTGCGCTGCATTGGCTAAAGTGAAGCGTTACGACTCGAAGCGCACCAGGAAATTTACTGTAGTTAGCCTTTTCATTGCTTTGATACAATCGCACATTCTGCATTTGGATTTTCAGAAATTGCAGGTAAAACCTACTGGCACAACATCCATAACCGCAGGAATCTGTTGTAGAATGCCTTTTTCTTAAAGTGCATTTACAGTGTCAGATTACAGCTGGCCTCAACCAGAGAACAAAAACTGTTAAAATACTTTACTGGGTTGTCTTTGAGTACCGGCCAAAACATACAATCCAGACAGCATCAGTCAGTATTGAAACGCATCAGCAGCCAAATGTAAGGAATATGTTCAAGTATTCCCACCCCCCCCCCCCCTCTGTTCGACTCATTCGGTTCAGCGAATGCCATTTCAACAAAGAGTCAGTGTAATCGTATACTGAGCTCTGAGCAGACAGAACCGATGCCCGAGGTGCTTTGTAAACAAAGTCATAGAGTAAAGAAGTCTTTTAAGTAAAAGTCATTTCAACAGTGTAATCCCTTTGCAAGTTTCTCTTCAGGGTTTACTCTACTTCTATTCTGCAATATAAACTACCACCTGGACATATAAGAATCTAGACTTGTGTGTGTGTGTAATTTGAGAAAACAGAGCCGTGTTCAAACTACAAATTGAAAGCATATTATAAATAGTATAAATCACAATACAGAGGTGGGATTTATAGGTTTACTGGCTTCCTCTTAACTAAACATGTGTGAAATGTGACATGGTTTTGTGGTGATTGATTTGATGAGAAAAACAGAAGCTGATGGCAGATTAAAACAAACGCTTAGCTGATTTTCCACTCCGTGTTGACTGGAGTGTTTTCAGAAGCTCCTCGCTTGTGTTACTTATTAACTCTCTACAGGATTGAACAGTCAATCTGGGAAGTTCCTAACATTTAACTTTTAACAAAATTTGGTTGTTGGTATGTTAGCTTTATTCCAAAATAGAATAAATTATTTTTTTCTTAAAAATGATGTAATGCATGAACCATAATGACAAACTAAAAACATAAATATGTAAACCAGCCCAGTGTTTTTGAGGATGATGCTACAAGCTAGCCATACCTATTTTTATAGGCGGTTTCTCCCATTCTTCTCCACAGGATCTGACATTTTCAGATCTCTGCAAAGATGGTCAAATCAGTTTAGATCAGGGCTCTGGTTGGGCTACTCAAGGATATTCTCTGTGTTGTCCCATAGCCACTTCTTTGTTATCTTGGCTGTGTGTTTATGGGTCGTTGACCTGTACGAAGATGAACCTTACCCCCGGTCTGAGGGCCAGATCACGCTGCAGCAGGTTTTTATGAAGGACCTCTATACATGTGTTTGTCGTTGCCTCTATCTTGACTAGTCTCCCACTTCCTGCCGCTAAAAAACATCTGCACAGTGTCTTGTTGTATTGAAGAGGCTTGAATCTTTGTTTCATCAGACTGGTGCTGTTTGGTAAACTCCTGGCAGGCCGTCATGTGCCTTTTACGGAGTCTGGCCACTCCAGCGTACTGTCCACATTAGTGAAATGTGGCAGAGATGGTTTTCCTTCTTCCCCAGGTCTGGGCCTCCAGACAATGTTGTCTCAGAGGTCTACCGACAATTTCTTGGTTTGTACTCTGTCAATTGTGCCTTTACAAGTTATCTGCATTCAACTGAATTCACCGCAGGTAGACTCCAATTAAGTTGTATCAGTGAATATGCTCTAGCTCAATTATGTGTATCATGGCAAAGATATGAAGGTTATATTTTCATTCATTATTTATAATAAGCTTGAAAAAATGTTTTACTCTTTTTGAGGAAAAAAGATGAATAATTTCTGGATGCACTGTAAAACTGCATTCACAGCTCTCAAAGGATCGTAAAACCCTTTCGGCCTTTTCCTCTGGGACATTGAGCCATTTAACCTTATCTACTACAATCTGGTGGCATTTTTCACTGTGATACCAGCTAGCAAAACGGACAGGGAACAGTAGTATGTCATCCTTACCTCCTCTTGCATGAATGCACAGAGAGTATGTAGTGCAGTGGCTGCAGGCGATAACGGGACAGATCTGACTAATTTCACAAGTGTCAAGTCTGATTTCCACCTGGAATGTCAGCACGTTGCAGCAGATTCTCCTTCACGCAACTACTTCTTACTAGTGGCATGTTGGATTCTCTGTGTGAGCAGTTAGTGTTTGCATCATATAAAATGACAAAAAAAAAAAAGAAACTAAATATAAAAATTGGTACTCTGCATAAAAGAATAGTCAAGACTATAATGCAAATCTGAATTTAGAACAACAGGGCCTGGGCGAAAGCTGTGCTGAGAAGAACCTTTTTCTGATTCTTTTTTATAGAGAAGTTTAATAAATTATATAATATATTAATAATATATTACATGTGTCATAAATTGTTTGTGTATTGCCTATTAAGTGAATGTACCTCTGTTTAGAGCCGCAAAAAAATCTATTGTTTAGTTGTAAACAAAATTATTCTATAACTATATTGATTAGCAATTTGAAGAAAATGTCCAACTCTCTGGTTCCAGCTTCTCAAATATTATTTTCATTTTTTTTATCCTTGGAACTCTGCATAAAACATTAGCATTAATGAAAAAAGTCAAAAAGAAAGACAACAAAACAAGCAATCTGAATTTAGAGCAACAAGGTACTACATTGAAAATCCGGGCATTTTTTACTGTTTTCTGACACTTTTTAGGACAAATTAATGTAGGTTGTTTTTATTTAAGATTGTTGGGCCTTTTAAATCTATCCCAATTGTCATTATGTTTTATGTACTGCTGATAAAGGTGAATTGATCTCAAGGAGCAAAGTCCTAAGCAAAGTTTTAAAGAAGAAAAAACAGGCAAGAGGCCAAACTCCTGGAAAGTCAATCCTATGGTTTATGACGTGACACTACACACGTTGACAGCAGCTCAAGGATCAAACGTCGGCCTCTGCAACAGGACCCTTCTGAATCTATTCTGCCCTGCAAAACAAACGCGTCACACCCAGCACTCGTGGTCTGCTACCTAAAAAAAGCACGTCTTGCATCTTAAACCAAACACATCTGTGATGTGACAGCGGGATCACGTGCAGTTTGTTCACACCCGGCTTGTGGTATGGACCACAGCCTCATCTCTGAGATCCAACATTAAGGCAGGTCAGTGGGTCAGCCAATCAAGCTCAGAGAGCAGCAGGGATTATGACAAACAGATGTTTCACTGGGAGACAAATCTGTGTGTGTGTGTGTGTGTGTTAAGTGTTTGTGTGTGGGGGGGGGAGGGCATACAAGTGCTGGGTTTGAAGGAAAAAAAAACAGCCTGTAATGTGGATGTGGTTACCCTTGTCATTCAAAGATGGAGCAAGAAGCCGATAAGAACACAGGTGTAGCAGAAATATCACCTGGTCTGAGTCAAACCAAAGCGTGGGTGGACCCTGCGTGACAGGTTAGGCGTGCTCCAGCCGACAGCAGTTGATACTCAAGTGAATGTCGGTGGAACCTCCTCCTCCCTTAGCGGTGCTTTGGGGCTTGTATTTGGCACAGTGGGCTGTAGGTCGTTTAGGCACCGCCACCAGGGGATTTCCTGCCGACGTACATTGCAAAGCTTTGCGCGCCCAGCGGCCGCTTTTACAGGTCTGCGAGGGAAAAGTTCAACAGGTTTCTTTGACGGCTTTCTTATCTTAATGGAAACTTTCGTTTGAAGCAACGAGCCGTGACCTCATACCGCTAGCGGGATAAGTGACACACCTGTGAGCAGTTGGCCAGAGTGCGTGTTGGCAGATAAACACTACATAGTGGTAATCAGGATTAGGTGTTAAAGGGCACACTCACACTAGGCAAATCAGTAGTGTGATGCAAAAAAAACAAACTATTTTTTTCTCCCAAAGACCAGTTCATAAGCTGCCAATTACTACATTAATCACTAATTTGGACAGAGACTCATGTTTTAACCATATATTTTATCATAAAGTACCACTCAATAGCAGCAAGTAGCATCTATAACACAACTGACCCATCTGGACGTTAATGTACTATGCATTAAATAAAACAACTTTCACTGTATAAAATGGCTCAAATCAATTATCAGCAGTTTGCCAATAATGCTCCAGCCTGCATGTGATGTGGCAGTGCTAAGGTGAGTGTTTGGAGGAGCGGATGGGGGCAGGGACAGCTGCTGAACCCCAGGGAGCTGTGGAGGAGAGAGTCCAGGGGGGGGGGACCTGGCGCCTCATGGTGAGTGCAGCTCAGCGACGACGTCGTAAACATGCTCGAGAAACGTTCACACGGGCGCTGGGTGTGTTGTGAGTACGGGCCAGCGGGGGTGGAGGGGGCGGAGGAGGAGGAGGGGGGATTTGTGTTAGTGCGGTGTTTAGTGTGCCTTCTGCTCAGGTCACCTGCATAATCCAGATACTTTCCAACTTCAACTTGGCCTCCAATTCACAGAGGACAAAAGGCACTTGAAAGGTGGGACGTCCTTGTGTGGCAGCGATTTATATAAAATATCCCTAACCCTAACCCTAACCCTAACGGTAAAATGGGATAGATCAGGAATATCATTAGAGTTACAGAGAACACAGGGTTGTCTGAAACGTTAAACACGTCCCTCTCAGCAGAGCCATTAGCATGTTCAACTACTTCAGTCTACTAAACAACAGTGGAAGTGCTTTGTAGAGATAAGTGCTAAGTGCTCAGCTTTAGTGGTTGTAATAAGGTGCAAGAGCACTCCATTTCTGAGCATGCACATCAAAGAGATTTCTAATTATGATATGCATTATATGCAACTAATAGTTGTACTGCTGCACCAGTGCTTCAACAACTATTTTGAAAGTTGATTAATGAAATAACTAATAGATAAGTTTTATGACTTATAAAAAGGTGGGAAATGTTGATCACGGTTTGTGAAAGCTGCAGATTCAGCCTCAAATGTCATTATTGTCCAGACCAATAGTTTGAATAATCAATCAGTTACTACTTTTACAATAAATCGACAACTATGTTGATAATCAATTGAAGTCCTTTTTAAGAAGAGAATGTCCAACCGCTCTAATAAAGTTTTCTAGTTCCAGCTTCTTAAATGTGAAGATTTTCTGGTTTCTTTAATCATCTATAACATTAAACTGACAATCCTTGTGGACTGTTCATCTACTACAACTATCAAATCAATCATTACTTACAGCTGTAACAGAAAACTTCAGAAACCAAAAAAGATTTGAGAATCTGGAACCAGAGAATTTGATGCCTTTGTTTCTCAGATCAACTCAAATCTATTGTCAAAATAATTGGCAACTAATTGACAAATCGTTGCAGATCTTTGCATATTTTACTACAGTTTTATTGCATGGTCCTGGGATAAAGTTGAGGAAGACAACATTCAAAAGCCAATGAAAGTACAGTTAATGGTCTGTTCACACTGGAAGAGTTAAAAATAAAAAACAAACTAGCATAATTAAGTCGGACAAGTTTCATCCTCCACTAGTGATATAACCGTAATGTGATTTCTGCAACAGGCCAGTGGTTGAAATTCCTGGCACAAACGTTTAGCAGGGCCTCACTCCTCAGCGTCACCCCTCCCCCAACACCCAGACTCAAACTTTGTACTGGCCATGACTGCTCCCTCTGAACTGCTCTTTTAACACCAGAGGCTGCCCCTCTGTCCCCCCCCCCCCCCTCCTTCCTGGTTGTCAACCTTGCTATTTATGTGCTTGTTTGCTAACACTAAAGCAAAGACTGCCTGGGCTCCCTCCCACCGATGCCCCCCGACTGTACTGCAGTTTTCACACAGCTAAGTTCCACATCCCCACCCCTCAGCCTTTTAGTGAGCTTTGAGCTGGAAGTTAAGGCCAGCGAAAGGGGCCGGCTGTGGTGGATAAAAGAAGCCTGTGTTTCCCTGCCCTGTCGGCCCTGCCTCCCTGTCCAGAGACCACAAGGCTGAGCTTTCTCCTGTGGGAGGGGCCTGCGGACAAGAACCACCGCAAGCAAATGTCTGTTGATGACAACCATAGCAGGTACCTGCATCAGATGAAGGCCGGCGGATCAAAGCACACTCGCTCTGATCAGATTTGCCCGCCGCGGTTCCGGGCTAAAAACGTTATATGGCCATAAATCAGTGTGTTCTATCACGCCGTTAGCCCCGGCGTTGTCACAGCGGATGAAATGCGCGATGGATTAAGGGTTGGTAAAGCATGACAGAGACGTGTGACAGGAGCAGAGTATATTTACACTGCACGGTATACAGCCAGATCGGCGGCTAATAAAGGCCGTACACACAACGTATAACAAAATTGGGCAGCTGTGCAACCAAAATGCCACAGTGAGCGGAGGCAGTTGCTCGAAGGCCACAACCATTTCAAACATCCAACACTGCAATTTTGGATCTATTTGTGCATACAGTTAGTATGCACGGGGCAAAACTACAATTACAATCCGTGGAAAAGTAACCCTGCTTCACTCGTTTTTTTTTTCCTCCATTTCAAACAGATGTAAACTAATAAAGAAAAAGCACAAGCCGGGCAGAAAGTTAAACATAAGTCATACGGCGACATATTGAGCTCTGCAGCCTTCCTGTGCACAGAGACAAACGCTATTCTCCCACTAGCCCACGACTCCTCGGACTGAATGAACAGCAACATTAAGCGGTGGTGAACAACAGTCTCTCTCAGAGGCCATCTTGTTCTTGGCAAACGGCATTCTGCTCGACAACAGGATTGCCGTCATTCCCCTTTTGCAGTCATGTATTTCTGTCTGCTACCTCCCGTCAATGCCATGGCCAGAGTTTACATTGTACTCTCCAGGTTCAGTTGCCTTTTCAAAAAAGCAAGAAGAAAACTCCTAAAACTGATGAGGAAAACGTTCTTTTTTCCTTTCGTGGACCCGTTGCTGCACAAATTAAACCGTTCTCTCTCGCATTCTATTAGCAGCAAGTATTGGGACAACATATGGTGTGTTAGATTATGAAACGAACGTCTGTCTCAGCAGTGCCCCAAACTACATCTGCCAGGACCGTTAATAAGGCGGCTACAAGGAGTTAGGACAGAGATGTTAGACCAGTTCAACGTACCAAAAAAATCTAATACAATTAGTCACTTTAGGCCCAGTTATTATTGCGCTGCATGTTCAAACTCCATCAATTGTTCATTATTCAACCTGGTTGTTTTTTTTTTCTCCCCCCCATTGTGGAGACTTCACTTTGATCAGTTTAATAACCCCCCCCCTCTTCCCCTCCATCTGAACAGACAGGAAACGTGCCCCGATACGGCGGCTTCCTTATTGCTTCCTATTTGCCGTCTGAATGACTTCTTCAGTGACTTGGCAAGTAAACACGGGAGGGCGGCGTGCATTTAAACCAGCCGCCAATCTTTGAAAAGAAGGGGTGAATTTCTCTCCTAATTAACTACAATGAAAAAACAGCAGCTGATTGGCTACAGATTTCTGTGTGATAAATTACAGCTCATCATTTTAAGATTTCATAAAGCTCCATTTTATCAATATAGTTGAACATAAATGTAAGAGGTCAGTGTTGATATTATGCCTTTACTTTCGTTGCTGTGGTGAGAAGAAGTCAACTATGATTTAAGACAGTCAATTTTCTTATAATATTAGGGGGGCATTTTATGTACAGAACATATATTGATATACAATTTTTCATATAAGTGGACAACAATGTTCATTGATCATTTTAATATGACTCACGAGAAAAAAAGCTAAATGTAACCACTAGATATTAAAATTGATTTGGTGTTTGCCTGTTAAATGACTGGCTGTTTGATTCAATGATTTTTCCATTATCAAGGGAAATATGGTGTTTATGAGCCAAGGAGAAGGAAAGCCAAGAAACTGAGAATTTTATGAGCTTTGTTTTACACAAAACTTGAGTGAAACTGTAAATATTATATTGAACCATTTTCTTGCTATAAGACGATGCTATAAGCCTCCTGCAAACTCAAACAATTCCAGTCCTGTCTTCACCTCTGTGGTTCTTAAAAAAATGAAATCAAACCAGATTCAAGGAGGCTCAAAACTGTAAAGGCTGCAAAAATAAAACTCATAAAACCACAGATGAATAAACAGTCTGAGAATTCAATCACGATAAATGTGTTAGTACTTGAGTCCTGTGTCTTTTTTATCGTGCTCTCTTATTGGACAGACATGTGTAGAAATCACAGCAGAGAACCAAAACAAAAAAAAAGATGCCCTGGCGAATTACACAAGTTGCCTGAATAAGAAGCCTCCTAGATGAAGGGATTTCAGCAGCAAAGCCATGTGGCAGCTGTCACTAACATGCAACCAGTGCATCCCAGAGCTGTGCAGCAAACAGCAACCTCATCGCAGAGTAAAGAAAGCAGGGCAGATGTGCAGCAGCACGAACAGTAACTCACGTCCACATCGAAGAACTCCTGGGACTCGTCCAGCCCCTGCACACGGATCTGCAGTCCTCTCCTGTGGCTCCTGCCCCCGCTGGCCATGTTGCCACCGAGGCTCTGGCCCGGCTCCAGTGTGCTGATCCCGGCGTTGAACTGGGCTCCCAGCCTGGTGCCGGGGGTCTGCAGGACCCGATACGAACCCTCGATCTCCCCCATTACTCCTCTCGCGGCGGCCCCACCACCTCAGTCCTGCAAAACACGGGAAGGGGAGGGGAGGGGGCAGAAGAAGAGGGCCACACGAGCGTCAGCAAAACACGACGAAAACCTGGTTAATAAAATAGTGGTGTTCTCGTTGTGAACGCAGGTGTCACGTGGGGCGACTAAAGCTGACACAAGAGTCGGAATTTTGCAACAAAAAAAAAAACTAAATGACTGTCTGGAGCAGTTTGTGGACATGTGAGCCTCATTCATAAGACGAGTTAACACGCGCACACACACACACACACATAGTTTACTATTATATATTAACAGAAGTTGCCTGTGGAGAGAATTGTTGCTTCTTCTTCTTCTCTTCTTTTTTTTTAGCAGGTCGTTATAGCTAAAGACAACTTCCAGAAAGCATATAGCGTAACGCTACGTTGCATGTGGGCCTAAGCGCTAAGTGGGTCAGTAAGACTTCAGGGTTACACTCGAGTTACCGACACAAAAAGCGACGCAAACAAAAAAAAAACACGATATAACACCCGGTAACAAGCGAGAAACTGGCTGATTTATTTATATCCTGCAAAAAGTTTACCGACGATAAACCAACCGGAGTGAGTTACCTTTACCGAAACTTTCTCTCTGCCCCCCCCCCCCCCCCTGCCACAACCAAAAAAAAAACACCCCCACACACAAACCGAATGTCGATAACAAGATAAGAGTGACACACTTACCGTCTTTTTCCCCCCCACCTTGAGTCGAAAACTAAAAGCTAAAAGTTTGAAACATCGAGAAGGACGCCACTCCGGTCCATGGTCGTCTCTCCAGAGGAGTGCGCACTCGGCCTAGCGCCTCATTGGCTGGACCTGCCTCGGCCTAGCGCCCCATTGGCTGGACCTGCCCCAGCCGCGCTGCCATTGGGTCACATGTGGCGTCGGAGCGCAGATTTACCTTCCTTCGCTTTAAATAGCTCTGATGGATGGGGAAGAAACGTGTCGAAAACCCGATGATGAAGCCTGGCGGAAGGTTCTCAAGGTGCATTCATTAATTCTAGAGGAAACGTAACCGGATTGTTTTTTTATATTTGTTTTAAAGTTTGGATTTCAGTTTAACCCGACCGAATAGTATGAGATTGCATTTTGAACATTTTGCAGAGTTTGCACGATACATAAGGTAAAAACTCACTCACTACCTCCTGCACTTTATTTTTTACATAGTAAGCCCTCAAAACTTCGGAGCTTTATTGTATAAAACATGAATGCTTGCACTTCAGTTCATATTTCTGCAGCAGCACTTAAACGATAAAGGACTCAGACTGAACAAATACCACTTCTGGTATTGTAATAGAGCTCCCCCTACTGGTTACTCTCAAATAAAGAGAAACTGCTTAGACACATCCCATAAAAAATCAGATACATCAACTTTTATATAAAAAATGTATTATAGTGTACATGTTTTACCTATATAGAAATATACTTTCACCCAAAATCATTATTTAATGGCATACATATAGACAAACAGGTGCCACTCTACTCTTATTTAGCTTATTCAGCATAAGAAATTAATAAATGTATTTAGGAATTTTAGGAAATATTAATATTAGATTTTTTACTTTAATTTATTTACACAAAGTAAAAAGGGCAAAAACAGCAAATGGAAGTTGCAGTGTTTAAATGCTGAAAAACTATGAATGAAGTTTTCACTTCTAAACACTTATGTACATCATGAAAATTCAACTTTTTAAAAGTAATTTTTGTTATTGGTAGATATAAAATGACAAATATTCAATATGTAAGATATTGATACTAATTGTTATCATCTATCATTTAATTAGATTAGAAGAAAAGAACATTGAAGCACCTGTCATTATAAATTAATTTATTATTTTCAGATTTTCTTTCTAAGATACATTGGAGCGATATAATACTATTTAAAATGTTTTACCTTCTTATTTGCTGATTAATGCATTTATTAAATGATTTTACATGCTGAGACCAATTTTTTCCCATTAGACTTTTCCTGTTCTAAATACATATCTTTTAAACTCATCTCATTTAAAGTCATCACATGTCAATTTTCTTATAATATTAGGGGGAATTTTATGTACAGAACATATATTGATATACAATTTTTCATATAAGTGGACAAAAATGTCCATTGATCATTTTAATATGACTCACGAGGAAAAAGCTAAATGTAACCACTAGAGAGTACAGTAGAGAGTTCATAGGCTTTACTATGTGTCCATGCATTTTAATCTGTATTCATTAGCTTCAAACAAAGGTGGACCTTTAAAACTATATAGATATGTAATTGAGTTATAATATCTTTAAAATGATGTTGCCCCATGTTGATAACATAGTAGTAGTTTTTTGTAAAATAGTTAAAGAGAAACTGTGCAAATTGGTGAAATAGGAGTGTGCCTTTAATAAATACTCTACCTTATTATAGGGTGATTATAATACATTTGTCAAGGCAGGAATACTTTAAGGCTGTTGTGGTTTTTGTCAACCCTCTCTGTCTACTTTTCTCTTTCACTATGCTCCCTAAGGACAGAAACGAAAGGTTTTTAAAAATCGTACATTTCCTAAGCCGGAGCGGACACCTGCTGCCTCAGTTGTGAGGGAGAAAAGAGAAGCAGCTTCAAATATGCGAGACACTTCTGAAAAGGCAGATGTGTAGAAGTCAAGGCCTCGGTCTTGAAGATTCAGAATTAAGATGCAAAGCACAACACAAGTGAAACCATATAGTTGTTATATATGTTCCACTCATACTGAGAATGGGGAATACCTAGCCAACAACACTGATCGGTCTTCTTCTCCAAAGCAAGGAACATTTATCTGTAGAGCACATTTCAAACACAAGGGCACAGTCAAGGTGCTTTATACAATGTAATAATTAACATTATAAATGAAAATTAATTGTTTACACAACACAATGAACGGCAAACACTAAGTAATTATGTGCTGCATCACAGACCAAATAGCCTATGCACCAATTAAATAAGGCTGAATTTAATAAAGAGATTCAGGCATTGTGATAACAGATCAATGAATGCAGTTTCTTTGTTTCTAACAATAACATTGAAACGAATAAAAAAGATTCTTCTAGAACAAAATAACTCAATTTCAGATTGAAGAGTCATCTCCGACTTGTGTAGTTTCACCTTTCTGAATGAAATGTTGGTCTTGTTATATTTTTTTTTTTTTATAGTCCATGTCAATTTAATAATTTAACTTCCAAGTAAAAGGAATTGGTTCTATAATTTACACATTTCCTCCCTGAATTACTCAACTGTGGCCTTGCAAACTATCCAGAGATGATCAAAAAGTTACCATGTTATTAATCATCCCTGTAAGTGAAAAGAAATTGGTGGCAGTGACAGCAAGAAACAACATTTAATGCTCTTCAGCTGCTGAACTGCTTTATAAATTTAAACGACCAGACGGTTTTAGACGATCAAGTGAATTCACCAGTCGAGCGCAGACAGTTCTGAGAGTGTGTGAGTTGACTGATTTTCCTGCAGTAATTTCTTCAAACCACAACAGCATGAGCTGATTTACCAGCTGCACTTATTCACAGTTTATTTATTTGCTCTCTGCAGCACAGTCTAAGCTGGGGTTTCTATGACCTTGTGCAGTGTATTTATTAACAGTTAACAGCAGACCTGAGGAAGTACATGCTCTGAAGTTGTTACGAGGAAATATTGCTGCACATACCTACTTTTGTCCTCGTAGAAATCTAGAGGGTTCTTCAGCATGTGTTTATTTTATCTCTTGGATTCACAACAATATTGCCAGTATTTGGTTTAAACCCTCAGACTGGAAAGCAATAAGAAGGACTGACACAATCTTCTTCTTTTCTTTCCAAATGTACTGAATCTGAAAATGCACTGAAGCACAATTCTCTATTGAAATATGTAGTTAACAATGTATTGAGACTGTCTGGCTGTCTGCTTTAAGTATAATCCATTCACAACCTGCATCAACAACATCTGATCAAGGATGAACAAGACACTTACGATTTAAGTATTTATTACTAATTCAGGGAATAAAGTGTAGTTTTGTTTAAAGTTAGATGCAAATTGTGCCACGGGAGGCAGCGATTGATAAAGCATATTAAACATGTAGCAGCCAAGCCAGAACATCAATGCTGTTGTACCTAGGCTCCATGTAGAGGTTGGCTGATGAGAGGATGCAGCCACTTTTACAACCAGGCCTCTGCAGGGGATGGGAGTTGGAGGTCAGGCCTTCTGGCAAACCAACAGGACACTTTGAGAAGCTGCCAAGCAAGATGGCAGCTGGATTTGGCTGAAAGAAGGATCCCAACTGGGCTGCAAAATGGCTAGCAAGATGGGTAAAAGTGTAGCACCTGTGACACGTAGTGTCACCCAGCCCGATGAACTGATCAACATCCACAGTCCAGTTGCCTTTTCCTTTTTACACTAAACCAAATAAAGCAGCATAATGAACAACTGAGAATAATAATTGCAGGCAAAGTGGACAAAGTCACGGTTGCATGGAGATTGTTGCAAAACTGACTGCACTTCAGGAGGCTAATCATTCATACACATTTACACGATGGGAGCAGTTTGAGGTTAATTATCTCTGCCAAGTTCATTGATGTGGGGGAACCAGGAATCAAACCTCCATTCTATGTTCTGAGCCCAGAAATCAAACCGACATTCCTTTAACTGGCGCATGATGACCGATCAAGCTTTGAGCCACAGCTGCCCTACACAGCCTGTGTGTGTGTGTGTGTGTGTGTGTGTACTGGCACGAGCACTGGCAGATGTATTCAACAACCAGTCTCCAGCTATGAGTATTCTGGGATTCCCCAAACACAGAGAGCTAACATTTCTTGTCAGGACAAATTTGAGTGTCATGTTGAACTCTGGAGGACAGCCGGTAGCTGACTGTAATGGTTGGACTCACAGACTTGTCATCATTCAGTTTTAATATCATTGTTTTAATATCACATTGAATACTGGGAACCCTGTATCATGAGCCGAGTGTATGGCCACACCCCTGGAGGACAAAGGTGACAATCACACAGAAAACTGTGTTGAATGATGCAAAAAGGAGCACATTTTAAATAGACTATGAAAGTCCTAGTATCATAGGACACAAACACCATTCACTAACACAGTCATATCTACAGGCAGCCTAGAGCCTCTAATTAACTTAAGCATGTCTTTGGACTGTGGGAGGAAGCCACAGAACACCCATTCAGACACACAGAGAACATGCAAGCTCCACACAGGGAGTTCCCAACTCAAGGCCTTGACCCTGTGACCTTTTTGCTCTGAGGCAACGGCACTAGCCACTCAGCCACTGTGTAACTGAAGGAATAGGGTTTTTAGAAATAAAGTGTGAGTTACTTAGGGATTTAGGAATATAAAAATAATTTAAAATTGGAATGAAAAAAAAGCCAAAAAATATTATATAGGAAAAGTTGAAAATTCAAAATGACCTTTTGACAAGGGAATACTGTCAGCTACATGTTACAAACACACACACACACACACACACACACACACACACACACACACACACAGTAAAACACATTTATGGTCTAAAATATTGGGATTTGCATTGTAAAGTTCAACAGTTATGGGGTGTACAATATGTTATCAGTTAACAAAACAAATAAGCTTTATTTACACAATGGCACATAAATGGTTTTATTGATCCAACAACAATGACAAGGCAAAGTGTTCTCTAAGTAGGCACAGATCATAATCGTGATGTATTATGATCTGTGCAGTACCCCAGGCATTGATTGCTTTTTATTTGTATTTCTTTATCGATGTATCAACAAAGAAATAAAAATAAAAAGCAAGCATAAACAAAGCAAAATACATTACCAATAAAAATCAATGACATAAGGCTGTAGTTTTCATATCTTTAAAGTGTGTGCAGTTTGTCCAGGTAGAATTTAATGTAAGATATGGAGACAGTAAGGGTGGGTTTCTGTTAGGGCTGCAACTAGTGAATATTTTAATTGTTGATTGTTTATTGAAAAAACTATTCGATTAAATTGTTTGGTTCATAAAATAGTGCAAAATGTGTTCCTAAGAAGATCATCAGTTTAATATTATAGAAGACTAGAGAAACCAGAAAGAAACTGAAACCACAGAAATTTTACATTTTCTTTTTTTTTTAAATGACTAACTAATTAATATCAAAATAGTTGTTGATTAAAGTAACTAATCGATCATATCAATCGACTAGAACCATGACTATCAAAAAAATGCCATACATTTTCCCCATTAGCATTAAAAAATGTATAAATTTTAAACTTTGAATATTTAATTTTCTCTATTTAAAATAAAGATTAAGGTCCTACTGTAAAGTCTGACTAAAGGTACAGTCCCCCAGACAAGACGAGGTGTCCACATAAGACTGTTTCACAATAACCTAAACTACGCAGATAACACCTGTGCGATGTTTCCTGAGACACATCTGGCACCTCATCCGAAACACACAAATAATTAAAAAAAAAAATTCCACATGAAAATAAGTTATTTGTAATCGGAGCCTTCGACGTGACGTCCGAGGACGTGATTGGTGGGCGGCGCTGGTATATATCCGTCAGGCTTCAATCCCACCTTCTCGCCAGTGGAATTTCATCTCAGCTTCTGCACCTTCAGGGCAGACGAGAACATAAAATAAGTAAGTACGCTACAGTTTTTCCCCCACCTTACGGTACACGGCTCCGGTCCCGATACACGCGACCCCCTCCGCGGACCCACGGACGCGACGGGAGCGGCGGTACTTGTTGGAAGGGGGTGGAAAAAAAGGGCAGTTTCCGTCGCCGGACCCGGAGCGTTGCAGTCCGTTCTGGCCTGACTCCGTGTCATGTCTCCGCTGCTCAGCTGTGTGCCTACGTGGACTTAGCGAGCTAGGAGAACAAACTAGTGCAAGCTAATATTAGCTCGCGAGCTAAACGGTTCAACTTGTACTTTTTAGCGGACGCATCTGCGGCGGTTTCACGCACGCGAGAAACGCCGGAATCCCGTCCGAGTTATTTTAATGGAACAACTATGTTAATGTCATTAGCTGACTGTGGTACGGCTAGAAGTTGGAGTGAACCGAGCTACCCATTAGCCGAGCAGCTACGTGTCACAGTCGCACAGTCAAAGTTTTTAGCAAGTTTGCTAACTAGCTCGGGTTTTCTGAGCTAGTAATCCGTCACACGGCGGCGAAATCGCTGAATATCACAATTCTGCGAAGACGCGAACGTATGTGGGAGGCCGGTGACTGTATTTCTAGCGCATATGTGTTCAGATAATGTGAGTTTGCCTTGGTCCTGGTGCGTTTTTTTTATTACTGTCGACCAACGCTGTAGCCAACATGACGGCAGCTAGCAGAGACGAATGTGTCGCTGTGTTGCTGGCAACTGTCAGCTCGTTACCTCGGTGTCGTGTTGGCTAACACACACACTAACCAGCTAATTTAACGATTACCCAAAGACTTAATCTGGGATTATTAGTTATTGGGCTGTAGGTTCGAAGGCTGTCAATGTTGCAGAGCTAATGTCAAAAGCAAGTTTTTAACTAGCAAGGCGAGACAAGTCAGCGTTCACTAGTTAGCAGCTCATTAACACGACTGATCCCATGAGCTGCGTGATACGACGCCACACGTCTTATTCTTACTACTTTTACTTGAATTAGCCAGTTTTTCTGTGTTTGTAGTTGTTAGTTAAACGAACAACTGCACGGCATGTTAATTTGTGCAGAAGAACTTTAGTAGTAGTCGTGTATTATACTGTTTGTACAATGCACACCTTTTTTTTAAGCTATGGACTTACTCCTTATTAACTGGCTGCTGGTTTAGGAGGGGCCGTGCAATCTGTCACTGTTCTATCTCAGCAAGTAAAAGCAAGTATTATGCCAGCTAATCACAGCAGCTAGTAGGTCATAACATCTCCCTTAGTGCCTCCTTTATACATATTGCATAACGACAAGGAGAAGTCAAGAATGGGGTTTTTACCCATGCCATTTTCACTTTACCATGTAAACCACTTGCATGTCAATTCCACAAACTCAACATAGACAAAGGCCTCACCTAATAACTACTACACCCTTCTTAATTATAAAACACCCATAGTGTCATTTTGCTGGCTCCTCGACTAACAGCACAATGGCCTGGTTTACCTGGTTCCCGCACGGGCGCCCCATCAATTGCCAGGTCTGTCTTTTCCTTCTGACAAAGCGTCCAATTATAGAAGCCAGATGTTTGTCAAGGAGACTGAGCTCCAGTGGCACCCTCTTGACGGGTGTTCGGTAATCGCCTTCTTGGCAGCGACTCTATCTGAATACTTCATTCCTGGAGGTTTCGGCTTTCTGAGTTTTTTTTTTTTTTTTTTTTTTTTTGCAGTATGGCGACGTTTTTTTCCCCCCACTAGTCGTCACCAGAACCATGACTATCAAAAAAATATGCAAGGTTTCTGTTTCACCTACAGGGTGAAATGAGATTTGCCTGAAGTATCCATTTTCTTATAACTTTATATAAATATCCACTTTTAAGCATTTATCATTAATAGTTTAGGTTTGACCATTACGATTTCAATGATTTTGTAAAACAGAAATTGGCTGATTTTTAGTTTTTTTTTCTTTTGTGCATTGTCCAAAGTCTTTGAAGGGAGGCCCTTTTTTTAAAATAATTTCTCTGCCTCTATTTCAATTTCTTCTTTCTTTGTGGTCCTCAGGCAAAAGCTGGCAGGCTGACGGGAACTTGCAACCTTACAGGACGGATTATCTGGTAACTGACCATTTAGCTGGTAAGTTCTTACTGCCATTGGCAGCGTAAGCTGTGGCACAAATTCAGTCTTAAGCATCTGGCAGCACGCTGCTTTGTTTACTCTAAATGTGGTTCCACCCCCTCTCAAATCACAGCTGGAAAACGGACCGTGTATCACTGACGTATAATTAGGATTGTAAAGTTAAAAAAGGAAAAAATCATTTGGGTTTCGGCTAAACATGTTTCTAGAAATGTTTTTCTTACTGAAATTTAGCACCAGGAAATCCTATGTTTATGTAAATGTCTTGTGTACTTCGTACTTTGCTTGTTTGTTTTCCAACGTGGCAGAACTAGAAGGCAAAAGCAGGAAAATCTGCATTTGTTTGCATTTAAGTTTTTGATTAATCTTAAATTAGGTAGTAATTATTACCTTCCTACCTACCTTTTGTTAAAGTAAGGCTCTTATAAATATCAGGTAAATCTTCACTCCATAGTGTTTAACCTCCCTACTTTTTTGCAAGTAGTAGCATTTTATGTTGAATTTTCTTCTTTGGGAGACGGTGATCAATGTTTTCCACCATTTTATGGCATCCAACAACTAATCAATCCTTTTATCATCATCAGATTAATTGATTATCAAATAAGTCATTAGCTGCAGCTATACTTTCAACTTTCAGTCTCTGTTCTGGAGATAAAATAAGCCTTAGGCATAACACTTAAACTACCGTTTACAGTTTAAGTGTTCTAAACCTTTCGAAGGCTGAATGTTTACATAGAATTAAAATGTGCACTGTAACTGGTTAAGGCTCTTGAATAAAGCACACGTAACCTAGTCCGGTTTGCTTTGGTGTGGGTTTGTTTCCCCACAGCTCAGATGACTTTGTTTGACATGTTGCGCACCCTCTATTGCCACGAAAATGTCATAAAAGTTGGGGCGACCTACCTACAGACTTTTATTATTGATGCCGCAATGTGGTCTGTGTTGCACAACTATAAAAATCTGAAACTGAACAAAAGTGGATTATCACATGAATACACTGCTCGTTCTAGGTTCTTTTTTTTTTTCCATGAAGAGGTAATAGAAGTGTTTTTAGAAAAGATATTTGCATAAATTGGCAACATGGTTTGCAGAATGAAATGAATACCGGGCAGAGCAGCCTTAAGTTTATGAAGCCTGACAAGGAAGAGGCCACAAAAAGGGTGTTCGGAGATGTGTGGGGGGGGAAATGGCCTGTTTAGCTGCCTACCTCCCATGTTGAAGCTTCAAGTGAGTTTCTCTCGATTGACTGTTCTATGCAGAGGGGAAAGAAAACAACAACCTTGAAATATCATCTAATAACGAGTGGATATGTGGGTGTTTTCCTTTCATGCTTTTGGGTAATTTTTAGGCATGCTTGGGGCAAAAATCCACCCTAAAACAATCGCATTCCTTTGCTTTTTGTTGGCCAGAGTTTAAAGTTTCTTTGCCAGGCAGAAAACAAGAGCTGAGACTATCTTGATTATTTCGGAGTTTTTGTCAGTGATAGTGAAATGTAATTGATCTTTGATCCCTGATACAGACCAAAATAACTGGTTAACACAACTCAATCAATTTGAGATTTATAAATGCATAATTTCTTATATAAATTTCATGGATGAGAGGTTTGGCTTTGTGGTTACTTTTTTGGGAGGATTCAGTTTAAAGATCCTAGAGCAGGCAGTTTTCCTCCTTGCTGGTTGTTTGCTTTAATCCTGTTCATCATGGACTCACTGAGGGGTCAGAGGGGGGGAAAAAACAAATCCTCTTAACCTCGTAGCCGGCTCACCTACATTACTTAGAATAGCACAGGACGAAGACAGTTCAACAGAAGACAAACTGGTTTATTCTGGAGAGGCAAAATGCATGCTTGCTGTGGCCCTGCCCACACCATAGACTTCTTGTGTTGCTGACTTAAGCTATAATCTCCTTTACTCACCACTCAGTCCCAGCATACTTTTAACACAGTGCTGACATGGTAATATAACAAGAAATGTGATTATTCTTTGAGATAATTAGCTTTGTTTGATAAAGAAAGATTAGATAATGGTTAAAATCCTAAAGTCCACCTGTGATAAGCTTGTTTACTATTCGAACGTCTGTATAACACATGGTGAGTTCTGCTGTAATGGTTTGATTGAGGTTTAATGTTCATTAGCAAACCTGTAAAATTTTTAATGTATGTTCCCGCGTTAAGAAAATTGAAGATACAAATGACTTTTGGTAACGACCACCTAAAATTTTGTGCCCTACTTTAAATTCCCTAAGAACCTTAGTTCAAAACTTGAGAATTCTCTGAACTGACTAAACAATCAAAGTTCAAGTTTGGAAAAATCCTTCCATGAGTATGATTCATTGCGTTCACTGCTCTAAAACTAAACTAATATCCGTAATCAGGACAATGCCTGTGTTTTGATCACATATGACTGACAGTGTTGGTGACCTGAAGGAATAATCACAGCTGTCATCAGGTTTGGCTTGTTAAAATGTTGACTTTTCCCAACTGTCCCCATGAAACAAACACAGAAAATGAATACACAAAACTCCAAAATTACAAAATGTAACTGCTTAATATCTACTAATCATAAAAAATGTCTCATTTAGAAAATATAGTTTAGGGCCTTTAAAAAAATATATGTATATTTATTTATACATTATGTCTCTTTGATGTTGCAGAATTTCTGATAATGTCAACTTTTCCTTTCAGTGGCACACTCGGACTCTGTGTTAACGTGGGATTTTGACCATGAGCTCAGTCGCTGTACTTACGCAGGAAAGCTTCAATGAGCACCGCAACGGGCTCTTGCCAGAGCAGAGTGGTGGTGAGCGTTTCCCCTCGGTGGATGTTTAAGAATCTTAATGACAAAACACAGTGCCAGAAGTTGACTTTTGTTTGTCTTGGTCTGTGTGCTCAGCTGCTGGTGCAGGACCAGGTGCTGGTGAGGAGGAGGATGCCCTTCCTACCTACAAGGATGCCTTCCCACCTCTGCCCGAGAAGGCGGCCTCACCTGAGGGGACCCAGGAAACTGCCAATGCCTGGACATCTAAGATCCGTCCTCTCAAGTCTTCTGTTATCACCCAGGTACATTTTTAACATACTCCAGCATATTCAATAAAATTGCAGTAACAGAAGTTATTACGCTAGTCTTGTAATTTAATGCTTGGGGGTTATTACTTTTTTTTCATATTACTTTGCCACATTTGCTTTCTCCTGAATTTTCTTCATAAAATGCTCTTCATAATTCTCAGAGAATATGCTCCAGTTTTTCCTAAACTGAAAAATGTGATCATGCAGAGAGTGATGGTAAACAAAGGGGATCAAATTGTGCCCTGTAGGCGTAATGCAGTGAGTGTATATACTGAACAACAATATATTAAATCTACTTTACAGATTGATAGAAATTCCTGTTCTCAGATGTTTTGCTGGGGTTTGAGTATATACCCACACATGTTTTTGGTTATTTTGGCTGATTAGAGATCTGAATATGACTCCATAAGAACTACGCTTTTAGGTATGGAGTCACCAATCTCAAAAGACTAAAATACATATTCAGGCCTTATCCCAACCAAAGATTTTAACAGTTGACCATTGGTCCTAATTGTTGCAATTTCATGATATTGATTTAAATACCAGTTTTTTGCAAATTTTCTACTACTACTTTCAACTACTGTAATAAATGATCGTGTAGCTTAATTTTTCTTACTAGTTTCATGGCATAAATGGAATATAACTTCTTAATCTTCCTTTACAAACTATTCAACACTTTGGATTTCCTGCCTAGCAACGTACTGCCCAATAACCCCAGGGACCGGCTCTGTGTTTGAATGCACGGTGCGGTTTACAAGTGACTCGTGTGTCCTTAATGAAAAGCTAAATCATTGAAAAAAAAATTCAGCAAAAAACTGAAGATCGGAAACATTTGGTCAACCAAGACTCTTCTTGTTTGACTTGTAGTGTAAGTTGTCCTGTCAGAGGACAACAAAGATCTAATTGGAAGAAAGCTCAGAGGCAGCCAAAGGCTATCCTTCACTGAGGGGTGGGGGGGGGTGTACAGGGATTCCTAATTTCTCCTCCAATCTAATCCATTAAGGGAGACAGAAGGACTCCTGAAAGTCACAAGCCTTAAAGTAAATGATGTAACACACGTACACAGCTGCACCATGAAAAAGTACATGAAGTTGGTAGATATTGACAGGCCATCTGTTTCCCATCGGGGAAACGCAATGTGTCACAAATCCAATGCAGGGATGGGGAGCGTACACTTTGTGTCAAAAAGGCAAACACGCTTTAGTTTTAACCTGTACAACATGGCTAGTGGGTGCACATGGCACTCACTGGCCACACAATTGACTTGCCAAGGAGACCAGACTGGCCAGTCAGATGTTAATGTGTAGCATGGGGCCTCTGGCTGCCAGCTATTGCTAAGCCTGATAACAATGCAATGAACCATGATGTGACTAGAAATGACTTCAGTCAAATTTTGCTTTGCATTTAAACAATAGTAGTTCAGAACCTTGCCTGCAATATGACTAGGCCGGCACTGTACTTTTTGTACAGTGTACAATTTAGTGACTTTAGGTTTAGTCCGGACAGGATATTATTCTATAGAATATAATTTTGCAAATTTTAATGAATTGTCATGTTATTAGTCACAGCTGTGACTAATAACATGACTGATGGTTTGGGGCTATGAACGATTCTAGTAAGCCATCCAAACCTGGAGTCCACAACACTTGAGCTTGCGTCACACTCGGTTAGTACAAAGTGTTCACAGACAAAGATACTGCAAATTGCCTCCTGATGTCATTACTAAACACTTTCACCCACAAGTAATCTCGAGATGATAAATTTGAAACGTCCCAAGATGATTGAATGCTTATGAAACAATCCCTGTCAGAAACGTATGACTTACGTTATTAAATTTTGGATACTAAATCTTTTAAACTCTCCTGAACTTTTAAATATCTACACTAAAGCAATGACTTGTGATGAGGTGTCACAAGTAGACAGTTTATATTTATTAATTGATCATTGACATTTTTCAATTTTTTTCCCTCATGAACTAGGTTTTCCATGTGCCGCTGGAAGAGCGCAAGTACAAGGACATCAACCAGTTTGGGGAAGGAGAGCAGGCAAAGGTCTGTGTGGACATCATGCATAAGACCGGAGCCCACCTCGAACTCTCCTTGGCAAAAGATCAGGGTCTCTCCATCATGGTTTCTGGGAAGTTGGATGCCGTGATGAAGGCCCGCAAGGAGATTGTGTCCAAACTGCAGACTCAGGTCAAGAAATCCGCCTCTTTTAATGATACATTTAGTGTTTCCAGTCAAAGACAATAGTGTTAACTTTACTTTTTTTTTTTTTTTTAATCATAACAGGCTTCAGCTACTGTTGCCATCCCCAAGGAGCACCATCGCTTTGTCATCGGCAAAAATGGGGAGAAACTGCAGGAGCTAGAGCTCAAGACAGCCACCAAAATCCAGATCCCACGACCTGACGACATCAGCAACCAGATCAAGATCTCTGGTACCAAGGAGGGCCTAGAGAAGGCCAAGCATGAGATCCTGCTGATCTCAGCTGAGCAGGTAACATAGCCTGTCATAACTGGCTTTGTTTTCCGCTCCTTGAGCTGTGACATTTAATTTTTTTCCCCTCTTCTGTTTTTTAGGACAAGCGTGCAGTAGAGAGGGTTAACATTGACAAGGTGTACCACCCATTCATCACCGGCGCCTACAACAAAGTGATTGGAGAGATGATGCAGGAAACCGGTGCCCGGATCAATGTCCCCCCTCCAAGTGTGAACAAGACTGAGATTGTCATCACTGGAGAGAAAGAGCAGGTGGCCCTTGCTGTGGCTCTGATCAAGAAGGTTTACGAAGAGAAGGTATGCTTAAAAACTTCGTCAATTTTCGCTGCTTTTTCGACTTTTAAGTTAAGTTCTTGACCAACCACTCCATACGTTGCAGAAGAAGAATGCCACCACCATCGCAGTGGAAGTGAAGAAGTCTCAGCACAAATATGTCATTGGCCCCAAGGGAAACACCTTGCAAGAGATCCTGGATAAAACTGGTGTCTCGGTTGAGATCCCACCCTCTGATAGCAGCTCAGAAACGGTTATCCTTCGTGGGGAGCCAGACCGCCTGGGTCAGGCCCTCACTGAAGTTTATGCCAAGGTAAACTGATCTTGTGAAGACTGATATTAAACGTTTAATTGGTAATGACCTTTTTTTAAATTTTTATTTTAAACAATTATTTTCTTTTGTTTGCAGGCAAACAGCTACACTGTTTCCTCGGTAACGGCTCCTTCTTGGCTTCATCGTTTCATCATCGGCAAGAAGGGGCAGAACTTGGCCAAAATTACCCAACAAATGCCTAAGGTATGTAGACTCCACGGATTCTTTGACCGTAGTGCTTTAAAGCAAAAAAATGTTTGTTTTAACAATTTTTGTGCGTTTTCTATGTTAGGTGCACATTGAGTTCACTGAGGGAGAAGATAAGATTACCCTGGAGGGTCCCACCAAAGATGTACAAATGGTGCAGGGGCAGATTGAAGTCATTGTTACAGATCTGGTGAGTAAATCACGCCTTGGCTTTAAAGCATATGCAACTCAAATGAAGATAAAGAAGATGAAAAGGCATACTATTGACTAAGCATTAATAATAATAAATAATCCAAGTAAAGCACCTTTTTAAAAAGAAAAAAAAATAGTTGCTATATGGAATTGATCATGTTTTTGACTGCCCCCCCTTTTTTTTTTTTTTTTTTAATCTATTTTAAAGATAAGCCGTATGGACTACACGGAGATCATTGTGGATCCCAAATTCCACCGTCACCTGATTGGAAAAGGAGGTGTTAACAGTAAGTCTGGAGCTGGTATTCAGAGGTGTACAGCGCAGGGACATCAGCATTGGCAGCCTTCTCAAATCACATACTTATTGACCTATTTACTTACAGTCAACCGCATCAAAGAGCTGCACAAGGTGACTGTCCGCATCCCCCCTGACAACGAGAAGAGCAACCTGATCCGCATTGAGGGTGATCCCCAGGGTGTGCAGGAGGCCAAGAAGGAGCTGCTTGAGCTTGCATCACGCATGGTTAGTACAAAGTTGCGTTCACAGGCGAAGATGCTGCAGCTAGCATCCTGATGAGCAATTACCAAACTCTTCCACTCGCCAAGTGGTCCTGTGATAAATGTGAAGGGTCACAAAGATGATTCAATGATAGATAAACCTGCTTATACCCTAACAGGAGAATGAGCGTACAAAGGACCTGATCATCGAACAGCGTTTTCACAGAGCCATCATTGGCCAAAAAGGGGAGAAGATAAAAGAAGTGCGCGACAAATTCCCAGAGGTAAGTCATAATATTTCTACTGGCTGGTATATGGTGTCTGTTTAAACCTGTTGGATTAATTTTATTAACGTTAAACGCTTCTGGTCCCAGGTCATCATCAACTTCCCTGACCCAGCACAGAAAAGTGACATTGTTCAACTTAGGGGCCCACGAAATGAGGTGGAAAAGTGCTCCAAGTTCATGCAGAAGATAGTGGCTGAAATGGTGAATCTTGTTTTTTATTTTAAAGAGATGCTTTTTAGTAGTGTGTTGAGTGTTAACCTCCAGTGAATTCTTTGGTTAGGTGGAGAACAGCTTTTCTGTCTCAGTCCCCATCTTCAAGCAGTTCCATAGAAACATAATTGGAAAAGGAGGCTCAAACATCAAAAAGGTACTGCATGTGAAAATAGAATTGGTGTAGTTAAAGTATTTTTTACTTTTTTTTTTTTTTTTTTTTTAAACTAACGTTTTATTTTTAGATTCGGGAGGAAACAAACACAAAAATTGACCTGCCTGCTGAGAACAGCAACTCCGAGATGATTGTCATCACTGGGAAGAAAGCTAACTGTGAGGCAGCACGACTCCGTATCTTGGCCATTCAGAAGGAGCTGGTAAGCCCTGTGGACACAGAAACAAATTTTAGTAAACTGAATCTTGTACATGGCCCTAATAAAAAGTTTTATTGTGTTCAGGCAAACATCACAGAAATGGAGGTGTCCATTCCTTCCAAGTTGCACAACTCCCTGATTGGGTCGAAGGGCCGTTTGGTGCGCTCCATCATGGAGGAGTGCGGCGGCGTGCACATCCACTTCCCCACTGAAGGCTCAGGGATTGATAAGGTCACCATCCGAGGCCCAGTAGAGGAGGTGGAGAAAGCCAAACAGCAACTGCTTGCCCTGGCAGAGGAGAAGGTTTGTATGAATGTTTCTGTCATACATTAGTGCTGAGAATGTTTCCCCCTCCCCAGCTAAAGAAGTTTGACACAGCTGGTTAAGAAAACTAAGAAAGATTAATCACTTTTGCAATTATTGCATTAATCAGGTTATTCAATCTAAACTAATGAAAGTAATTTTTAGGAAGAAAATCAGTCATTGTCTTTTAACACAAACCTTGAGTGACTTTATCGATATATTAAACATCTTTATTGCACTGATGATGGTGAATATGTATATCTGTGTGTATAGAGATGGGTTTTATGGCCTGCTTTTGGCTGCTGTGAAGTTTGAGTTAAGCACAATTGGACTTTCCCTCTGGTACAACTATGAAGTTTATATTTCGTGTAATGTCCTGGTGGTGTATTTATTTATTTATGTAAATTTCCCCCCCCCCCCCCCCCCTCAGCAAACGAAGAGCCACACCGCCGAACTACGCGCGAAGCCAGAGTACCACAAGTTCCTCATTGGAAAGGGTGGCGGAAACATCCGTAAGGTTCGTGACAGCACCGGTGCCAGGATCATTTTCCCCACCTCGGACGACAAGGACCAGGAGCTCATCACTGTGATTGGCACCGAGGAAGCTGTGCGGGAGGCCCAGAAGGAGCTGGAGGAGCTCATCAAGAGCCTGGTAAGCCTCCGAACAAGTTTTTGAGTGCAGCAGCACAAGCTCTGGTTGTCTTACAATGCCTGAATATTAAACCTTTGTACGGTCTTTGGTTACAGGACAATGTTGTTGAGGACACTATGACCGTTGATCCTAAGCACCACCGCTATTTTGTGTCTCGCCGTGGCCAAGTCCTTCGGGATCTGGCTGACGAGTATGGTGGTGTGATGGTGAGCTTCCCTCGTACGGGTACTTCGAGTGAAAAGGTCACCCTCAAAGGAGCCAAAGAATGTGTGGAGGCTGCCAAAAAGCGCATGCAGGAGATTGTTGAGGACCTGGTTAGTGGATACACTTTTCCTTGCTTGATTATCTTTTAAACAGGTTTTTTTTTTTTTTTTTTTTCCCCCTCCTGTTGTGAATGCAGCTGATTTGTCCCCCCTTTCCATTTCTACATTACTTCCCAGGATGCTCAAGTGACTATGGAGTGCGTGATTACTCAGAAGTTCCACCGTTCTATCATGGGTCCCAAGGGCTCACGCATTCAGCAGATCACCAGAGATCACAATGTACAGATTAAGTTCCCAGAGCGGGAGGACTCTCAAGGTACAGGAGAAGCAAGTCAGTCAGACACCTTTTCTGCTTTTACACTACATGGTCTCAACTCACTCTACTCTCAAGTTTTCAATTGCTGGTTATATGCTTGTGATATAGGGTGTAGTCTAACAGTCGTTGCTTGGTTAAACACATACAGGGTTGTGGCTTTCTAGCTGAGCCTGTCTAACAGTTCCCATCATTAACAAGGAATTGCACTTGCATGGATTTAAAATAAGTTTAGGCAGAGGGAAGACCTCTTTGGTAACAGGGGGGGTGCAACATGTTGCACAAGGTGATTCAAGAGAAAAGCTCCTGTGAAATTATATAAATGAAACTGAAAGCACTTGTGTTCTGAAACTCTCATAAATAACCATGAAACACTTGAAGGACGATTTACTGTTGGGACAGATGTTCCTGGTTTCGCAAGGGGAGTTTCATTTTCCACTTGGGGAACAGCTGGTGCAAAAAGTACCAAAAAGTAGTAACTCGAGTAGAGTTGGGACAGAAGGCCCATTACTAATAATGTCCCATGTTACTTTCCTCATCAATTCCTCTGCTCTTTCAGCTGCTCCTGCTACCGAGGCTCTTATCCAGGAGAATGGAGAAGCCAACGGAGAGGTGAAGGAGCCTGTAGATCCAAACGCACCTAAAAAGTGTGATGTGATTGTGATTTCCGGTCGCAAAGAGCGATGCGAGGCTGCCATGGAAGCATTGAAGGTTCGTATCTATACCAGCGCCATGTTTTTATTTCTCATATTGGTGCTTTTGTTTCCTAACTTATTGCCTTTCCTCAGGCTTTGGTTCCCGTCACTATTGAGGTTGAAGTGCCTTTTGAGCTTCATCGCTACATCATTGGACAGAAAGGAAGCGGAATTCGCAAGATGATGGATGAATTTGAGGTGAGTGTTGTAGACTTTGCTTTAGCTCAGGGATGCACTGTTTACTTATTCTGATTATAATTCGGGGTTACCTCTCTGCCCTTTTCCAGGTTAATATTCAAGTGCCTGCCCCTGAGCAGCAGTCTGATAAAATCTCCGTCACCGGCTTGGCCAATCACCTCGACCGCGCCAAAGAGGGCCTCTTGGATCGCGTCAAAGAGCTGATGGCTGAGCAGGAGGATCGGGTTAGTATCGTTTAGTTTTCAGCTTCTTAAACATCAAAAGTTTGTCCTTTTTTTTTTTTTTTTAAATGGTTAATGTGTTCAGAGGTCACTTGTAAACCCTTCTGGTTTATATTGTATTTTGGAGAATCTGCAATGTTTGATGATTCACATCTTAATCTTTAAAATAAACTCGGGAGTAGTTATCGCTCCCACAGAAAGTGAAACTTCATCAGTGGAAGAATATAAAACCCTTGTCATACTTGCTTCTAAATTCTAAGCCAGAACATTTTCTATCAACTCCTCTGCAGGCACTCAGGAGCTTCAAGCTGACCATCACTGTGGACCCCAAGTATCACCCCAAAATCATCGGCCGCAAGGGCGCTATTATTACGAACATCCGCACCGAGCACGATGTTAACATCCAGTTCCCAGAGAAGAGCGATGAAAACCAGGTATAGTATTCATCCATTTGTCAGGATGTCCGTGCTCTTCAAAAGTAATAAAATAACAAAATGATTAAACATAGACCTTGTCTTAATTTGGACAAAAAAACTAACAATTTAAGTGGCTAAATATTTTTTAAATGTCTGAATACTAGTGCATATATATATAATGAAACTCATTAACTGAATTAACCAATCATCTAATTGGTTAGAGGCAATGAAATGTTGAGCTGCTATTGAAATTCAGGATTCCTGTATATGACCTATTCATGCGTTTTTCTTCCATGTCCCACATCAGCACAGCAGGTGGTGCTAAATTACCGGTTCCATCATAATACTGCATATATACAAAGGAAAAAATCCTGTTTTGACAGAATTTCTTTTTGCTACAGAACTGTTAATGTGAAGTTGGCTTGTGTGTTTTTTTTTTTCCACAGGATCAGATTACTATTACAGGGTATGAGCACAAAGCCATAGCTGCACGGGATGCCATCCAGGGCATCGTGGACGAGCTGGAAGAGATGATCTCCGAGGACATCACCCTCGACAGCAGGGTCCATGCCCGTATTATCGGAGCCCGTGGCAAGGGCATCCGCAAGATCATGGATGAATTTAAGGTGAGGCTGCTGAGAGATTTTCCTCGCCATTGCTTTAAAACATCATAGATGGATCCTAATTTTTTTTCCCCCACTTATTCTTCCTCTTCTGGTGTTCAGCTACAGGGATAGCTTCAGGTTTTGTAACTGAGGTTTTCACTTATTTGCCACAGTGTTTGTCTTGCTAAAACCACAAAATCTTCAAGAGTAGTAATGGGAGAATTAATAAGTCTTCCTAATATGACATTCAAATGTTTTCTTTCCTCCCCATTCCATCGCATCACATGCTTGCTCACTTTCACTCAGCTACACGTAGACGGCAGCAGGATGGCTCGCACTCCGGTGGTGTCGATTGTCCCCCACTATGGTGGGCTGGACTGGGGGAGGTGGATTGCTACTCATGTAATCCCATGAAATCTCTCCTCTATCAGCTACACACAAACAAGCTTAGCAACAGGCTTCTTCCTACGGGTCTGGAGCTATTCAAGGTGGAAAGCAAGGTTAGACCCATGTCGACCGGGCTCTGTGTGAGCAGTTCAGGGGGTGTCCTTGGTAAAAGGAGATGGAGAAACAAAAATATATTTTTAGAGGGTTGAGGAGGTGAAAGAAAATTGAAATTTGGCCTAGTTTGTCCTGTTGGTCCATCTTTCTGAATCCCTTTTTGTGTTTTCAGAATAGATGGGCAGACTTTTCTTATTTTCCTCACTTGATGATCATGTTAATAAAGGTTCAGTTAATTAAATAATTTGTATCCATCTGTTTTTTCAGGTTGATCTCAGGTTTCCTCAGAGCGGAGCTGCAGACCCGAACCTTGTTACAGTCACAGGTCGTCCCGAGCTTGTGGATGAAGCCATCGACCACCTCCTCAACCTGGAAGAGGAATATGTAAGATTTCTTGCAAAAGGCAAAAGAAAATGCCTGTTTTGTTTTACTGATTAGTACTAATATGCTTTGTTTTGCCTTTTCATTTCAGCTGGGAGATGTCGTGGAGAATGAGGCAAAGATGGCTTACATGAGGCCTTCTGGGGGCAGCGCTTCTTCCATGGATGAACATCGTGGCCCATCCAAAGGCTTCGTGGTGAGGGAGGCTCCGTGGACCACTGGCAATGAGAAGGTGATGCGTTTCTGCAGAAATCTTGACACTGTTGGGGAATTTGAATTGGACACACCTCCTTTTCTAATGCAGTATTATTTACTTTCAGGCCCCGGATATGAGCAGCTCTGAAGACTTCCCCAGCTTTGGAGCCCCAGTGGCGACCAAGGCTTCTCCCTGGGGACCCAAGCGCTTCTAAGCCGTGCTGCTACAGATGGGCCTGAACATAACCGGACACAATCTTCCCCTTCATTGTCCCCTCTTGACCTGGACTGACCGCTGACCCTAAAAGTCCTCAGTTCTGAGAATGTCATCCTTGTGTCTACTTGCCCTTGCAGGTTCATCAGTCTAAAAAGAAAAAAAAATAGTGCTTTCAGATACTGTAATCAACATGTGAGCTTTGTATCTGCATTAAATAGTACTGTTGTATGCTTAAAAAAAAAAATGTGACAGATGTTGCGGTTAAGTCTACGCAGTCTGCAAAAGACTGAGATTTAAATGTTGACTAGATCTGACATTTCATTGTGGTTTCAACTGTTATACCAAATTGAACGGTGGCCAGACATCAGTTTTTTTTGAGCTGCCCTTATCATAGTTGCCTTCGCAGAGTGGGGTAAAGGGATTGAACGACTGCTTGTAACATGTTCAGACATGCTGCCTGACCAACGAGGGGCCAGCTGTTTCAGTAACCCCACCCCCCCCTCCTGCTTTAATCATGTAGCTGAGTGAAAATTGTCAGTCGTTAGCCCTCAAGCACATCGTAGTGGTCGTCCTCTGGTCACATCTTTCCATTTGCTTGTAACCGTGCTTGTGTGAATATGGTCAAGTAGTGGCACGTACCTTGTAGCCTTATGAATCGGTAAACTTTTACTAAGGGAGGGAGGGGGGGGAGCGGTTTCAGCCAGTGCGGAATGGCACCCACTCAAACTGCCAGATGCTCGGAGATCATGCCAGAACTAAACTTCTTACAACACTAGGCCTAGAGCTCCAATGTATCAAACCTCACACTAACTGTTGAAGGAAATATTTCAACATTGAAAACTGAATCACTATGAAAACAAAAATGACTGTTTGTGAGCAAAACAGCAGACCATCTCGTGCCAACTATCTGTCTAGTGATGTCCTGTGTTACTCATCCTCTGTATTGGGTCAGTGTCCAGTCCCTTTGTCTTCCAGTTGCTATGCAAATAGCAATGGCCCTTTTTTATCAGCCTTACAACTAGAAAGATACAAACCAGGTAGCGATGATGCCAAGGTGCATTTTTAACGGATAACTGGAAGGTATGTTTATTGTTCCTTTGAAAGCTCCTGGAACATTTTTCTCCCCAGTTATTGTAATTAGTTTAATTTTGCTTGAGGAGTGCGGATTTAGCTTGATAGCTGCTAATTTAGCATCTAGCATCAGCCTACCTTGGTTTATATCCTCCTAGCATTGAATGAAAGATTATGCAAATACCATTGAAGTGAACGGTTACGGATGACACTGGAAAAGAAATTGTCCAAAAAGTCAATAAAAATTGAAAATCTTTGTTGTGCATCCTCTGAAGTTTTTTTTTTTTTTTTGAGAGTGAAATGAACGCCATTCACCTACAACCATAAACCCACTACCATCACCTATAATGTAGAATGTACCATAACACCCCAACATGGGGTGAAATGACTTTCTAAAAACATACCAAATGGTTGAGGTATCATTTTATTGAAATAACGTTAGGGAGGATAAGCTAATGTAATTAAAACGACTTCTGATGAATTAGGGGAACATGTCTGATTATGACTTTATTACGTGTAGCAGAGCCTTTAAAATTAGCCCAGATGCACCATATTAACACAGCAGTGTTTCCTATTTTATGGCAATACAGCTGCATTGTGATTGGTCTATTGTCCTTAATTCATCATTATTTGCTAACCTTGGTTAGTTTTCCAAACACTTCTGAGTAAAAAATACTTTATTGTGCATATATTGTGTGTATATATATTTGAAAAACAGATGTTTCACTATTTCTGATATATTTTCAAAGTACTGTAGGGTAAATATTTTGAATGAATGCATGGAAATAATACACATTCTGGTAATACTGCTAATTCCATGGTACCAGTTGACCTGATGTTTTTTACTAATATATAACAGTACATGGTCTGATATTTTAATTACCATAAAGATGTCTCCATCATATGGTAGATAAGAGATAAGTTGCCCATATTACTGAAGAAATGTGCAGTCTGTTTAAAAAACATTGATTGTTAATATTGCCCCAAGGAAAACAAAAATGCAAAGAGTTCTTTTTCTTAGCAACAATAATAAAAGGTTTCAGAAGGAATTTACAGAAGGAAAAGAGGAGCTACCAAACTCAAAAGTCTCCACTTGTGGATTCATCAGATTTATACTGGAATATGAATTTGTCTTCCCTTTCTGCTCATACATCATGTTCAAACTGTGTGGATATTACCCCAAGTAAAATGAGTTAAAATGAGTTAGGAGTTTCTTTTTACTTAAAATAAAATGTTCCGGCTTCTCAAATATAATTATTTGGTTTCTTTAGTCTTCTATAATAGATTATCTTTGGATTGTGGACTGTTAGTCCGAACAAAAGAAAAAAAAACATTTTAAATTCATCTTTAGTGAAACAGCGATTGACATTTTACACCGTTTCATGAATCAAACAGCTAAATGATTAATTGTTTCAGTAATCAATAGATACCTAACTCTGAATAATCACTAGTTGCAGCCATATACACTGTAGTACTGTGCGTTATTATTCTCTGCTCAAAAGAGAAATGAGTTTGGAACACGGACATTCATAGTTTCACAGTGTACCTGGATTCTTTAGGTCCATTTACTGCAATGTTAAACAACAGAAAAATCCAAGTGTCATTAGTTATATTTAATCATCTTTTCATGGTATCACTCTCACCTGAGGTATCTTGCTAAAACAAATCCAAACACTGGCAAAAACTTAACTATCTTGGTGGGGGTAATAGGAACTACTCCTATAATCTGAATTTAAAGGACCAGTGCATAGGATATGGGAGTGTCCAGGTTGCAGGTTGCAGGTTGCAGGTTGCAGGTTGCAGGGTGCAGGTTGCAGGTTGCAGGGTTCAGGTTGCAGGTTGCAGGTTGCAACCAACGCCGCCCTGCATCTCCCCTCTCTAACAAACCTGAATCATTACCTTCTACAGCGGCTACGCAATGAGTTCATGATTAGAATCAGGTGTGTTATGGTGGGGAGATAGTTCCACTTTTATTAAAAAAAAAAAAGAAGTAATTGTTCCCATGCACAGTATTATAATCTATTGTTGGACCTCTGCAATGTCTTTCTCCAAAGTTTGATCAAATCTCCATCCAAGCATTTTAGTATTGAGGTTTGTGTAACATAAACAACAGACTATATGGGAAATAAGATGTATAGTCTTTAGTCAGTTGTGTGGAGAGCATGTCATCACATAAATAAATAAATAAATAAAACAGATTTGAATGAAGTCCGCTCTTACAGGTTTCATGTCTATTCAAACCAAATCCAACACAACTTTTCTTTTTTTTTTTATTCTGAGGGCATCAATCCATTCTACATCAGTGGGTGGTTCTACCTCTTCTCTCCTGACAGACTTTTTACTTACTCCCAGTAGTACACAGACCTATTTTTTATGATCTGTATTCCAGTTCTCAAACCATCTATAACCCACATCCATTGCTTCATATCTGAAGGGAATACTGACGCTAAATACCTCAAATGGTCATTCTAAACCACCAACAAAAAAAACAAAAAAAATTCTTAGTTTCAGATAATTATACAAGAATAAAAATGATGAATATTATATTACATCCAAACACATCTAATTCATTGTTCCGGCCTCCGAGCTACATGTGTGACACCCCTGTTTTAACATAACACACACTCTATTTTTCAAACCCTGTTTTAGGAACTTCCTCCTTATTCTCCTTGAGTATTTCTACATATAAAACTCTCTGTATGTGACACGTATGTGTTTGTGCAGGTGAATCTCCTTTATTCCTCTCGTCCTCCTCTTGAAAGCCGATGAGGCGCACACTCGCATCACTTGAGAAACACGCGCGTGTGTTTTAAAAGGAGCGGACGTGAAAGCTCTCAACCGGAGCTCTGAGGCATAATCATGACACAATTAAGATAATTTCCCATCGACCGCTGGTGGCGAGAAAAGCAATTTTTACGCCTTGTAATCGAGTCTGGCTGTCAGATTAAGATAGCAGGTGATTTGAGGGAAATTGTCTTGGCTAACTCTTTGGAGCGGGATCCAGGTGGCCTTGGGTATCTCTTTGCCACACCGAGGTTGCCTGGAAGGTAATACAGTTTTGATTTAAAAGAAAAAAAATGAAAGAAGCATTTGAGTGGTGGATTCGTGACTCTGGGCCATTTTCTCGTCCTATTACCTGCCTTTGCTGCCATCTGCTTTTGCATCTTAAAACAGCCAAGTGGCCTGTTATCTCTGTCTCACTTCCTTCCTCTGTCTCATTTTCCTGCCTTTCACTCCCAACTCAACATTCAACATTTTATGTGAGAGATTACTGGGTGTGGGGTTAAAATCTGATCAGAATATCTTTGTGAAAGGAACCTGAATCTGGCGATTCAACGTGCTTCACATACACAGTGATAGTTAATGACACATATAGGATTTAAAAAGAAAAATGAATACAGGAGGTAAATAAAAGATAAGGAGTGCAGTTACATGTTTAATTTAATAACAAGTAATAGGAAAAAGGCCCAGCAGGCCTGTGATCAAAAAACACATTTATTGGTTGATTCCAGGGCTGGGTGGGCGTGGCCAGACGGTTTGATTGACAATGTTGATGCCCCCGTTGGTGCAGGACATATTACGTCTTTATCACTGTGATTTGACCCCAGGTGATAAGGATGGAGTTTGTCTATTTGGTTATTATTATACTGATGGGTTCATGTCTGCCTTCATGATAAATTCACGATTACACTTTTATTCCCAAGTAAAACGCACATTCGCTACGTTAATTCATGAATACACTGAATAACGCTTATTTCCTGCTAATATAGATTTAATTTAATAATGACAAACATGCTTTTACAATTCTTTTGCAAATGTATTAAGAAAATCAAACACTGAATATATTCAGATTCACATCTTGATTTTCTTAATTTCACTGCTTTCAATGTTAAGATAAGGAAACTAATTTTGTGTATAAGAGTAGATTAAAACTTATAAATTCCAAACAACTATATGTGAACCTCTGAGATCAATTTATGTATTAGAGTGTGAGTGAAATATTCCATCATTTTCTGTTTTTTATTATTATTAATATTATTATTAGTATTTATATACATACTGTTTGCAGTGAGTAGAATGACCTTTGCCAGTGGCCAGAATCCACTTCTTTAAATAACATATTAATTTTTTTATTTGTTGCTTAACAAAAAAAATAATAACCTAAATAAATAAATAAAAGCATATTAGTAGTACATACATGATATAATTAATTTTGAATGCAAATCTTTAACATATGAAAGTATTCACAAGATAAATACTTAGATCCACTCCATAAAATACCCTACAGTTTTCCAGCATTGACATTATAATGGTAATAATATTAATACAGTAATAGAGTAGTGTTGTGTGGGATCACATATGCAGAGCCTGTGTGTCACGGAGAGTAAAAGGGCAGAGGGAACCACTAGATGGCATTGATAGACCTGAATTTGATATTAGAATTTGTCAGAAGCTGCATCCACCCCCAGCATCAGCATCAGCATCAGCATCAGCATCAGCATCAGCATCAGCATCAGCATCACCATCAGCATCGTGTGTGCAAACCTTGCATTTACTAATGAAAATAAACTAAACCAAAGTACACAAATACATATCTAGTACTGATGTCTATAATAAGCCTGTGGTCATGTAAGTATATGATGATTATTATGTGTTTTTTGGTAAATTATTGAGTCCTATATTTTTAATATTAGGTGTACTCCAGTTAAAAGATGTTCTAATTTTAAGTGATAATTTATTACTCAACAGAGAATACCCCATGTTGAAATAAAATAATTCCCATCCCCATTCGCACTGATTTATGAAACACATTAGTGGAACAGCAGAGTAACAGTTAGTGTCCTGTGTGCCTGAACTCTCCCACATGGAGTTGAACATTTTTGCTGTGTGCCAATTCACCTTAAACTTTTTTTTTCCAGCAGTTTTGACACAGAAAAAAAAAATACATTAATGTCTTCTGGCCTGAATCTCTCATTTTCATATTTTATTTGGCTAAAAAAAGACTCTGTGTGTGTCTGTCTGGGTCAATTTGGATTTGCTGGGCCCTGGCAGTAAATGGCACAGGCACGCTGTGGAATCCCCTGCGATGGAGACTGGCAGGGCTCAATCAAATGATGAGAGGCAACACATTCACGGGCCAACGAATGCACTGTTCCCCGACACTCCCCCACCACCACCACCAGCAGCAAAGGCCTGGCCATTGGAAATTTCGCTGAAGTTAAAGACTGAACTTGAACACCCAATTTGCCTCCTGATTTGTCCTGCATTGGGTTCGGCTCGACCAACTCGAAAAAAATCCAGCGGCCGCATTTCAATGTGTTCTTGAATCCGTCCAGAGCGTGTCCTACGATTTCTCTTTCTCTCTCTGAAGGGAGAGAAGGCCCCTCCACACACACCTAGCGTGTGTGTGTGTGTTTTTACTTGTGTCAGCACTTCTGTGGTTAAAAAAACAGGAAGGAGAGACGTGAACCGGCGTTAATGGTGGAGCTCAGTGACCAGTAGGGGTCACATGTGGCAAGGAAATCCACCGCTGAAGGTAGACTCCTAATCTAAAAGGTCACACACGGAAACATCCAACTTTGCCGTCATTTCTAATGTATTCGCAAACACATATTATTGTTTGTTTGTCTGTTGGTTTGCTCTTCCTGAGGTTTCTTCCTTTTATTTTTCAAGTTGCCATATGTTTTACAGATTATAAAACCCTTTGAGGCAAATATGTGATTTGGGGAGTTAACAAAGTAACTGGCAAGTACAGAAATATACAGACGTATGCAGTTTGAATATATATTTTCAATATACAGAACAACTACTGTAAATCCCCTACATGCACACAGAACAAATACTCAGCTTTTTATACATACTTTTTTCCTTTACACAAAAAAGGTCTACTACTAATTTCCAACTATATCTACTATAATGGAAAAATCCAGAATATAAAAACTGCTCTAGATTTGTCTGACTTCGCCCAATTCTCAGCGTACGGCTGCAAGTTTGAGTTGTTTAAGTCGCACATTCATCCTTGTGATAAAAAACAATCTTGCTTGTGTATGCAGTATATTGAACATTATTATTAGAGTATGTATGTGTACCAAAATTAAATACATACAGTATATTTAATAGATAACACACACAAACTTAAAGACTAAACTTTCTAAAGAAGTCCACTATGCACTTATTACATTTATTAGATCTAGGAAAAAGGGACATTTATGTTATTTATATATTTGATGCTCCCCACATTCATTTGACATACATTCAGCTTAGGTGGTGCACTTAAGCTTTATAATGGGAGGTAAGCTAGCTGAATATGAAAGTTTGTATGATTTAGTGTAAAAGCACATTATATTGATATGTGACTTATATGTGACTATACCTGTAATTTAAAATACTGATTAGACCTTAACCCTCCTAATTAAATGTTTCATAGAAATAATTAAAGGAATTGTGTCATCAATAACAAGAGTAGGAAGGTGTTAGTCAGTGCATGTTTCCTGTCTCAGTGTATCATAGCATACATGCATCCACAGCACAGCACAGGCTGTTCCGTCGCTGCACGCATCTACATTCTGATCTCCTGGTTGTTTTTAAAATGATCATACGCCGTCCAAACGGGTTCCTGCCTAAATAGGTGTCAGACGGCGTGTTTGAGCCTCGTGTCGGTGCACGCTCCGACCCTGAGCTGCTGCTATCTGTCATTGCTGAGCCTTGTTTTTAAGATGCACCTTACCACAACACGCTGATGCACAGACGAGATGGCACAGCGCCGGCCTCTTGTTGTTCCAACTGCGTCTCACACGTTGGATTCAGGCTTTTTTTTCCCCCTTAGGTTCATATTGAAGGTAATAACCTGACTGTAACTAAGTATATTTAAAAATAAATAAATAGATGAATAAAAAATAAATAGAGGAGGATTTTTTTTCAATTTAGTTCACGGACCACATTCAGTGCAATTTAATCTGAAGTGGGCCCGACCAGTGAAGAATTCTGTATATATATAAACACCTTTAAATTTCTGCTCTCCTTTTACAGAAAGAAATATGTTATAAATATATAACATTGAACTAACCTTCAATTTACAAAACAGGAGAGATGACATTAGAAAAGAAGTCAAAATTCACGAATATGATGTCTCAAATATTCCATATTCATGCATTTCAATTTAACATTTGCTTTTTTTAGGAGCAGGTGAAGTGATCTCCTGCTTTATAAACCATATACAATTCAAAACTGTAAATATTTTATCCTCTGAGCCCTGAAAGATGTTCACCGACTTCACGTCTCGGTGAAGAAACAGGTACGAGTTCATTTTAGTCACGGTTTTAACAGCCCCGCTGCAGTGGGCCGGTTCTGGGCCTCAGGCCGCATGTTTGACACCAGCAAGGCAGGGGACGCAAATAGGATTGGTGTGTGTGAAACCAGACTTGTTTGAATGTCTGAGTCTGAATGTGCTAATACAGTATCTGGGTGATCTAATGGTGCAGAGTTCTATCCAAATTTGCAAACAAAGGAGCAAAGTGGTTCAAACAGGACGGACCCTCTAACATGAACCCGCGATCGGAATCACTCCACCACTCCCAATCTGTGGAAAATTAACACCGGCGCGAGTCGTCGCATTCTGGGGGCGAACACATGTCCCGCGGCGGGTTCATGGTGGATGGCGATGAAAAATGAGCGCAGGGGTAAAAAAAAAAAAGGGGGATTTGGTGAGGCGCTCCCGCACAATGACATTGTCTGAACTACAGCCTCCTCCTCAGCGACAGCCCTTTAGTATTTGCTGTCAAACACAGCATTGTTGCTTTTAGTTCACCTTAAGTGTCTAGACTGGTTTTCCTGCTCCGTTGGTTCCCTTGGATTGAGGCCAAATCTTCACTCTTGGAGGTGATAAGAGTCTTATCTCGCTGTTAGAGGGGCTAGAGACTGGAGCAGAGCTCAAGTGAGTGTCACTCAGGTGGGGAGTGTGGGCACCTTTCTTCAGAGCGGCGGGGATAGTCGGCTTTTAGGGATCCTCGGCTTTTTGTGGCTCACCGTGCCGACAGAGAGAAAACAAAGGCGCGCCGAGACCTGAACATCAGACGCGAACATTCGCGTCGATTCGTTGCGAACACAAGAAGCTGAAACTTTTACAAGTTTTCCCCTCAGATCCACAGAGAGCAAGGCTATTATTTATCACACTGTTCTGCACTATTCTGTATTGGTTGCAGACAAGAAGGTCCAAAGGTGCAAAGTATACATATATGCAGGGAAAAAGTTCTAAACCACACCAAATAGCTGAGCGAACAACGCAGAACAACAGTTTTCAAAGGGAGCTTTTTACTTTCCGGCGCCACAATGATAAATGATGAGATTGAGGTCATCCATTGATGTACAATGAGCAGCCTACATTCTTCCCGACAAATGGCAACAGGGTAATACAACAACTATTCAAACGCGTCCCTTTATGCGTGACTTTGCCGGAAAATGTTTGTTGTGAAAAGTCCAAGGTCCCTCAAGTAAAAATCAATCGGCGGATTGTGTGCTGGTCCTTGTTTGATGTCCATTGTGGCTGTATTCCCCAGCCAGGTAACACAAGAATGCCGCTTTTATTCTCTGCATAGTTGATCCACAATATTGGCAAATGGTCCTTAATTCCTCTCTATGCGAGGTAACTCTCCAGCTTGAAGTAATTCAGACTCCTTTCTCTTCGCCGTGAATGGTGGGCTTGTGTCGCCAGATGAAAAGGATTCAATTGATGTGGATGATTTATTCAAGGGAACGGCATTAAGAGTTTGGAATGAGAAGCATGGCTGTATTCTTTCGCGAAGGACACGTTATTTTCCACAACACAAGGCAAAAAAAAAAAAAAAAAAAAAATCTATGGCTGCTCAATTCATTCTGGGCCCACAAAAGAAGTTGAATTGATAAAAAGGAGGATTGGGGGGGGGGGTCAGAAAAGTTTGTCTGGATTCGTAGATCGGCCCCCGTGTTGGACTGGTGAAACTCTCCAAACGGCCACGTGGCGTGTACGTCGTTCGAAAATGAAATCTGAAAATAGGCTGGACTAATGAGGCCTGTTTTTTCATCTCATCGTCTGTTTTCCCGAGAAGATAAGAAGTGGGAAAGTTGCTTAAAAACGATCATCTATTTCGATCACATCCCCGCGTCCTGTCCGTAAATTCTATTTTTCTGTTTATTTCTGCTCTGCTGTTTTTTTCTTTTTTTTGATGTTTGCCATACGTGGAGTATAATCACACTGTTTTGATGCTTCAGTTGCTCTGACATTTGATGGTGCAGCCTGTCAGGCCTTGTCTTGGATTAAGGGCAGCATCAGGCAGACATATGTCCTTTCTGCTTTTGTATTGGTTGGTTTTTTTTATCTGGGCGAAATATAATTTTTATCTCACTTCATTCAGAATGACAGTTCCTCAAAATCGCTCCACACCAAGGGATATTCATTACTTTTTGTAGACCTGCCTGGGTAGCCCGTCAACTTTTCATATCCCTTCATCTCTCATCTATTTCACTCTCTCAGAAAGCCCATTTTTCCTGGCAATTTTCCTGCTTTACTTTGCTATGACCTTCCTGCTTAAATTGCTTGGCTTGTGTTATTTGCAGTTTGAGATTTACAGAGAATAATATTGCACCATAGGATTTCCCACACTCTTAGGTGCCCAATAACTTGTGACAGAAATTCTGTGACCTGGTTGTCTGTATTTTCTCAGCTTAGGTCGAGGTGATGGGGGGCTGTGCTTCTCATCTACTGTAGCTTCAGTGTTCTCAGCCTGTCATATACGGCTGCAAACTGCACATAGTTCACAGGAGCTGATTCATTCCAGCAAGTGCAATGAAAGACAAAACTCATAAAGCATATTTTTCGGTTTTCTGCAGTAAATCAGCTGCAGTCGACTCGTACTTCAGGGGTTCAGAGGAGTAAAGGTGACCGTGACACTTGGTGTACTTTACACTTTTTTTTACTTAAAAAAAAAAAAAAAGTGAGCGCTTATCTCTTGTCTTGGGCCGCAACATAAAATGTATAAAAAGGGATGTGCACAGGTAGACCTCATTCAAGTTTCTCTGCCTCTATCCGGCAAAGAGGCTCTCACATTGTCACTGTCTCATTTGTGCCACATAATGGCGTCTGGAACTCTCTGTGGTCCATTGTCAACTACGGGACTGGTTGTCCATTTGGAACATCTAAAATACTGGGAGGGCTTTAATCTTTCTTCATTATTTTCCAATTTTGGATAAATGTGCTCATAATACCTCTCTGCTCTTATAAATGAAACTCTTTGACTCTCTCCACATCTCTCGTCTTTTTGCTCGCCACACTTTTTTTTTTTCGCCCGCTTTCATCTTTTTTTTCAACACGGGACAAATAAGTAGTCCAAGTGTACGGTCCAAATGTGGAGATAGAAGGATAATTGAGTCGATAAACATTAGGGTCAGGGTGAGATCATTGTCAGGGCTTGTTCGGAAGGTGCTTAGTCTCATATCCATATGAATATTACTATGTTCCCGTTATTTGCCGTGATGGCGAGAATTGACCCGGGAAAGGGCTAGTCCGCAAAAGAGACATTAACTATGGAGCTAATTTCCTATAGACAATGTAATGCATTTTTATTTACCAAACACATATTTCTATGCTTCAGAAATAAATACGGCCTGACTGTAATATACACGGCTGAACCATGTTGAAAAAAAAAATGTCAGGTCTCTATATTTCACAGTGTAGTGAGTTTTAAAGCTGGAGTGGTGCTCCTGAACAAGCCCTAACAATGATCTGGCCCTGACCCTGATGTTTATGCATGAAATTAGCTGCGTATTTAACAGGTCACCCTGAGCCCGCCCGCTGCATCGTTCCCTGTACGCGGCCGCGCCTTCGAACGCAACCCGCAATTTATTCCGATAGCCGAGATGAAAAATTTAAGAAGTACGACCGGTCTACATCTGCCACAGACTGCATTTATGATGTGAAAATTTGTATAATTTGCGACATGCTCGGGCACAGGAAATAGGCCACAGGAAATATCAACGTGCCTTGATCTGACCCCCGAGAATGTTGCGACTGTGACAGATGTGATTCGTTATGAATATGCACATGAGCGCGATGCTGGCAGCGCCCTGGGTGACACCACCAACACAACCACTGCACCTTGCTGCAGATGTCACGTCGTTAGAGGCTTTACCAGTGAACAATGCAGCGATTATGCCTGTGGGACCTCTGTTGATGTAATATATACTCTTTATGGATAAATGCATGAGTTAATGCTTATATAAGCCCATGCTGTTGCAGAACTGAAGCGTCTGGAAATTTAAATTTTTGCAAATATAGCAACTGAGCTGAGTTTTATTGCTACGGAGCGAAAACGGTACCTTATTGGTGGCTAATCGGGATCGAGAAACATTTGTTAATATCACAGCCATGAGTGCATGAAGGTGTGTCAAAGTTAAAGTGTGTGTGTGAACGGATGAATTTGAGCCTCAACTCACCACGCCCTAGAATGTCACATGTCTTGGTGTGATTTGAGGCACATTGTGTTTCCATCAAGAATTAACATGGACGGGGATCGTCACTTTTCTCTACACACACACACCCTGCACCTTACGTATGCATTAGCTATGTATGTGTACATGTGTATGTGTGTGGATATATGCAAATATGTAAATATGTGTGTATGTGCATGTGTGTATGTGTATATGCTTTGCTTATGCATATTTTTTTTCTTGCTATTTATTAGAATTTTTCATTCTTATGTCCATAATGCATACTGTGTATGCTGATCAACAAATTCTAAAAATTTTGTACATAGTGTTGTGTATTTTTATTTTTTATAGCTTTTATTTTCTTTTTCTTTACTCTGTACGCTGCAGTCCCCCTGTTGTGGGATCAATAAAGTACTATCTTATCTTATCTTATCTTATCTTATCTTATGTTGCAGCAGGTATGCACAAAACTCCAATTACCAGATTTCGGTAATCAAAATGCAAAAGAAATATATGGAACACACATTATTTCACTGAATGTAATGAAAGTATGAATTTAATAAAAAAAAATAGACCCACTCTTGTTCTGGAAATGATCATTAAATCATCTGTCGACTAAATTAAAATATCTCCTGTTTATCATAGCGATAAAGCAAGTCTATGTGTGTTTTAAAAGAGGAGGGCTCATGTATCCATTATTTTCTATTACTTTTCATTCGGTGCCAACCCGGTTCAGCAGCGGTTCAGCGCGTTCGTGTGAGTGAGGACGCCGCCGTAGCAGCAGATACTTCATCTGCCACAGAGATGAACAGTAAAGAGCAAAGTGCAGGTGTAATTCCCGCTTCCTTGAATTTCTTTTATTTGTTCCAGGAACGCTGCCAGCCAGCTGAATGAACTTGATGACACAGAAACCAATTTCTTGTTATATATCATATGCATAGTAACTGAGTCAATGGCGGTTTGTTGACTCACTTCATTTAGATCACACAATGCTGTCTGCTCTGTTGATTATGCAGGAGCAACACTTCCAGGCTCCAACGCCGCTGCTGCTCTTTGATTTGTGCTTGTTTCTTCACAATCTCCCTATCTCTACTATACCTATATATATATATGGCATATATATGCTATACTATATATTATATTTGACCATTCTCTGTCTATCTATCATTACCCATACCCTTGAAAATGTGTCTTTAATTTCCACTTCCGTGGGTTGGAAAGTGAGTTTGGAAAACCACAAATCTCGGCTTTTTGCAATGCAGCCGTTGAATCACTGGTATTGATCAATAATCCTACCAATCCGTCACAGATATATTCCGAGCTCTGCGGCAGTAGATCTTACTCATTGGTCCTTAAAGCCCCACAAAAAAAACAACGTTATAGTGTTGGAGAGCCACATTTTTTCCTTTTGATTCTAAAACGGCTTTAAGTTAGTTTAGTTGATGTGAATAGTACTTACTAATAACATATGTTTCCTATATTGCTTGACTAGTTAGCATCTCTTGATGAAGACTAACCTAACTATGGGAAGATAAATCCCTAGCACCCTAATTTTCCCATTTTTCCAATCCTAGGATTTGTGCTGGCAAGCTTTGCCCCACAAACCCCAAGCAAATCAAATATTACAATAAAATCTCGCGGAGTAAAACCCTGGTCCTCCTAATTAGATGTGTCATTATTCATGGGCACGGAGCGTGATGCACCTTTAGAGGATGATTTTCCTCCCTGGAAGATCTTAGCTCGGGTCATGAGAAAGCATTATTACAGTTGTACAGATCAGTGCTAATTTGTAATTTAGGTTGCGTGTCCCCAACAAAGCGGGATAAAGACTGACGGTGTCTGTCAGGAGCCGAGAAAAGCGAGTCAGGAACACTTTTAAGCAAAAAAAAGCCTATAGAGCTGTCACCAGCCACGGGAGACAAGGAGGAAATGATCAATATAATGGGAAGGTAGAGATGAATAAAACAGAATGTAAGACGAGCTGAAGGAAACGGCAAGAGCAGGAAAAAAAAAGGCAGTCTTGAATTAAGCATTCATTGAAAAAAAAAAAAAATCTGAATTCCTGGGTCCTAATCTTTTGCTCCAAGCACTGCACCGCTAAGCTCCGGTTTGGGATGACAGGTCCCCCACCTGGACAAGCTTGGACAATGTCTCCGCTATGTCTCATTTCTGTGGGAACAGTGCTGCACAGACGGCTAATCACGTCCGGAACCAAAGGCACCTGCCCTATCTGCCTCTACATTTGGTCGGGGAATCTTTAAAGAGGCTAAACCTCACTTTCATGCTTGTCTTTTATTCACGGTAAGTGCTTATCGAAACCGAGCTGTTGCCACTGCCCCATCTTCCCTCCCACAAGCTCTGAGAATGCTTGACGTAAGTACAGCCAATCTGGGTAAATACGAATCTCTCCTTACTGTCACTGCTGGCATATTATGCCCCTGAGGGAACATTCTTTTCATAATATCATAAGCTGCTTAGCGGTGTGCTTCTATTTAAGGCATACATATTAATAGCTATAAGGAAATCATATTTGAACTGTTCCCTGCAATCAATGTCTTTGGGTTTGCTGTTATACTTTGTATAAGAAGGTGCTAATAACTTGAAGGCACTTACACTGGGCAATCTAATCCCTTTGTATGATAAAGACTCGTCTTGGCAGGAGAGTGTTCCAGATCATAGGACAAGGTGGCGCGGAGGTTTAGTCCCTCAAATCAGAAGCTCGCTCTTTTCTTTCCCTTCCCTCCTCTTTTTCACCGGGAAAATACCGGAGGTTCGCGACAGCCGGCAGCCCTGAGTTATTGCATTTAATAGGAAAAAAGTTGCACGATGGTGCGTGACAACGGTTTAACCCGTCCTCGCAGGCCGCGTTGGGTTGCAGACGTTTCAGGTGGGTTTTTTTACCGTGCTGTGGCTTTTTCCTGCTTCATGCACTTTAGCAAACAGGACGATACATGTAAGCGATCAGCGTGAGTTTGAGAATATTCTGCAGAAAAAGCACATTTTCACTATCAATTAATTCGCCAACGACTTTCTAGTTTTGACGGTAAAGCAGTAAAATAATATTTAGCACAAGTTTTAGAAAATCAAAACCCAAATATGGGCTGTTTGCAATTATATTAAACACAGCAAATCATCACATAGGAAAATTCAGAAGGAATCTGCAAATAGTTGCAGGTTCGTTTCCTGCAGAACATCACATCCACTGATCAGTTCACGCTGTGAAAGGCCAACGTATCTTCAACTGCTTCTCGTTTCATCGACTATTTAGTGATTCTAAGAAAAGAGGAAAGAAAGAAACGTCTGAGCTGCTTCAATATGGAATGCATGTGTAAAATAATACTAGCTTTTGTGTAAGTATTCTTGTCTAGTGGCAGATTCTAGTCTTATGTTCTCTCTCAATCACAATGAACACAGTGAGGATGGAGACTGACCTCACAGCAACCATTCACAGAAGTTATCACACTGCGGTTGAAGTTACATTTCCCTTTTAAAAGGAAATTTATTTAACATTTTCTCACTTTTCATAGATTCCAGTGGAGCTGCAGGCTGCAGGAATCAACGGAACTCGAGGTGGATTCAGCTCGTGATACGAAGAAGGGCGGTGAATGAAAATGCATCCCATTAATAACGGTAAAAACTGGTTCATAAATCACTATTTGTGTTGGAACAAACTCAAATGTGACTAATAACCACGTCAGAACACGCGTCCCGTGCACCAGCACTAATATTATTAAAAAAAAAAACACATTGTGAAGTTTTCCCCTTCAGAACCAGTGAATTTAGCTCCGTTGTGGCGAATGAGAAGGTGTTTTATTGTCACAACACGGCTCCTGTAAGGGTTTATGGCCCGAGTTTCAAAGAAAGAAGTCACCAGCAGGCCGAAGGATAAATCTGGAATTTGCCAGAATTAAATAAAAACTGCCTGACTGAGCCAAAATGTACGTGATTTGACTTTTTTTTTTTTTTTTATCTCTGCGGTTTTTAAAAAAATCACCACATTCAGCATGTGGCTAAGCATGCAGATTGAGAGGAGCAGGGTGGAGGCGCGGCGGGGCGGGGGGCAGGGGGGGTTAGCACCCTGTGCGTCCAGCAGGGGGTGCTGGCCCACAGGCCAGGAGGCCCACGCCAGCCGGGAGGTTGCTGGGGCACGAGCTCGCTGAGCCCAGACGAGTGCTTCAATTGTGGGGATATTTTCCCCCTAAGCCTGTGGTTGACAGCAACACAGTGCACTTATTTAAAGCAATTTCAAACATGTCTTGTCTGACAAGTTTTAAATCCTACTTAACACCCCGTAACAGCCGTGAGTTTACTGTCAGAATTAAAGAAGAGAATTCTCAAAGGGAGAGAAATTATCACTTCCATTTTGTTCGCCGCCGTTGTTTATAAAGGACATGGCAGGGATGTTTACCTAGGGATGAATATATTATTACCGTTTCGCTACACAGTGGTTTTCATGCCGGCTGTTTAAAAGTTCACCTTATATTTTTTTAATTGCTGCCATTACAGCGAAAGGAATAAAGGCGACTCTGAGCCTCGGTGGATGACTGCCTTTCAGACTAAACGCTCATAGAAATAAAAACCCTTTTAACGCTTTATATTAAAAAGCTTGTGTAATAAGTAAAAAAACCCTATGATGAGCTATACATCCTCCTTCCCTCTCTTCTTTCTTGTGTTTTGTGGCAAAGAGGAAAAAGCAACATACAGGCCCACCTTTTTTCCACTCCCCACCTTTTTTTTTTTTTTTAAATACATTATCTAATTTTGAATTGACATTTCTTTGTGCCGCATCCTTGTCCCTTTTTCTTTCTTCCCTTCAGCGTGTTTACCTCGGTTGCCACCCAACAAAAGGCGTTTTTTTATTTACATTAAGACATAGGGTAACAGATCTAGGCCTGCCTCAGCGGCGGCTCATGTCGTGCCTGCAGAGATGGGCTTTTCCTGCTTAGATTCCACATTCTTTATCAGTACCCAAAAGCAAAAAAAAAAAAAAAAAAAAAACAAATCACCAAATGTAACAATCTTCCCCCTGTCCTCCTTGTGATTGCATGTTAGGCGCTGGGGTGATAAGCACACGGGTACGTGTTGTTGCTGTGTGAAAGACACCCTTTATCGGCTCATACCTCTGACTTGTGCTTAGTCTAGTCAGCCAGAGAAATATGACGGAAATCTGATAGGGGAATGGTCCCATCTCAACATCAGCGCAAGTGCACGCCTAGCAAGCCAATGTTTATGCTTCCCGGGCCCTGTGTTCTCAGGGGAAAAATGTCAATAGAGTGTCACAGGAAGGACCCTGCCAATAGTGGAGGGGGGGGGGCCCTGACCCAAACAGCAATATATATATAGACAGAGTGTGTAAGCATCATAAAACCATTACTCAAAGATGCATCCTTCTGTATCTGCAAAGGTGATCTATTAAAAAGGGTTTTTTCTCTTTTCGTGTGCGGTGGTGTTTTTAGGGAAAACGAGGGGGGAGTGGAAAATAAAAAAAAAAAAAATGGATGGAGCGTCTCTAATTACCACTGTGTGTGTGTGAGAGAGAGAGAGAGAGAAGGGTCGGCGTCTGCAGGAACCCCACACATTCTGGATTCCTGCTGCTCCCCTTTTTTTTTCCGAAATCACTCGAATGAATGTGTGTAACCAGATAACGTGCACAGTGTAATCATTAGGGATCATTTAGATTTTAACGTCACTGCCATTTAAATATACATAATTCATAATACAATGCAAATTTGCAGATGTAAAATGAATTCTAACATGAGAGTGCATACTTTAAAATAACTATATTTGTAATTATCGCCCCTCTCTGATAACTTGTCAATGGTCTGGCTGCTGTATCTCGTCCACACATCGGCCTTTTTTTTTTTTTGCCTGTTTGGATCTTCTCTTTGAGCACCTTTTTGATTCTCTGGGTATTTCCAGGTTTGTCAAAAACTACCGGGGGGGTCGGCCTTTGGAGAAAGACGAACAAAGACATTTGTTTCCAGCTGTATTGCCACCATGGACGGCGACGTCTTTGCTTGTTCGCCGCGCAGAGCGAGTGGCCAATGTGGATAGGGGTATTTGGAGGTGGAATAAAGGAGATGCTATCCACAGCTAAATGAGGGAAGATTCACACAGTATAATGAAGGCTGGACCCATGGCTTCACGGCTGATGTGTATCTAAAAAGGCCTGGTAAATACTGTTTCGGAACAGAAGGCTTTATCTGCAGATATACATATCCCCTGCAACCACTGGCCCCCACATGGGGGCCCGAGCTATCTTTTGGATCACTTTTATTCTTGTTTTTTTTATCTGAAAAGGGTGGAAAATGTGAGACTTCATCAGTTTAACTCTTTGAGAGTTTGTGTGAAATGCTTGTAGATAGAGATTCAGAGGAAATGTTGTATATTCTAGTAAAAAATAACAGTAATACACTAAAAGCGAGGAGTAATCTCTAAACATTTCAGTTCTTTTGATTCTAATCTTCGCGACAAATGTGTCAACAGTTTACAGTCAGTATAAAATAGGGAGTTGTCGTGTCTTTAGCCACCAGGGTTGAGTTCAACGCAATTTTTTTTAAAAAGGAGTTAACTTTTCCAATAAGTTCTGACGTGGCAAACTAACACATGACTGATCAGACGTTTACGTTATATTACCATGATATGCATTTCTTTGCCTTTTTGTCTAAAAACATGAGAAAAATGACCACCTGCATGATAAATTTAAGACTAAATAAACCTTGAATATCGACTTCTCCTTGTTTTTTGGTGACTGGTTTTGCAAAAGTCTACTCTATTTAGTTTATTAAAGTAGCAGCATTTAACAAGTCTGCTTAAAATTAGATTTATGCATCTATAAAATTATGCAAATTTGCAGAAGTAAAATAAAAATAAAAATAATACGTCTAATTCTAACATGAGATTGCATACTTTAAAATATATATCTATATATATATATAAATGTAATTATCGTCCATCTCTGATAACAGGCAATGGTTTGCCTGTTCCTTTAATTTCAGAGTCAGTATTACTCCTCAATAATAAAGAACCTCTGGCAAATCTTCATTTGAACTATTATCTATTGAAAATTGACCATTTTTTTATTTAAATTGTTGTTTCTTTTTCTTTTTTTAATGCATATTAAATTAGACGTCACAGGTCCAAGGTCCTGGTCTGGCACCTTTCTGTGTGGAGTTTGCAAGTTCCTTCCACAGTCCAAAGACTTCTAAATTTCCAGTAGGTCTGAGTCTGAGTGTGTGTGTGTGTGTGTGTGTGTGTGTGTGTGTGTGTGTGTGTGCCCTCTGATAGACTGGTACCTGAGTACACTGGGATTGGCTCCAGCTGACCCCTGTGACCCTAGTTTTCTATTCTAAATAGATGGATATTAAATGACCCTTTAATTGAGTGTTTTCAATTGCCTTCTTCAACCATTCCTCAACAATACTAAAGTGTTAAAGTTGGCAGCCAGTTTTTACAAATTCAACGAGGTAAGAATGGAATGAAAACTCTTCTAGCAACTTTCTGACCTTTTATGTGGTTCTTAAATAATATGTGCATGTTATGCCATTAATACTGTTGTATTCATATGTTGTACAAAGGACACGTAAAACAGGATTTTGGTTGATTTCGGCCTCATGGCAAACATCACGTAGCCCAGCGCAGGTCCAAGACCTGATGGTCCAGAATCCCGGCTGCAGGAAACAAGATGCAAGAAGCAATGGTGAAAATCGACATGAATAAATAACGAGTAAACTCGGCCAATCCCCTTGTTCGGGCCCAGTGGAAATCACAGTATTGGTTGCAAGGAGCGGCGAGGCCTTGGCTTAGATGCTGCAGGTCGTGTGTCCCCTGTACGAAACAGATTGTTTGCTTTTCTCCTGTCACAGCAATTGAGCTATTGCGAAGCAGGAAAAAAAAAAAAAAAAGAGTAGCAAAAAAAGGTCAACTGGATGTGAAGCTCCTATTATCAGCAATCTTCCCCTGGCTTCCATAAGCAGCTTGTTTCTAAGCTGCAACCTAGCCAAGCATGAAGAGAATATAATTTCAGCCAATCTCCTGGTAGCACGGGTGCACAGAAAGCCATTGTAAGGCCGGCAAAATACTCACAATAGAGTCAGTGGCCGTCACGATAAAGATCTGCATGGGTAATGCCAGGGCAGCAATGAAGGCAATTTTTGCTTCCTCACACGGAACTCGACTCCCCGCGTCTGACCACCGTCCCCTGGCAAAGGCGGAGATGGATAGCGGCTTTTTGTTGCACGTAATTACGAGCGGAAACTGAAATAACTTCAGTAACGAACTGTTAGCCCCCCACACATACATTTATCTGACAACTTAACCCCCACATTTGTTTCATACTCAAACTTACTAAACTCACTTTTTTTTTTTTTATCTTAAAAAAGTGGATGGCAGGAGAGAAAAGGCCCAATCATCTTTTTTTTTGTTTTTACAGCAAAGAGGTGAGTTTCTTATGTTTTGAACATTGCATTAGAGCTTCTTATCCATTGCCTATGAGACCGACTCCTTAAAGTTAACTCATTACACCATCAGTAACGTCACTAAAAGCAAACTAAAAAATGTCACCAATTTTCAACTCTTTTCACAATATTTTAGGCTTCAAAAGTGTAAATGTAATGTGGATTTTTGCTTTTTAAATTTCTTTTTTTCCCATATCTCATCATGTGCAATACAGTCATATATATATAATGATATAGTCATATTATATATATATATATATATATATATATATACTTTTCTGTAGTGTGTATAATGGCAAGGCCAATAACATGTAATTTCTAATAATTATATGAACAGAAATGTACAAAAAATGTATTATTTATTAAATATAAAATGATGTACAAAAAAAGTCAATTTAACTTTATGAATGGCAGATATTTATCAAAATTTAAAATAAAAACAATCCTAAATTTAATAATTATTAGCTTATATTAGGTGACACAAAGGTCAGAGGGATGCAACTATTTTGAGTTGGTCAATCTATTGATCATTGAAACAATTCATCAATAAGTTGGTTGTTTAATAGGAACGGTATAAAAAGCTGAAGATACAACCTAAAAATGTGTTTTTTTTGTCCAGACTATCAGTTCACAACCCAAAAGAACACTAACAAAACCAGAAAACATAGATTTGAGAAGCTGGAAGCAGAGAATTTTGACATTGTCTTTATATGAGTCTATATACTTTATACAGTTAACAACTAAACAGTCCAAATTAGCAAAGAGAAATCACATTAACCCTTACTTAAGCAGTAAAACACGTCTTTGTTTTTTTGTTACACCTTCTTGTAAGTCAAATAAACAATTGCAATTGCTTTTTTTTTCTTATTAATTTCAAAAGGAACCATCTGCCGTGTCTCTGGAAGCCACCAAGCGTAAATCCTACGTATGAAGCTGGCTTAAACTTAAAGAGCGACCGAACATTCAAGCGATTCCTCATTTCCAGCGGCAGCGGTTTACCGTAACGTTTTAAAATTCATCGCTCATCCTTCAATGTGGGCCAAGATGACACCAATATGTGGCGCATTAACGCGCCGTACCTCTGCGGTCAATCAAGGCCGCAGCAAATTGCCACATTTGTAAATGGAGTTTAGTGTGACATTGTACTCAGACAAGAGAACGGCAGTTATGGCTTCTTCTATGAGATAAGCAACGCTCCTTGCTTCACAGGATGAATGAGTGCTGCAGATTTGCTCCATCCAGCACGGGTGATCACACCTGGTCAACGCTGGATAAAGAACCCCTGTGCAAATTGATCATGATTTATATTATATCGCCGCTCTCAAACAGCATATTTTCTCAGATTAGCTATGTAAAGAGGGCATTAATTAAAATGTATCTGGCGTTACCTTGGCCCAGTCACAAGCCAATAATAGAGAAGATGCCCATAGAAAGTCGATGCAATCACTGAATAATTCTCAATGTCAAGGAGTAGCATAGAGAGAAACATGCTATGGGCGGCCCACGTTATTATTATCATCTCATTTTATTTTGTCCATTATGAAAAAAGTAATCTCATTTTCTCCAACATATATATATGTATGTATGTGTATATATTTCTCTTTACAAATGGAATATTTACATCCCCCCACATACAGGAATCTCCTTCTGGCAAACACGACACAACCTCAGCAGCCAGCGTGCCAGCCCATTTCCTTAAAAATTTGGCACGAGCAGCCGATTTAATGTGTTGTTGCGAGAAATGAACAAAGCCGACAGACAAAAAAAGGGAAACGAACCTTGCGCTGAGACTTCACCTGCGCCTCCCGGGTGCTGCAGACTTTTGCCCGTTTGGCGCCTCCACCCGATGAAGTAATACGTGGATCACGCTTGCACGCCACACGCACACAAAAGACGAGGCTACGCTAACTTCATTTCCTGAGCGTGGCCGTGGTCGACTACCACTTTGTGCCTTAAACAATGTACTGTATCTCATAATTGAGTCCAGCACTTTCATCCTTTTTTTTTTAATTACACAGGCAGGAGTTGTAACACCTCACCTGGGACTTGTGTCTTTACTCTTGTCTTCCTATGGCTGCAGGGCTCCACTTACTAAATAAAATAATGACACTGGCCATTGTTAGCCAGTTTAATGGATGAAAACCCATCCCAAACTGTGCAGCCATTAATAGAAGTATATGAACGAATTAACAAAACAATAAAAAACACAATGACTCCTCCAGCACTGAAACAGCTGCAACAATAACATCATTCTCTGTTCTTGGCTAATAAAAGATGATCAAAAACAGCCGACAGGTTCATAGAACTAAACTTCTAGTTCCGAATTTCTCTCATTTAATTGATTGTATAAATTGGTCAAAATTCACATTATTCGTTAAACATTTACTGGTTAATTATGAGCATCCCTCTTTCAGTGTCTTACCTGTAAACTCAATAATATGCCAAGCAAAGATTGTATTTCCCTTTTTGATAATTGCTAGCTGCAGCTCTGCACTCATGGGGTCATGGGGTCATCGCGTCACACAAGAGACACCTCTGGCTATAAAAGCACTAGGCCACAAACCAACAGGTGACTTCACAGAGGCGACATCCATTATTTACACAGTTTTTGGTGCTGACATAACTGAAAGAATAAGATAAGCCGTCTGTTCATCCATAATTAAATTTGATGTGGCATTTCTACAGAACATATGCTGGAACAGGAGTGCTGGAGTTCTTTTTCTGAATGCTTTTTGGTGCTGCCATCTATCTGAGCTGCAACCTGCAAATATTTAACTTGCAAAGCACATTTTGTTTAAATTTTCAGTCCAAAACTACAATAAAAAACACCTACTTTATAGTTAATTTGCATCCAGCAAGAAGCTAATTTTTGGATATATAAGTAAAATAGAAATGACATGAACATCCTTTTGCTGTGTTGGCTTGTCACAAACAGGAAATGTGCATGTTTATTGCTGTTTATCCATATTCTGACGCAACTATTCAAAATGTAAAAAATCCTGATGATGAAATCCGACAGATGGTACGCATTGACTTTCAGGGTTTTATTCCTCCTCTTGCGTTGATCTCTGCTACCGCACGTTGTTGCATGGTGTTGCGTAGCTCATCGACTCAGTGTTTGACGAACAAAAAAAAAAAAGGAAAGAAAGCCGGAGCAAGGCAAAGAAGAGTGAGACGAGTTGATAAATTCTTTAACCAGGCATTTATTACAGCTTCACATCGCCCACATTATAAGAACAATTAATGAAAACGACACACTTTGACCTCACAATCTTACTGAAAACACGAAAATCCCTCCATAAAACTCTAATAATGATGATTTTACCTTCATGAGTGCTGTTTGCAAATGTGTCGAGTGTCAAACCAATTTTTTTGGGCGGTCAATCACAAAAGGCCCACAAATTGGCATCTGCAGTGAAAATGGTAAACGTGAATGGAATCATTCAAAGCAATTCATCCGTACCTTTTGATCATGAATAATTTATTCAATTCATGACAGAGTTTAATGACGTTATATTTTAGGCTGTGCTTAATGCTATTAGTGTCAATGGAGAATTTTACAGTGAGAGATGAATTGGCCTCTAACGCTCTAGTTTCACACTGGTTCCTGTTCATCTGGAGACAAAAGTCGATCAGCATCATGTTCTCACTTTTCTGTGTTCACTTTTAGTAGGATGGGAGAGAGGATGAGAGAAAGTTAGCTGCAGATTTATTAGCCACTACTTAAGATCAGATAGTTTATTTATTGACAACTTATTTGGAAGCTAAAATTCCATTAAGGGGACTGTGTTTATTTTTTGTGTATTTGCAGACATTCTCATTTATTCCTTAAAATTCTTTTTCAGCAACGTAGTTTGGCAAAGATATTGGACGTGTAAATATCGTGTTCCTTCACCACCAATACTCTTGGACATGGTTTGTTTAGAAATGTGTGTGGTTCCTTTACAAAGTGCGTCATTCTTATCAGTGCTTTTCTGTTTTACATATTCCTTATGTTAAATAATATAAAACTGCTGGATTGCAATTGGTTGTGCAGTCAGAATTTAAGGTGGATTTTGGTGAAGCACTAAATTCTTATCTAAATTAGAAATGAATGGTAATAAATGGTAAATGTCTAGTATAGTCTTTTTGATGACTCAGCACTTTAAACTACCAGTGTTTATTCACTCGTACATACACTGATGGTGGTGATGACCACAGGTCATTCATCTACATTTATACACTGATGCAGTTTGGGGTTAGGAGCATTGACCTGCGGCCTGGCGTAGCCTCGACTGAACCACAGCTGTGAAGCTGAATCGGCGTTTTGAGAAATGACAGAAAGTGCAGCATCCCCTGTAACGGGTGTTCAGGGTGAGATGTTGTGGTCTATTAGCAGGTGGTGATAAACAAAACAGCATTTAATAACCTGTGACCCACACAGAAGCCATTTCTTCTTCAATAAAACCCACAGGTACAAATTTAAATAAAATATAGTAGATCTGGGATTAGCAAAACATAAATGTCCAATGTGTAACTTTACCAGATTGTAATGGCTAAAAACGACTGGACCTATATTACACATTTATGTCGAGTTCTATATTTACATTGTCTCACATTTTCAGCCCATAAGGTAACGGTCTATTCAACAAATACACAAGATCAAAGTTTATTGTCAATTTCTTCACATGTACTTGACATACATAGGAATTGAAATTGCATTTCTCACTATCCTGTACATTTTAACTGGATGAAGAATTTTATTTATATTGACTTCTGCTGAGCAAACATTAGCATCATAGTGGGTCATCAATTGTAATTGCTTTTATTATTTTTCACATTTCGGATAACTCAATGAGTATTAGTTGGTTAAAACAAAAACTCCTGATTGATAAGCATCCGCCCTGATATCATTTCACTGTGGACCCCACACAGCAGAAAATGACATATTGTAGATTTAGGAGGTATCCAACTCTCACACACGACCCAGCAAAATCTATATAAAACATATAACATACACAACCCTGCCTCCTTTCTCTGCCCCTGCTAATTCTCATATAGCCCCCCCTCCCTTACGTGAGTCATTTACATATGGTTAAATAAGAAACCGATTCCTGGCGATGCACGGTGCGCCGTATACGTTCAGATTATCTCTCTGTTAGCTTTTTTTTGAAGATAACTCACAGACAAAACACTGAGAGGTTGTTATGGAATTCCAGCAGCAGGTAGGGAGCAGATAAAATTCTTGAGATCTGTAAAGTATCACTTCCAGCTGTTGTAAAAGCCATCAGAGCCTATCTGCAGTAAAACGCTGTATTGTCTGATACAAAGGTGCTTATAATAGAGGGCTGTGATTGTAGTCACAATACAGATTCCATCTGGGGCTAATCTACCACAAAATCTTAACAATATGAGGAAGTGGAGAAAGAATGTTGAGATGCATTTTCTTTTTTTTCCAGTGATGGGCTGATTTGAAGAGGAATTAATATGTTTGTTCCACTGTATGAAATCACATGTTATTGCAGGGAAACGTCTCATAGCCAAAATGTTGCAGCGTGCACCATCAGCCCGTAAGACAATAAAGCGTGTTTGTATGTGAGGATGTTTTTTCTGCTTTCACAAGGACGGACCAAGGTGAATATTAGGAATGATTTCAGATTAGCCACAAATGTAAAATCTAATTATGTGAAATCAGCTTTATGACATTCAAGTCTTGACCCGTTCTGCAAAATCATAATAAGAAAGGCAGACGTACAGCATCGGGATGTGTTAGAAGGATCTTTGTAGCACTCTAAAAGGATTTGTCCTTAACCACGCCAGACACAGAGGTGCTATCTCGCCGCTTTTGTTTCCTTGCATGGGTTCAAAGGAAGAGGTCACAGTTTTTGTATCAGCATTGTGGGATAGAAAAAAATATATTTTTAATAGATAAAACATTTTTCTTCCCCTTCAGTACAAGGGGAAAAATAGCCGTGCGCTCGCGCAGCTTGTGCAAGCGTGGAGAAAAAAAAAAAAAAAGAAAAAGCCACATTCTTTCACGTTGGCCTGTCTGGAATAGAAGAATGTTGCTTTGCTCGAGGTAAGGAAACGCAATGGCCATTTAATTAACCTCTCCTGCCTCAATCTGCTCACAACAATTTTGCCTGTGACTCCCTTTAATAGTTTAATGACCTTGCTGTCAGTAAGACTGAGAAGGACCGAGTCAAGGTATGATTTAATTAAAAGAGTCCATATGTTGAAGACTGTTCCCGCGGAGATGCAGAAACACTGGGGTTTTCTGGGAGTGACGGAGCCGACCTCGCCATTGAGCTTCCAAACGACGGCGCGCGGCACAGTGTAAATAATTAGAAAAAAAGGCGCCTTTTGAATGAGGCGGCTGTATGTTTTTGTCACAGCCGTTGTGTTTTTTTTTTTTTATAATCAATGTCCAGTAGTGCTGGCTTTATCCACAATATGGTGCTAGTGTCCCTTTCAGGAAAGACGCCGCGTCCGTCTGGGAGCCACTTGCATTTAAGAAGAAACACCTTATAGCCTTTTCCTCGGGTTTCTTTGTTCTGCATCATGTGACCACATCCCTGCACCTTTTTCCCCCTTTCATTAGAAGCTCCTCTCATTGACACTAAAGGAAAGCAACACTTTTTTAGCAATTACTCTTTTTCTTAGAAAAAGTTCTGTGAATTCAAGAAGTTCCTTTTCTATGCCACGTTCTAGACAATCATTACAGCTTCCCCAGCCTTCTTTTTTTCCCTTCTTCTCTTCCATTTTGCGCTTCAAATGAGACTCGGCTCCTCCATCCTCCTTCACAGCAGCCTCTGCCAGCTCAGAGAATGATGGAAGCGTGCCATGGTCACCTGTGACAGCTCAGCTGACTGTCATACACAGTACCGGTCCACTGATGAGAGTGAAATTACTTCATAATAGTAGGGGTGTTCCTGGGTTTATATAACGATATGATAATCCTCTTTTCACACAATGATGATAATGATCATTATTATGGCAGGGGAGTAGGGGGCGAGGAAACCGTTTGGAATGGAGACTTTGCTGCATAATCCTCCTGCCTTGAAAGGTTAAATACGGATTTGAATATTATGATCCCCCACTCTGAAAATGATAGTGGCGTATTTGAAGCGAATGTGCTCATTGTGCACTTTACCTTGCGGAGCGGCACGAGTGGCACACTCCACCAAAGAAGACATGCTTGTAGTGCTGTATTTGCACAATTGGCAGCGAAAAAAAAAAAAAAAAAAAGAAGCTTTATGAAGAACGACTTGAGGAATCCACTGTTAGAGGAGTTGTTGTTACTCTTAATGTTTAATTGGGGCTGTGGTAAGAGCCAGGTTGGGACAGGAATCACTAGAGAAGTGAATGTGATGATGTCTGCTGCCTTCACGTGGCCCTCCCTACATACATACATACATACATACATACATACATACATACATACATACATACATACCTACATACATACCTACCTACATACATACATACATACATACATACATACATACATACCTACATACATACCTACCTACATACATACATACATACATACATACCTACTTACGTACCATCACGTCTCCCTTAACCCCGACCGCTCCAGGTGTAGCTCTCATGCCAACACATGCAACTTCCAAGTGTCAATTAAAGGTATTTTAGTTTGTAATGGCTCCATATCCTGGTAATTGTACTTTTCTGCAAGTGTGAAACTGTCTGTAGTTGTATGGATGTGACTTTTTAAAATTAGTAGCACACTAAAATGTTTGATACGTGCGAGCAAAGATTTAAAGAAATATGTAGTCAGGCATTTGTCTAATGATTGTCCATGTATGAGCAAAATGAGTGCAGCCATGCTAGCACCTATTCCACAGCTCAAACGTATGCAGTTCATTGATATTTAAACATGCAATATATTTAAAGAGCGTAAAAGCCATAGTTTTATTGATTATTGAAATGGTTAATCGATTAATTGTTTTGGTCATTAAATAGTGTAGAATGTCGATCACTGTTTTACGAAGCTAAAGTTGAACCTACATTTTTTTTTTTCGACAACCCAAAGATCACCAGTTTACTATTATAGAAAACTAAAGAAACGAGAAAATAAACTAATCAGCTACATCAGAGGATTTAGACATTTTCTCCTTAAAAGTCAATAATGGATTGTCAAAATAGTTGGTGATTAATAATAATAAATGTTGTTAATTGTTGCAGCTCAAATTTAATTATCTATTGTGTCTCTGTTTCTCCTGTTTTTTTTGCATTTTCTAAAATAATCATTAACTTACAATGTTATAAATGCATACAACCTATCTTGCAAAAAAAACAACAAAAACATACATTTTTCTTCGTATAAATGTAATGTTAATGGTGTAGGTGTGAGCTTGCACAGGAATGTGTCGTTGTTTATAGTCTTTATTCAACCATACGTTATTCTAATCAATGGATGAAATTAATTAGACTTGCAAAATAAGACTTTACAGACTTAATGATGAGAAAAATTCCTTGCAGACCCTGAACCTGAAGCAACTTGGTTGCGTAACGTGACATTATTACTGTAGCTAAGAAACAGGCAAATTTGTCTTGCTGCATTAGAAATGTGACGATAGTGAATCATTCAAAGGGGCAGGCTCGATGCCACTTCAATATAAAAGGTGAAAAATGTATGACCTGCTTAGAAGCTGCATAACAAAAAAAAAAAAAAGCAAATTGAACACAGCTGGCTTCTACACGGAGGATAAACAATATGTTTCAAGCTTAGCGCTCTTCCTCAGGCGGCGTCCTGCGGCGCCCCTGATAGTATTCATGACATTCAGCCTCGGCAATGTAAACGTGTACCTGCTGGTGGTGGATATCAGACCTGAAATTTACCATCGCAGTGTGGTGGACAGGCCGCGTAAAATCTGTTCTGCTGAGGGAAAGAAGTCCAACACACCACGTCAGACGTGCGCGCGGCGTCTCGACACAAGAACTTCACAGATCTAGATCTAGATCTGCCGGCTTTGTCCTTTCATTTAAACGCCGAACACAGACAGATGCACGGTGTCCAGCTGAATCACATCCAGAATATACGATATACCATAGCCACGGGTTGAGGATTACGAGAGGAGCAGGTAATATCTCAAATGGAGGGCTAACGAAAACAAACCACAATTGATGTACTCGATGTTTTGGGAAACATCGATTATGTGTCCCCCCACATGTCCCTCATGAGACCTGATACTGGATCAGATCGTAACCAGTGTTTTGTCCTTTCAAACATGATCCCCTGTGGTTGAGTTAAAACAAAGGTACAGTCCTGTGCCTGGCTGTAATTACATTAAAAATTCTCAGAATTTACAGTAAAATAAAGAAAAAAAACCCCAAAATTTTCCTTGAATTTTGCAAACAATTATCAAGTCAGATGTTAGCATTTTTGTTTTTTCATATTATAGATGTTGATGCAGTAACAGTATGTTGGGAAAAAATGCATTAATTACCTACTGACCTCTTTAAAAAGTAATGAAACCTTTTTTTTGCTAATATTATTACTTTATTTCTTTACTCTACACACACATCCTGCACCTTACGTATGCATTAGCTATGTATGTGTACATGTGTGTATGTGCGTGGATATGTATGTCCATATATATATATGCAATATGTGTGTATGTGTATGTATGTAGGTATGTACTTGCATGTATGTATGTAAATATGCTTTGCTTATGCATACTTTTTCTTCTTTTTTTTTCTTTTTTATTGCTACTGTTTTCTCCATTCTATGCCCATAATGCATACTGTGCATGCGGATCATCAACAAATTCTACGAATTTTGTACACAGTGTTGTGTAATTTTATAGCTTTTGTCTTCTTTACCTTTTATTTTCATGTCTTTACTCTGTACGCTGCAGTAACAGACAAATTTCATCAATCGATCAATAAAGTCTTATCTTATCTTATCTCTTATGTTAAAGGATTAAGCTCTTTTGGCATTTTTCTAGTATCACATTTTTACTTTTATAGTTAATTTATAACCATTACTGTGTTTCTATAGTCTAATCAGCTACTCAGACCTGTAGCACCACTACAGTCGGCCTTCTCACACACTCGCCCTGAAATGACCTGTTTTCCTACTATTCTCACTACTCTGTTGTGATCGGTCTATCGTAGGAAATACAACGTTTCTCAGGGACCAGGGGTCAGTTGGAAAAAAGAAATCTTGGGGGGAGGTGTGGTGGGGGGGGGGGGGGGGGGGGGGGGGTAGTGGGTCGCTATTAACTTTCGCTCCTGTTGTGACATCATAACAGGAGCCATTTCTGAATGGTTTGTGTCGAGCCAGGTTTCAGCTACACTACAGCGTGATCTTATTTCACAGCTTATGTGTTTAACAGGAACAGAAGAAAATTAAATATTTACACACAAACCCCGAAAAAGTTTTTTTTATTATAGGAAGCCTTTAATATGTTGCTGTAACCTTGTTAATACCCATTGTGTAATGTTTAATACTAGTTAACATTAGTGAACATGTGGTGTCAGTCCAGGACAAACTGTAAAAATGTACAATAATCCAATATTGAGTAGATTTATCTTGTCAGTATCTTATTCCATTTCCTCTTCATTTTGGTCAATTGAATTTTGTTTTATTAAAATAAGATTCAATTATTTATCCTAATGTTTTCGTTTTTAATCCTGTATTATGCACTTTTTAATCAAATAATTATGGCTTTAGAAAAACTTGAAAAAGTAATATTATCTGCAAAATACCATATTTCAAGATTGGACCAGAAATACCACAATATATTAATATATATTGTGTCTTAGTATAAGACAGCAATACCACCTGTAGATAAAGAAATTGTGGCAGCAAAATAAAAAAATGTGTGATTAGATGCAACTCTCCAGACTTTCAGAAAACTAATATTTGGTTGAGTATCAAGGAACAGTCTGAAAGTGGTTTAACTATTTATTTATTACAGTTTTGCTAAATGAAATATACAATATTATAGGAAATTATATTATTAAGCAAACATATGTTTGCTTCTAAAGCGTTTTCAGAATATATAATGGCAGACGTACTTATATACATTACTTTAGTTTCTTTTCTTAATAGAGCTCTATAGAAAGATAAAAAATGACCTATTCCTGCAGGGGTTATAGTCAAAATTGCTACTTTATATTATATCATCTGTTAACCAGACTTCATGGTTTGAGGCAAATAAGAGCAGAACATGAGGGTATTCTGCCTGCAGAGCCCTGGCTCCAGTATGTACTGTAAGTTTAAATGATGCATACATACATACATACATACAGTATGTGCACCTGTCACCTTGTGTGTGTGTGTGTGTGTGTGTGTGTGTGTGTATAATGTGCGGCTCGTATGTGCGATACAGTGGGAGCGGGTGCAGTAGGGGTTGTGTAGTTTGTGCCAAATTTCAAACATGATTTACATTCTCAATGTAGTGTATTAAAACGTTGACAGGGCAAAAGGGATTCACAAGATGCTGCATTAGAAACTCAATTTCTGTGATGAATTGCCTGGAGCCACTGAATTACAAACTGCTCCCTACCACCTTCCCCCGACTCACCCCCTCCCACGGCTCAGAAGTTTTTTTTTTTTTTTTTTTTTTGTGCGTGTCAAAATCTTCTTAAACCTCTCTCTTAATCTGATCTGCTGAATGTGAGAGGGTGAAAGGATTTCCAGACTAAAAAGCATTCATTTTTCATCTTGTTGTGCATTGCCTTTTCCAAGTGCTGGGTCAGTAATATTCAAAATTTGCTGCTTTGCTCTTCCGTCTCCTGAGCACCACTCCGGTTGTCTCTGGCTTATGGATGTCCTTTCCACACCCGCTCTTTCCTCATTATGTGTGACTGCTGAAAAGCTGCCATCATACGAAACTAAGTGTAAGCATTATTAACTAAGTTGTAGAGATTGATAGTGACAAATAATACCAGAAGTGGCTAATGTACAGCTATAATATATGTACCATTCATACACAGTGTGACTTCAGTGGACTGCATACAATGAAATGATGAATAAAACTCTATAGCCTTTGGTGATCAGTCAGTTATATGGGGCGAGGAGGGAATTTGCAAATGAGAGGGTGTAAAGCTGTGTTTTAGGAAGGTAACATGCAGCATTGTTAATTATTTAAAGACTGGAGTATGTTTCCTGTAAGGGATCACACCAGTAGGCAACAACATGCATACAATAAACATGTGTGCTTTACCTAATAAAGTTACACTCTACTTGTTAAGAGTATATTATATGTTATATATATATGTTAAGTCAACAGCAGTTTTGCTGTGTAGGTCCTGGCCTCTGTGGCTCTGGTGCTGCTATGATTAGTGGCTCCATCCTGACTTTTCTAGTCGTTCTTCTTCTCGATGGTCAGAAACTACCTGAACCTGAGGGTGTTACACACCATGTAGGGGCTCGTCTGTTCTTCTTCCTCCTCCACTTCGCTCTGACTAGGATTCAGCATCTAAGCATTCTAAGCGTGTAGTAGTTTTCCTGCTAAAGCCAATAGAAATAATACGTAAACCTTACTCAGAAAGTGTAGTTTTGTGAAGTGCATGGTTCAGTACAGTACAGCAATGGTTGAATTTATCAAGGGTGACAGGGTGGAGCAGTGGGTAGCGTGTTGCCTCACAAGGGTCACAGGTTCAAGTCCATGTCTGTGTGGGGACTTTACTTAAATTGTTTAAATAAATGTAACTTTAATGGGGTTTTAATTGGATGTAAATAAATTATTTTATATCTTCACAACTGTTAGTCAAGTGTTAGTTGCAGCATTAGATTTTACTTAAATCATTTGCGTGCAAATGCAATGTAATTTTAAAGTAAATCTTATGTTTTTTCAGTGTATTTTTGGGTTGTTTGTCTGGACTAAAAAGAAAAAAAATATTTTAGGTAGTATTTTCAGCTATGGGGAAACAGTGACTTTACCATTTTATTAAACCAAACAACTAATCGACCTTTACATAAAAAAGTGCTCCAATCTATTCATGGTTATAGCTTGAAATTTGATCTAAATAAATTCAACACACATCTTAGAAAGAGATTGACTTTATTTTTAACATGTGGGGTCCGTGGACCTTCGTCATGTCAAAGTGTGGCCGCTGCCCACCCAGAAAATAAATAAACAAATAAATAAATACATGTTTTTCTCCTGGATTTATTTTGGCATTGAGCCTGGGGTGTCAGAAATGGGATAATAAAAATATAAACGGTGAATGGGGAGCTCGGTAAGATAAACACAATAAATAACCGGAGGAGGAAAGTACTTTTTCAACGCGAGGGCCTGATTCATTGTTTCTTTGGGTTCATGTTTTATACGGATGATCGTGCCGGCCCGCGTGATTGTGCCGCTCCTCATTGTTCTTGTTGATTTACAGCACCACTACAATGGTGTAATATGAGTTTGGCTTTGCTGCTTGAGAAGAGGTTTTGAGTAATGCAAGCGGGGTCTTTTGTTTGTGAGCTTGATTGCGAGGAGTGAGGACGCCTTGGAGCTGTCATCCCAATAAAGAAATCTCCTCTGTACAGCGTTAACACCAAACATCCAATCAAAAGAGGGGGAAAAACAGATTTAGTTCGCCGCTGTTTGCTTCTCACAGAGAAAAGGCCATGCATTAATGGAAATCCAAATATTCCAGCATTACCAGCGGATGATAATGTAAATTCAAGTTAATATTGGTACAATGTGTGTGTGACAGTTTGCCATAATGCGCTCTTCCTGGATTAGTCATTCATTAAACAGGTTTGCCATGCAAAGCCACTGTCAGATTTTTGTCAAGGAGGACAGAAAAGGAGAGGAAACAGTGCCAGCCCAGGCTCTTACAATTAAAATCTGCTGCCTGATTATGGTGACCAGTTTAATCTGGAGCATGTGAGTTCCTCTGTAGATTTGGAGCAACAATTCTTTTGCAATAATAGACCAGGAAGACAAGCGAAACAAAAGCCTGTATTAAATCGCTCTGTTTGCTTTAAAAGGAGCCAGGAAGCATTGTCAGGAAAATTATGTTGTTTCACATTAGATGGTTTAGAATAACAACATCTATTTATACCTCTTTTTTGACTCCTTCTATGTGGAGTCTTTTTACTCGGCAAGAAGCTGTATTATCAGTGTCTTCTCATGTGGGGAAAGGATCTAATGCCTTTGTGTTTAGTGCACAGAGATCTCCCACAGATTAAGAGCTTTTGTCTTTATTTTTCTGTGTTAAAAAAGAAAACTGTGTAAACTTTAAGTATTTTGCTACTTCAGAGTGTTTCTCCAAAATGTCCTCATAAAACTATTATGATATAAAATGCAGGTAGGTGGCTTTCTGAAACTTTATTTGTAAGAGACTAATATAGATTATATGAAATCTGGAGCTCCCTCTAGAGTTTGCGATGCATGTGGACCCACAATCCTTCATTTTTACACAAAGCCTGGTCAGTGTAATCCCCGAATTATCAGGAAACACTCGACACACTATGAACCATTTAAATCAAACTCTTCCCCCCGAACTAGATCATAAGTCTGATTTCAGGCCGTGCACAAAGCAGCACGACAGTGTCACACACACACACACACACACACACACACACACACACACACACACACAGACACACACACACACACACACACACATAGGAGAATACAAATAAGTGATAGAAAATAAAGTAGAGCTGCTACTGACTATTACGTCACTGTTTTCGTCAGTTTAAAAAAAGCAACAATACAGACATAAACATTAAACTAAATTAAATGGTCGAAATAGTATTTTGAATGTTTTAATAACTGTGTATTTGGGATTTTTCCTTTGTCATTGAAAAACTATTTGAATGGAGAAATCAGGAATGACCATTAGTTACATATCATCATCATTATCTTCTTCACATACAAACCTGGCTATTAAGCCGCGTTAAAATACATATTGAATGAAAAATCATTTTGTTATAGTTGTATGTCTGTATAAATTTCAGCAGCTACTCTCACATACCTTCTACACAACTACAAAAATACACAATGTCTGAAAAAACACTGTGTGTGTGTGTGTGTGCGTGTGTGTGCGTGTGTGTGCGTGTGCGTGCGCACATAATTTCCTCCACCAGATGGCGATATGTGCGTAACATGTTCGTTTTCTGCTGCTGGCCTCTGATTGGTCACATCACATACATCAAAATAACTCAAAGGCTGGAACATTTTACACCCAAGAAACATTAGTGATTTTATCAATAATTGCTAATTCCTCATTTATCGCATGGAAACGACATTTATTGTGATAAAGTTAGAGCAGTTGTTAAGTGACCATCAAAAGACACGTTTTTTAATTTTTTTTTTAACTTGTATAAACCACTAGCCTAGCTGCTAGCCAAAATACTAACGCCAAAATAATAACGCTCCACCCAGTGGAAAATTTGTACACTGTTGTTTATTTGTTGATAATTTCGGCCATGCTAATGCATACACCACACATTATTTAGGGTATGAATTTTGGAATTGCAGCTCATCACCTTTATTAGGTCTATAATAACTATATACTATATAATGTACAAAATCTATGCACATCAAATCCCTATAAGAATATTTCCTATACTTTCTTATACTGTTATTGACTCCCAGACAAAATGGCTATTTCGCTCCCACTGCCATTACAGCACAAGTTCATTCATTCTATCATATTATGCTTTTATCTGGACTTCAGGGTTTAATTTTTTTTATATCGTTTTCACCAGCAGCAGCTCCAGTTTTAGCCATTTTTTCATGTTTGGCATAGGGATAAATTACAGGCAATTCTCCTGTTTCTGTTCTTCCCACATTATGGCCCACTGCAGGCCAATAAAATAAATTATTTCAACTAAAACGGTGTGGGTGTGTGTCAGTGTGCTGTATGTTTGTATTGAGAATTCAGTGTGTATGTGTGTGGCTTGAAGTTTTGAGTCATTGTAAAAGCCCTTTTAATTGGTCCTTATAGAGATGGAGGAGCAAATTATTTAGAGCCCCTATCGGCATTGATTGGAGCACCGTTCATTTCATTTTTTTTTTTGCATTATAATATTTATAGCAGTCTTGCTATATAAGGTGACATTCATGTCCTTAGGGATCCAAGTCTGAATATATTTTCAAAACTGCACGGAAAAATAAAAACTCATAGATTGGATTGCTAATCAATGACATATTCTATGCCTCATGGACCGGGTGGGAAATTCTGAAAATGAATGAACAGTAATAATAAGCTGTTCTGATCAGGACAGGAATTCATTTTATTTTTGGAAAAGCAACTGTTGTGCGGCAGCTTTAGGGCAGGAACATTTTTGTCCTTCAGCTTGCAAGTGTGCAGAAAACATTACAGGTGCATGAGGCTTAAATATATAAAATAAAAGTAGGAAAAAACTATCTGAGGTACAAATACACAAGCTGAATGAGATTTCCTGTTCCTGGTAGCGCCACAAATAATCCTCAATTAACACCAATGTGTCTCCCTGAAGAAAACCTGAAGCATACGACAGGGTAACTCATTATCATAGCGCTACGGACCAAAATACCACTTTACATAATTCTTCTTCATATCTGATTCATGCATTTCTTTCCCCACAGTCCCATTTGTTCAAGGACTTTCTGTAGGGTACAGCTAGTGCCTCATTCATTTTGAAAGCAATAACAGTATACAATGTACCTGTTTGGATAAAAAACGGCGGATAGTAACGTAAGTTTGTTTGACTGCTTTTGTCATCATCGCCTCCAGGACACACAAGCATCATAAATACTCCATACATCCTCTCGTACAGTTCTGGCTTTGGGTGTGTGCTGTTTGTCACCCTTTGGAATTGATAAGAAAAGATTGGTCTCTGGAGAATGTGTTGTTACTGTCATAAAGGGAAGGCCATGTCCACATTATTATTTTTCTCATTGCGGCCAGCAGTGTGTGCCTTTTCCCGAGCACTTTAATCTGCTCTCCAGCCGGACATGTGGGACTTGGCCTTGCCCCCTCGTCACCCCCAGCCGACTCGCAGTGGTAAATATCAGATGGGGCCTCCGCCGGCACGCCGCGGCGATACGAATCAGCATTCAGAACAATCCTCCACATAATAGGAGTTTTTCAACTGGTGGTTATGGCCCCCGAAAGTGGGTTGAAGGACCGGCTCTGACACACTGGTGTGTGTTTAAAAAATAAAAAAAAAGAGAAAAAAAAACATAAAATATAAAAATCTTTCCCCGTTTTTATATCCTCGAGATAAACCAGAATATAAATCTGTTTTATCTGCAATTTTGTGAACTTCTGTCACACATGCATGTTTGGGAGGTAAAGTTATTTTTCATTTGAGTTTTCTGACCTCTCCGTTATAGGAGTACATTTCCTTTTCTGAAAAATTTGGCTGCAGCAAACCCCCTATCCCCTAAAGGGATCATGTTCCTGGACCCTACATCACTGGTCCAACTTTTCCTCTTATAGTTGCCCGTCGGTGATATAGCTGTACATGTTTCTATGGACTGTGAGCAGCAGAAGTTTTTAGGTGGTGTTACTCTACTCTCTCATTAACCAACCTGTCTGTGTTATCCATCTATTAAACAACAAATATTAAAATGAGTTTTCCCCATTTATGTTTTATGTGTTTATTTTTGTAATTGTAATAAACTTTTGAAATAGCTGGCCGAGGACTTGTGTGTGCCAACATGTGTGCCAACATTTATAATTAAGCAATCATTCTTTTTAAATGTAATTAAATTCATCTAAAATTAATCAACACTTTAAATAAACAAGATTTTTTTTTTCCAGCTTCTCAAATGTGCGGACCTTGAAATTGTCACCTTGGAATCTGTGAAGCTGTGATTATTATTGAAAAAAATATATATTGTATAGACTAAAATATGCATCAATGAACACAAAAAAATGACAGATGAGTCACTGTAGAAAATAATAATTAATTGAATTTGCTCTTTAGAATAAACCTGATCTGCTTGGTATACAAAAACATACAAGAACTAAAATAAAATAATATATAATAATAATAATAACGTTATAAAATCTATCATAAAACGGGTGTAAAACGCTCTGAATTCAACTAAATGATTGTTTTCCTTTCACACTGACTGACACTTATTGTTATTCCTATTTGAGCACCGTTTTGTTATTAATCAGTCAGGTCATGTGGTGAGTGCTGTCACTGCTGAAATAGCTTTAATATGGACTACCCCTCTGGGACAAACTTGGTCATTAACTCTAATGTCATTTTCTGCTATAGAAACCTTCCAGCCTCCCTCCTCGCCCCCCTTCATTGATTCCAAAATCAAGAGGCAAACGACTCCCAGGACGTTTAAGCGTACTCAATTCTCCTTCTTGGAAACTAAAGGGGTTGGATCAAGTCTTTTGTCTGAACTCTGACCCGCTATTCCTCCGCATGTAATCTCAGTCAGCCTGAGGACATGGAATTCACTTCACCTCGACTGACAGTCTTAAACAAGAGCATCTGGGCACATCATTTTATGGAGGGGGTAAGGAGGGAGGGCTGAAGGGCAATGAGAGAGAAAAGCCAAAAAAAAGCCTGTGATGAAGACAAGGGGAGGACAGGTCAGATGGCAAGCTGCATCTTTAACATAGCAGCTATTGATTTCAGATTCTCCCCATGGGAGAGACAAAACGTCAGATGCACGCCGTGAGTAGTTAGCACCTCTGTCTGCGTCTACAGTATGTGTGTGTGTGTGTGTGTGTAAGCAACAGTCTAAGTGCATCAGGTACACACAATACAAATCACGTTTCACATTTTATATCTAATGAAAGCTTGCACAGGAAAATCGACAGCAGCTGAGGCCAGACCACTACAGAAGGAACGGCTGGTCTAATGTCACCGTGTGCGTTTTGGCAGCAACAACAGAGACCTGAACAGTTACACACAGCCTCTAGGAAAAGTGTGTATTTCATAATAGAGCCGCTTTAAAGAAGGGTTTCAAGATGTAAAACAAAAAAAAGGAAATAGAACTTAAAATACTCTAAGACGCTCACAAGTATGACAATAAAAGCTTAAAAAGGTCAAAAGTAGGGTTGGTTGAATACACGAGGAATGTGGATATATATTTTAGCTATTATCAGACAATATGAGAGAAGGTGCTGTTATGCTCTTGAGAATATACACTATAATATAAAATTGTAGGGAGTTTGCCTCTGCTACATTGCATTTATCACAAAGTGAGGAGATGTCTGGAAACACCTTTTTGAAGCTTTGATTTTTAATAGTGGAGCCTGTGGATAACGTAAAAGTGAATGAGACAATGCCGAGAGTTGACAGCGAGCATTAATCTCCTTAAGGCTCCCTTCCCGGTGCTGGTCGGGGATCCGCCTCTCCAGCTCATTTCCCCGTGCACTTGTGATTGCTGTCACTGAGGGGGGGGGGATTGACAGATTGTAATGAATCGTAAAAGTGTGACATCTTTCTATGAGCATCCGCGTTTTTCGGAGGAGCAGGCAAATTTATTGAAGAGAGGCTAAGGCACTGTCAAAAGAAGGGAAGTACATAGTTTCTGATTAGTGGAAACCTAAAAAACCTGAAAAATTACTAACAGGTAAAGTTAGTACTCAGGTAAACGCCACAAATTTAGTGGATAACCAAGTCTCGCCAATGTGTGTCTCCATTATCAACTTGGATGGTAGGACTGCATGATTCACATCTATGGGGGGCAGAAGGGAAGGAACGAATTATCCTTAGTCTTAAATTATTTTATGAACATGCTGTATGCAGTGTCCACTATTAACATATTTATTTAATGCCACTAAAGACAGGATTACTGCACCCAAATGATACGGGTGGCATTTCTCAGTGCCAGCTACAGCTGCAGCCAGTGAGGGGGTTCGGCTGTTATCTAACCACATTCAAATTACTGACTTGATTTATTTATATTTATTATTTATCATATATGAAGCCCAACATTAGGAACAAGCCTACCAGCTCTTTTGGCTTGTAGAGGTGATCTTTTTTGTTCTACATATTTTTAAATTAAAAGTAAGAGTTGGGCGAGAACACAGAGAGGTGCTGGAAGAGGTACACAACTAAAATGTCATTTTAGATGTGTTAGTTCTCACAATTAGTAAAAACAGCCAGTTCCAGAATTTAATGTTAGCCTGCAATTTGGCCACAGGTGCTGGATAGATTGCTTTAGGAGGAGTAAAAATTATAGAGCAATCTGAATACCAAAATATGTGAATATCTGAAAAAAATATATAAATGATTGATGTTCTTTCATGGATAGTTCCTTTAACCAATTGGCATCAACTCACTTTTGGTCCAGTAAATCTTGCAAAACAGAAAAGAATCCAAACAAGTTTGTTTCATCCATATTAGCGAGAAGACAAAATTAATGATCAGTAATAAACAGCAGAATGTCATCTGCATATATTGATATCTCTTCAGAGTAATATTTAATACCTCAGGATTTTTACACAAAAGTCTAATCCAGGTGATTATTTTATACCCTTTATTTAATTTGGCCAGCACAGCAAGTAAATACAGCCATTCAAGAGTCTAGAACATGATTTAAGTCCCCTTCAATAATAATGTTTTGTGATATGCTTGTTACAAAATAGCCTATACCTAGATGGTCATATTCTAAAAAATAGAAATAAATACAGTTTATTCTTGATGAGTCTTTTTTAAATGTGTACTTATTTGGTTTGAAAAAAAACTAAAATGAGAGATTGTATGTTTTACTACATTAACAGTGTTATTCAACGTCTCACAGTGTAAATCTTTTTGATTAACAATGTGAACAATGTACTGTAATTTGTGTAATATTTGTGTGGACGGGCAGTAAAAACCTTTATTTCCACTGGCCATAGAGGAGGTTAACAAGCTAGAGAAGATAACGTGTAAAAAGAGAGATGGGTTTTTCACAGTTTTTCTGCCCATTTCCTCTAGCGGCCACTTGCAGTAGTGTCGCCGTAAAAATCAACTGAGACCCAAAAAGCATGTTCCCCAGAGGATGCCGTTATAAAGGAGATGTCTATATAACTGTCAACAGGACACCTCCAACTATGAACAGGGTGATTTATCACTCTTTCTCAACTACTATTAATTTTCAATCCATGAGGGTGTGCATCTGCACGACTGTCCCAGAGCCTTAATAGACATTCCAATGTAAAGTCTATGGGCTGAATAGGAAGTGGTGGGTGAGCAGTTTGCATTTGAGTGAATAGGCATCCGTATGAGCCCAGTATCCAGTTCCTAAAATACATACATACTGACGATATTGTCAGGAATTGCTTTTCCCATCTGTGATTTTATCGCATGAGGCAAAACAGTCTGATTTGCAACTAAAACAATTGAACCCATGAATTAAATCTATGATTGTATATACTCCCTCCTGTGTGTAGGGGGTTCATACCAGGTGTAAACATGTATGTGTTTATAAAAAGCCAAATCATACGAGTATTTCCTGTAGTGCACTTGTCAAATGAATGATTCCCTCAACTGCAAGTGTCAATCTGGCACTTGTTCTTGAACATATGAGCTTAGATTAGGTTTCTAAGCTCATAATCTATTAGGTTTTAATAAAGGTGCCCTTTGGATAAATTAGACCAGAATGAAACATTATGAAAGTAGTCCATTGAAATACTGTATTAAGCCAAAGCATTTTGAAATGCTTACCTTTCATTACCTACCAATTCACTATTGTATATTGAAGAGGTCAGAGAGGAATGCCTGTACAAGTACCATCCATATTGTAGTAAATAAAGCATGAAAAAAACCTCAATGAAAAAGTCCACCAATGTCTGTACAAGTAAGCAATAAGGCAATGAAAATTATGCATTTAAGAGAAAAAAAATATTACCATTTGAAATGGACTCAGCTGTTGACTGTTAATTAGATGTCCTTGAGAGATAGGGTGCCTTCAAAAGCAACAATAGAGCTTTTCATCATGTTTCTATGGCTTTGCTATTTAGGCCTTCCCCTCCAGACTGTTCAAGGCAACCACAAGCCCATCTTTGTAACCTGCGTTTTTTCTTTTTTTTGTCTTCATCATTTCATATCATTTAGAGTTACTGTTATCCCTATCTAGATATTTCAATTACATAGCTTCCTTGCCACAATATAATTCATTGAATGACTGCTTTGCACACTATTATTGACCCGCTGTGCATCAGTAATGGTTTTGCCGACCACAAATGTGTCTCATGTGTCTGTTCAGTATGTGGTCCACTCATGGAAGGAGATGAACCCCAATCGTAGATTTTTTCCTCTGGCTATCAGTGAAGTCTAACATAAATACAAAAGCATTAGGTTATAGATTATTTACTAAATACATATTAGATCTCAGTCAGTGCTGTCCTAATGGGACTATCATTTAAACCACAGAGCTAAAGTGTTTGCACAATAAGATGAATAAGCAATCTGCAATATAAAAATATATATGAATAAAATAAAATCAAATACACTTTTCTTACACTATTTGCAGTGCCACTAAGCACTTTTCTTCAGTAATAGGCTGATATAAAATCTCTATACCTAGTGGTGGTTTTCCTATTCAATGCACAAGGATTCCATTCCAATGGACTCAAACAGTCTACACCTACTGTAAGGAAATCACAGGAAACGATATGTGCATGTGAACCACTGTCATTATTATTCATTTCATTCCGTTTCTTTGACATCAGCCTAACAGCCTTCTCTCCTGATGACATATCAAAGCTGTGTTAGGTCTCTGCTAAATGCGAACCGAACGTTTTCTACTTTTCTCTGCCACATGTGAAAAGCATTGAACAAATCAACCAGGACTGGAATCTTAGAGGTTACGAACTAAAAAAAAGAAAAGTACAAAAGTAATATCAGTATACTATTCTTGAAGTAATGATAATGCAGAATGGCCACTTGTATTATAATATATTTTTGGATAGCATTTTAATATTGAAGATGGGTTAGCTGAATCATATACAACTGTTTATTTGATTTTATGTAAGTTGAATCTGCAGAAAAAAAAAGTTACTTCTAAACTCTGTGTAAAATAAATCTTTTATTTCTGAATTATTTATCACTATTTTTCCTTGATATGACATTCTTCTTTCTCAAACCTATTTTTTCCTACCAGCATTCTATTAGAAAATGTATCAGTAACATTTTGATTTTTTTTTATTTGAGCAGAAAGTGACAGTCATAGACTTTGGAAACTATAGTTTCCTGTAGGTTAAACTAATTCTACTCATTCACCAGTGTTGGCATGTTAAGCCTTTACTTTGGATATTACAGGAAGGGCCTTGGAGTGGATGAGAAGCCACTTTGCAATTCATCTTTCTTTTACTTTGGAGCTTTGAACGATGCCGATTGTTGTCACCAGACAAAAAGTGACCCAATTTAATAAAATGAAAAAAAAATAAGGACCAGATTAAAATTGTAAAACAATGCCGGAAGTTTCCACTTGCCGCCGTGGCAACCCGGACAAAAATGGTTTATGCATACAGCCGTGTGTGTGTGTGTGTGTGTGTGTTAAAGCAGCCATAAATCTGGTGATTACTCAATAGCAGGTCTTTCAGGGTGGGTGGGTGGGGGGTGTTAAGTTGGGTGTATCAACTTTCTAATGATGGAGTGAGAGCGGAGACTTGACGCAGCAGTCTGGTGTGCATAAGAGCTTTTTTTTTTTTTTCCCTTTCCCTGAATCAGTAGTGCACAGAGCAGGTTAACAGTCCCGCGCCCAGGGAGATGAAAAAGCATAAATTAAAGCGCTCCCTCAAGGAGAAGAGGGGGTGCTGGGTTACCGAGGCATTATCAGCGCCGGGTGAGAAGCACACAGAGCTCAGTTTCATCCTCGTGTTCTTTGTTAACACAAAGGGGGTCACCTCCGTATGAAAGGAAATATAATAACACACAGACCCTCGCACAATGGCCGACTGCTGACAAATTCTCACCTAATTCCGCCCTCGCATTCACCGTTCTAAACTTGGGCTCCTTTCTTTCTTTTTTTTTTTTTTTTTTTTTCCGGTGGAAGCATCAAGGCTGCGGTGATACGGGTTTGGAAAAGAAAAAGAAAAAAAAAAAAGAAAAAGGGGAGCTTGTGTGGAATACAATAATGTTTTGCTGTTGAAAAATATAGCATGGAAATAAAACAAGCACGCACATGCTCACTGGAGAAATGTTTTAATTATATACAAAAGAATGTGGCTAATAAAGGAGGGAATTAAGGCAAATGCTCAGAGCGATTGCGGGAATATGGCCAAAAGGAAATGAGTTGCCTCTCAACCTCTCTCTGCCTCTCTCTGCCTCTCTCTGCCTCTCCCTCTCTCCCGTCTCTCTCTCTCCAACCATTAAAAAGCCTGCAACTTCAAGCAGTTTTTTAATCAGCTAAAAAACATATGTGGCTTTGCAGCTAAGACAGCTTGCCCAGGCGCTGATAAATGCCTATCACTAATTTGCATACGGTAGAAGCTACCCTTTAATCAGAACCTCTAATCCCTGACGGTATTAATGATTTTTTTTCTCCTCGTATAGTATCATGTTTGCTAATTCCAAAGTGATCAGCTTCTTGTATGCGTCTCTTTTTTTGTGCTGGCATAATGGCCGAGTTGAGAACTTCTGTTATCCTACTTTGGCACATAATTAGGACTACAAAGGGGGACAAATCGCGCTGAATGGGACTCACAAAGAGGAGCTCCTTTTTTTTTTTCCAGCCCTCTTCTTTTCTGCTGAGCTCTCGTTAACAGTTGTGTCACTTCATATATAGCCGCGGAAACGGGGGGAATTTGATTGCCAAATCTCGAGTACACGACAGCGCTTAAGAGTTCTGCCCAGGCACAGAGAAAAATATCAAAATTTACCATGTAATTAAAATGTCTATCACCCCTCGGCTGGTTTAGAGGTTGCATTTCCTCCTTAAAGTGGCACTCTAGGCTATAAAACATTCCTCTTAATTTCTTCACTAAGCACCTTGAAGAGTACTTGTATTTGACCTTATTTTTCAGTTTTCATAAAAATAAATCCCACTCTTACCGAATTACAGGGACAAAAAAAAAAAAGGTATACGTTGGACAAAACTAAAAATACGATTAGTCTGATGAGGCTCGTTGCAGTAATAATAGCGTGAGTCAAATAACGTTAGTCAAATATTCCTGACATTTACTGAATATAAATATACAAATAAATAACCTAAAATGGGAATGGCCTTTAGTTTTGGGTCATGATACTGTTCATGTAAGAACTGGATTAAAAAATGAAAGGGAAAAAGAAACAGAATGTCAACTAGGTACACATGACAGCTGATTTATACAATTCATTTGGGCCATTACTTTTCATTAAAGATCAAATGAAATGGGTACTTACTTACTAAGAGGCCTTTGGGGAGCTGAATTGCAGAGAAGAAAGAAGATTAAACTTTACATTCAGCCCCAAATTTAATTCAGAAGTAATCAATCGCATAATGGGCCAGCAACTGTAGCCGGGGTGATTGAAATGAAATTACCATATTTTTAATCTTAATTTTCCACACTGTTTATCTGACACTGTCAATATAAAATACAAACAGATAATGAAATAGCATTATATTGACACTACAATCATCTCTCGAGCAGCCCTCTGTGATTAAACCGCTGGAATGTTTGATTACATTTTGTTGGCTGACATTACAAATGACACGGATGCTTCGCCGAGACTTGCTGCCGGCTGGAAAATGAGCCTATCCATCAAGGACTGCTGGCAGCTTCTCCCTTCCAGTCGATGGCTACTGCCAACGGTCTGGGCACCCTTCTGTCAAGCCGTTTAGCACCCCAGCGGAGGGAGGGGGGCGGGCGGGGGCTTTTAGGGGTGGAAGGAGGTTGAAGAAGAAGAGGTGGGGAAGGGAGAGGGGGTGTGTGTGTGTGGGGGGGGGGGACAAGGGGGCGAGACGAGTGATTCACGGCTCCCTTGCTCCGCTAATGATACAAAAGCAAAGGAGTCACAGAGTGGGAGAGAGAAAAATGTCCCAGGCAACATATCGCCCATGCAGGTGTCTCTTGGCGTACCATAAAGGGACCATAAAGCCCTCACAATGCAAGGCCCCCAGTCTGCAAATCAACAGCTCAGCCGCTGCCCTGGATGAGAGCTGCAGCGCCGCAACCATCAAGCCTTGTCCACTGCTTTACCCGGCGCCCTGAATAGCCTAATTACTTTTTAAGGGGCTCATCAATTATCGGTTCGGTCTTTGCAAATTTGGGGAGAACTTCTGTAGCGACTGGAACAATAAACGGATATTTTATAATCGTTTTGCATCCTTAATAAGTTCAGTTAACAACTTTTACGTTCAAAGTTTATTGTGAATCCCATTAGAACAATCTGTGAATAACTTTCATCTCCTCTAAAGCATATATATATATATACGCATATATACACATTAATGTGTGGTGGTTCTTCCCTTGGCCACATTCAGGTAATTTATTCATTGTTAAACTATTGGCTGATCTTCAACATAATCTCAAATGGCCCCCGCTGTGCAGAAATTAACATCACCACCTTATCGGTTTAGCAACAATAATTCAGCACGCTGGATTAAAAAAAAACAGAATATGAATGCAACCATGCATGCAACACATGACTATAAATACTAATCTGACGGTTTGTTGGTCATTTGGCATTTAAGGAAATGACCAAACATACGTGGGGAGTTGCAGGATGTAGTTCACATTTAAGAAGATAAATTATGATGGCAGGGGAGCAGTAGGTGTCCATCAATTTATGGCTTCAGTCTGTCAATAATGTGCATTGATTAATCAGTGGTTTAAGAGTGGAGGCTTTTTTTTTAACTGTATAATGATTGCAGTTTTCTTAATATGCAACTTGCATGTGCATGAATGGATGTTCAGCGCTGTCCTTGTGTGAACGTTGTTTTCCAAAGGACACGTAGACATATTAGTAGATCTACTGCACTGAACTCCTCTCATCTGCCTGAACACCTGTTGAGGTGACACAGGAGAGGAAACCTCGCTAGTGCTGCAGTGAGTATAAGAGTAACCTTTGGAAACATCCAATTCAAGATGATTATGTGCCGACGTAACATAACGTAAGCCCCCCGCAGTGTAGTCAGAAACGCCGGATTGACACTGAAGTTCCTCAATGACACGCTATTGTCATCGCACCATGACAAAGTTGTGAGAAGATGTTTAAAACGGGGGCCAAGCAGTCGCTCGGCAGCGATCACAGCTGATGGATGGAGTAGCTGCTTGACAGAGGGGTGTGTTACCATAGCTGCACTCTTCTTTTCAAAAGAACTAACCTTGAACATTGAATGAGGCTCATATGGGAATCTGACACCACTGCTGCTGCTGCCACTGCTGCATCCGCCACGAGCGAGCCACGCGTGGTCAACTCCCTTTAGAACGGCATGACACTTGAACTTACATTTTATTTCCCATAGCAAAGTGGTATTCTTATAGGATATAAAAGCTGTAATACAGTTTGAGACATTTTGTATTATTATTAATACAGAATTTGAATTGTGAAACGTGATTTTGTCTGTTTTTCTTTTTTACCTTTACCTACTTTTTTTTATTTTATTTTAAGAGTTATACAGTTATGATTCACAAAATGAACAAGAATTATTATCACATGAAATTATCATCCAAATGATGCTGACTATTAGTGTACTATGAGTGTGAGAAGGCAGACTGCATTGCTGCTACCGTTCTAACGAGGAGATTTTGACGATCTATTTGCAGTTTTAAAGACATTGTAATCCAACAGAACCTGCGGCCTGACACTGGTAAAAATGCTAATTGCATTAGTCATGACAACATTCTCTTGTTCCACAGAATTCCTGCAGTATAAAGCTACTACACGGTGGCACTGTGTGTGTGTGTGTGTGGAGCAAAGGATTGAAGTATCTGTGGAATCAGTAGTATCAGCGGTCCTGAAGGTCACGCTGATAACACCTAGGATTTCCACCTCGGAATTGCATTGTGCTTTGACCTTGAGACCCCCTGAAGTTGATCAAACCGGCACAACGGCTCCTCCGCCACAGGACATCCAAGTTCACAGAGATGTGGGAATGAGTGAGGATCAGTGCCTCAGACCAGGACCTGGTGAGGCAGAGCCAGACTACACACCGGATTCATTCAGGCCAGAAAACCTCAAAACTCACTTTGCATGTAAGTTTGTATATTCCCGTGATGGGATGTTTCATTATCTCAACCCTCCTTTATTTTGTACTTTATTTTAAACCCTTATTTTGTATATAAAGTACTATATAAACTATGAATATGTGAAGGATTAATACAAACTGATATTATAACACAGTTGTAATATTATAATAAAATATGCCTTCTAATTGACTACTTTTTTAATATAGCCATTGCATCCATTAATCATCACTTCAGATGTGCCATTACAAATCAGTCTTGTCCCAGTCACACCCCATAAACAGTTTCCCTTTTTGAGTAATTCTGTAATCTGATAAGGAGTGATCTAGCACAGCTTCCCTCCACCTCCAACAGCATCACATCTGTTCTCTATTATTAACCATTGTTCTTTTCAGAGGGGGTTCTTCTTTCTTCAGGAACCCCCCCTTCACTTCCCTTTCACACATCACTGAACAAACCAGTGAGTTTCTCTTCTGCTCTAAAGATTAATAGAAAGCTTGGTACAGGTACACGTATGTGATAGCTAACGTGTAATATAAATAATCATACTATATGTAATACAATATCATGTAATATCTCATTTTAAAATAAATTATTCCATGATACAAGTTTTCCAATTAATAGATGTTAGAGAATATGCATCTGTAAGGGAGGATTACACGTAATTTAAAATATTTGTAGATCTGTTGTGCTGGTAAAGCTACAATCAAGGCAAATCACAAAAATGTCATACTGTACCTAAGGAGACAGATTGCAAGATAACAAGATTATCAGGATTTATTGGTTAATTAAAGGAAATAATGGAGGTAAAAGTAACGTGTAGGAACTAAACGTAGCTCAGTGACTGGAAAGTTACTTAAACGGCAATTCCCTCTAATAGACAGCAAAAACCTCTCTGATTGGCTGAATGGGTAATGTCATTTTAACATTTTTTTTTTTTACCATACAGTCTATGGTAGTGAATAATCTTCATCAGCACCTACATTTTCAGGGACTGGATTTTAGTGAATTCCATGGGAGAGAATTTCCACAAACAGTACTTAAACCACAGGGTTAGGGGAGTTAGGGTTTGGCTTATATTGGTTATATATATATATATATATATATATATATATATATATATATATATATATATATATATATATATATATATATATATATATATATATATATATATATATATATATATATATCACTAGTGATTGATTATTGTATGAACATGGCGAGAACATGTCACTGTAGTTCAGGTTCATTCTTGATGGAAACCAAATCCAGATCCAAACTTTGACTAACCTTAACAATACCAGAGTTGTAGATAGTGAGACTGTTCAAAAATATTGTCAATCACAGAAAATTGCTATTTAACTTAGGTTTGGGGTTGGATGAATCAATATCAAAGATCTGGGTTGGACAAACAGCCCCAAACAACAATAGCCGACAAACCTTGTACAATGATTTAGACTTTAAAAAATGACCTATATTATGTACATTATCTGGCCCAACATCCAGTCAGTTTAGTTGACCAACTAATAGGCAACCAAACCTTGACGTGAAGCGTAACATGATGGAATAATAATTATCGTTGGAAGAACCAATGTACAGAAGGTGGTTCCTAATTCCATATCACATCATTTTTATCCTCTTCATCAATTATCTTCACCCTAATCCTGAGGATGTGTGTGGCAATACTACAGTGTTACGCTATATCAGCCCTGGGAAGTGTACATAATTGCAGACTGGGCATTTAACGTCATGTTGGTACAATAAACGACAGGAAATTTGAATCTTAGATAATCTCAACATTAATTTTCCAACTCGTTTTTTCTAGCACTTTTGGAAAAACTCTGCAGGCTGTCCTTCAAGCTCAGGTCAGAGGAGGAGGACTTCTGCTTCATTCACAGTTGAACATATTAAATTTAAGCACCTGATTACTTGGCCTTGAAGATGATCTATTATTATCAAATAAATATATATTTTATTTCTTTCTTCAACCCAGCCTTTTGTGCGACTGTTTGGCCCACAATTTCCCTTTATCTCGACGGAAGCCTTGATCTCTAATACAAAAGTGACATACAGTAATTGCTATCAGGCTATTCCAACAACACGTTTAACACATAACATGACACCTCAGAGAAAGGCCAAATTGTTGCACTGTACTCACAGTAAAGCCTCAACAACATAAAATGCTGCATTTCTTCCACAATCCTCTTGTAAAGCTCATCCTCTGCAAGCTCTTCACACTCTGTAACCTCGTTTGGCCTTTGTAACCTGTTGATGCCATGGTGCTTTTATCCTCTGAAACCTCTAAAACACCTTCACATTATGGAGTTTCATAATCATTTTGACCTTATTGACTCTCTGACAACTCCCGCTCTGTGTAAGGCAACATTTTGTCCTCTATCTCTTTATCTCTACTGCTTCAGCCTCTGAATCATTAAAACCTTTACAAATTCGTTTTGTTCCTAAACCTGTGCTTACTATGAATGTCTGACCTCTAAGTCATCTATTTACTTCTATCAAGCATTGAGCACTCTTTTACTTTCATATGTAATGAAAGCATGCTTCTATAAACGCATTCTGTATGAGTGTGTTGCACGAATATATTGATATACATGTGTTAAAGAGAGAGAGATTGTAGATGCCTTCAATTAAATTTGCAATACACAAAAACGAATGACAAGAAATACGTCTCGTAGTGAATTTCGTGCATAAGTGTAACCATGAAGTAGTGTGTTTTTTCCCACAAATGGTGCCATCTTGAACATCTGTGTTTGGTTTCTTTTTGGCGATAAGCTGTAATTGCTGATGTGTTGTTGAACCTCACTCGACCTCAATCTCGAGAATCCAAATGGTGTCACCTGTGAGACGACATGGCATCAGAAACCAAAAAATAAAAAGATAAGAAATAAAAAATAAAAAAATAAACTGCATGTGGGTTTGCTTAACAACCAAATTTCCAATTGACAGATGAAACCTTCATAACTGTTACCAGAAAAAATAGGCCAAAAATCCAGGCAATAAATGATTTATCTCAGCTCAGTTCTGGCCCGTATGCAGGAGGACTCGACCTTTTGTTGTATTTCCATCAACATATTTTTAATGTACATTTTGAAGTATCACATTGGGAAAGATTGTCGGAGAGAGAGAGAGATAGAGATATTAAAACACTTTGTCAAATAACTTCTGAAAATGTTTAACTCATAGATGAATGCTTTTGTTTCTGGACCTACTTCTTCTGTTCATTACAGCCATGTGTAACTTGGTCTAAATCACCTTCTCGTTACAAAACTAAACTTTTGTCTAGTTTATTCACTCCAAACCAGTTATGTTGTTATGTTTTGTTATGTTTGGCTTTTATCATTCTAATCAAAAAGATGATGATAATGCATTCTTTTTTCTACTAATATATTATAAGTTATAGCAAAATCTCCTTTACATAAATGCAAGTTTACCAGCAAAAAGCTGTATTTCTTTGGAAAGCTGTTTTGAAGCAGAACAACATGCACGTTTTGAACGAGCTGTCTTTGCTAAAGCTCATATCTATTGCCGTCCACCACTTTGGTCCAGCCCGAAATATTTCAACATCTCGAATGGATCTGCAGGATTGTCTGAATTTTCCTCTAGAGGCGAACGAGTTTTCTACAACTACAAACTTCAGGCTGTAATATTCCCCATTTAATGTGATCCTCATGACAAAAGATATCCTATACAATTGTTTATGATAAAATACCTGCGGAACTAATGAAATTCTCATCAGCCTCAGCCGCCCTTTGTTTGGCGCCTTTCAAATGTTAAAGCGAAACACATGGCGAACATGTACAATGTTTATACCTGCATGGCAGGATTGTTACTGGGAACGTGTTGCCATGCAGCCATTAGCATTTCAGCTGTGACGTGCAGCCTCGCAGAGCTGCTAGCCTGGAAAAAAAAGGAAAAAAGTCGTATCTAAACTCCGCCGCGCTGCCACAACGTTTGACAGTTCCCGCGACAAGCTAGCCGAGGGACAGTGGTCACCGAGGAACCGTGCCACCTGTTGGAGGACAATGAGTCTTTCACATAAAAAGTGAGACAGACATCCCCTTACTCCCCTCTCATTTTGTCAAGGCGTAACCTCCCCCCCTCCTCCCACACACTCCCCCCCTTCAAAATGCAGCAACTCTTTCCAATTGAGTTGTTGTTGCTGCCATTGCCATTGGCTTTCAATAAGGCACGGGGTTATCAAAGAGTGAAGGAGAAATTGCCTTGGCTCTGCCGTAGCCCTGATTGCACTATCGGAGCCGTCAGGGAGGCTCTTTATAAAGGGAGGGCACGGGGGAGAGCGAGGTGGCGGCTGGCGTTGCCCCCTTGATAAATCAGCGCGTGCTGGCAGCCACTGCTTAGTGCAGCCAGGCAGCACCGGAGCGCCGCAGTTCAGGGTCGCTACTTGGCAAGCCCCCCTCTCAAACAGGGCTGTCTGCACCCGACCGCAGACCTCTCTGCTCCCCAGGCTGATTTCAAGGTTTGTTTGTTTATCCCCGACCCCCCCCCCCCCCCTTCTGCCCTCACCATACCATATTGTTTTCCACCATGCCAAATTATTCCCCCTCCCCCCCACCCACCTCCTTTTTTCCCCCCAACTTATTCTGCATATTTCCCAACTTCATTTATTAAATTAAAAAAAAAAAAACTGTGCTGTTGTCTGAATGTGAAACATGCTTCCATTTTTGTCGATGTCTCATTGTTTTTCCAGTTTTTTTTTTGGTGCATGCAGCTCTTTATAGAAACAGACAGTAACCTAAAAAAACAACAAGTGGATGTATTTTTTTGTGTAAGACTTTCTTCCTATTTTGGGTTAACAGAAGATTTTCTGCAGCGAAATCAACAATTTTGTGTTGATTTTTATAGGCGTTAATTATAAAGATGCACGGAATTGTTTCCCTGACTGGCATATTTACGGCCAAGCGGATTAAATATTTGTTTAAATTACATATTAAGATGTTAATATAATCTTTAATAAAATCTTTCCATCTGGGGAGGAAATTATGCCACCGTTAACATTTCTCATAAATTTGTACTCTTCATCTCCAATTGGATGCTCAAGTTTATTACCCCCAATAAAAATCTTGATTTGTTGTGCTCTCAAGTGTTTGCTTGATAAGGTTGGAGCACAGTCATCACTTCCAGTGGACTGACAAACCTACACCTCCCTCCCACTTGTCTTCAATACCCATTTCCATACTGTTTGCCAATGAAACGCTGATTCCGATCATTCAAACTCGTGAAATCAAATGAAATTAGAGGATCCTAGCACTCAGGGACGGCAACAGGGGGAAATTATTTAATTAATCGTGCCTCCTCCACTTCAGGTGCGGTGGGTTAATGCAGATGCTCTTTGCCACAGCCTTGAGATTGCCATAAGTGTTCAATTACACATACTTAAAAAGGCGCGGGTGAGACCACACGTTGCCCCCCGTTCCGTTCAAGTCCTGATTAATTTCAGATTTATACTGTCATTCGCTTCGCCCTTTTAATTTCTCCTGCCACTAGGAATCAGTTTGGAGTTGTACAGGACCTCCTCAACTTTTCTAATTAGATGGACATGAATATAGTGGTAGATGTCATTAACAGTGTATTGACGTACATGAAGCGCTGGGACCGCAGCAGCACCTGGAGACCAGCTGATCTGCAACGGTTTGAATATCACGGCCATGTTCTTGAACTTATGTCAAATTAAAGCATGCAAAAATATGCATTGGATCATCTAACTCGATCATTAATGCTGTCTTAATGTAACTGAGATTTAATTTCATTTGGGTTTTTCTTCCATAAGTGTTGGTTTCGCGTGATATACATTAGAGGAAGCTGAAATTTAAATCCTCCTTACTTTTTGTGTCACAACATCTAAACTTGACTAATAATATTATAGCCTTGTCAAAATAGAATTAAATAACCAAATAATATTATTTACCATAATATTCTAATATTGCTAATAACAGAATCTCTTTGTTATCTAAATTAAGTTGTTGGTCAAGACCCTTTTCCCATAAAAACTACACAATAGGTCAACCTCTGGGTCTCAAAAATTAAGCCAATGCAGATTTGCCAGTAACTGCGGATTCTCCAAATTCTATTAAGCTTAAACTCATTCATAATTACAGGCGTGGCCGCGTGGACAGCTGCCAGCTGTTTGCTCCCCAGCTTCATACCATCGTCCAAACATGGCCACTTCTGGCTCCAAAAAACTGTCAAAGTGCCACGCTGAAGGATTCAAAACAGGAGTCCACAAACCAACGGATCACTTCTCCGTCCATTATTTATGCAGCCTGTGGTCGTACTGTAACGTCAATCACCCCAAAAACAACCTACGCTTATGCTTGAGTGACAGGTGCCGTTTGGTGGCCCTTAGCAATTATGAACTGGAGCAGTGGTGCGTGTATATGAACTGACAAATTTCCTTATTTAGAGGCGGTGTGTCGGGTGGATCATTACAGGTTACAGCAGAATTTGCTGGAGAAGAGTGTTGTTTAATTTATGTTTTAGCAAGTGTCACATTTCCAAACAGTAGAAACGTAACAATGATTATTTTCTGACTTTAAGTGTTCTTATTGCTGTAGCCATGTTGCTTTTTGTATTATACATGTGTATATATATATATATATATTTACACATAGACGCCACATTTTGCCACTTTGCTGTGGTTACCACCATATTGATCTAGGCAAGAACGCCTGGAAGTGATCAGCAGCACTGCAACCGATTCGTCTTCTAAGAGAGTTTAAGACCAGTAAGGCTGCGATGTTAATGAATCATCCACAAGGTGTAAGGTGTTAAACTGACAGCAGGCTGGTGGTTAGACCTGCAGCAACAAAACTGGAAAACCATGTTCAGCCTAGTTCTCCCGCCCCCTTGTTTCTATTACCTCCCACTCCCGTTGTGACATCACAACAGGAGCCGTTTCTGAATGGCTTGTTTTCAGCAACACTACAGAGGAGGCCTAGGAGTAGGGGTTCTGATTTAATTTGTTTTTCACAATTTATGTGACCTAAATATTTACACACAAGCACTGAAAAAGCGGTAATTCATAATAGAGATTTAACAAAATGATAATTTTAACCTGCAACTCTATCTTCACCTAAACATGTCTGAGTGTTTTTTGTTCCTTCACATTAATTATAATTCACATGAAAAGCCAGTAGTTTGGTAGAGTAGATTCCTACTGGTCACAGTGGCCAATATTGACCTCAGAAATCCAAATGTGAATCAAATGACTTTCCTAGAGTAACTGGATAATTCTGAATAGGCATTAATATAAAAAAAGGTTAAAATAAATAAAAAGAATGTGTACACAAGGCAATTAGAAATTAAATTTCCTGAAATTAAGTGCAATTAAGTATAGAGTCAAAACAAACAACAGGTATACTGTATGTAACACAGACTTTTCATCTAATTAAACTTTAACCCATTTAACTCCAGCAGCCATGCAGCAGATCCTCTGATAAAAGATGTCCTTCCTCAAGCCTCTACACACACAAGTAAAATAAAACTGTAATTAACAGATAGAGTGATCATAATTTAAATATTTAAAGGTTCCACTACTGTAATATATTGAGAATTACACTCCTGTATGTATAATTTGCTCATAAGACGCATCAACTTGTTACAGGTGACCTCAGGTGTGAATCACATTAACAAAGTTATGATATAAAATATATATATAGAATTATATAATATATTTCTATTGCATGAATGAGTCTAATTGTGGAATTTGTGTGAATTCTGACTATGCTGTTTCCCACTGGTCACTACTGTATATATAGTATAAAACCTCATGTTTCACCAACTAAAAGGGCATGAAGTTTGTAGGTTAGGGAGTAAAATGCATAGAATGTATTAAAATTGCAAGGAAAAATTTAAGATTAAATGGGTCTGCAAGTGGATCATGAGTTGCTTACATTTTATTCTTCTTCTTCTGTGTATAAATCTTCAAATTATATTTTTTTGCTAATTTTTTTCACTTAATGGGCAAGTTAAATTTACCTGAAACGATCAGATCAATCCGCATTAAATGAAAGCAAAAATGTCAACAAGTGAGGCCCGATCATTGCCAAACCATCCGGTTCGTACACACCAGGGGCCTCGTCTCCCTCCGGCCCCACAGACAGGCCCCTCAGCCCCCCCACTCCAGCCCCCACTCCACCCCCCCCACTCCGCCTCCTCATGAGCCTTGAAGCTGGGGGACGCGTGGGGCCTTTTGTCTGAGCGGTGTGGGGGGCCGCAGATGTCGTTCCCCAGAGAAACAGCGGAGGTTAATGATCTCACAGCCTCCGCTAAAATAAATAAATCATTTCCAGTCAGGAGTCTGCATAAATCTCTGCTCAAACGGCGATTTGCCGGAGCAACCACCACCAGTTGCTAATGACTGTGGTTTTTTTTTTTTTTTTTTATTTCCTTGATTGCCCGAGGGGATAGGCTGTGACACAGATGAGTTCTTTCCCTCACTCTCTCCGGTTCCCCTTTCCCTCCCACCCCGCCTTTCCCTCTCTCCCTCTCACACACACACACATGCTTTTTTTTTGTGTGTGTGGCTATTCTAATTCGCAGCGTGTTTTGTCAGGGGACATTAGCTGGCTGACAGGCGTCTAGTTTGGAATGGGGGGTGCATTTGTAGTGACAGTGGTAGTTGTTTCTTGTTTCAGCTGAGCTGATAGTGAGAGACGTGTGCGGGGGTGCTGCTGTCATACGCGACCCACAGCACAGCACAACCTGCACAGCACCTCACTCCATCTCTTCCTGCTGCCCTGCATCAGCATTACGCTTCCCTCACGTCCACCTATTCAAATAGACTTTTTTAAATGGAAGTTCTTTTTTCAATCGTCTGTTACATACATTTTTATTATGAGTTAATGTCATATTCCAAATTTACTGTGATTACCTGATGCTGGTCCCAAATTAAAAAAAAAAAAAAAATCATCAATTATCTGATACGCTTTATCGTTTCAATCTAAATAATAAAATGAAAGCGTCATCAATGCTGCATATTTTATTATGATGTTAGTTGTTAAAAGTTTTTGGGATTGGAATCCTGATGATTTTGCATAACCCTTCTCTATTGAAGAAAAAGCTTATGCAGAAGGTAGAGATTAGCTGCTTATTAGATGTGCATTTATTTTGTTGGTCAATTATTTATTTTTTAATTAATTTATTTAGCACTAATTGACTCATTTCAGATTTTTCTTTGTGAACAAACACAGCATTTTATTATGACTGTCTGGATTGTGTGAAATTGTTAAAGAAAGAAATAAAACATTTATTGCTAATTTTATTATTCTGGGGACAAACACTAACATAATCAGGGCCATTTCGATTGATAATAGAAAAAAATGCTGGTTATGGTGCGATTTATCTAAATCATTAACAGATTCCTTCCCCACAAGTAGCATTATGAGATCAGAAAATTGACAGAAGCGTTAACCCAACGAACTAATCACATCTTTGTTAATAGCTTCACTATTAGTTCCTAACACAGTGGTTTCATACGCTGTAATGACACTGGTGCCACTAATTAGAAAACAGCAGCTACTTGTCTGGTTCAGCTGCTGAAGAGGTGTCATCAATAGACCTGCTGAACTAATCAATAAACCCATTCACACCTAATTAAGAGAATCAGACTCAATTAGTGGGATGATTCATGTTGATATAATTTATATCATCACAAACTAATATATATATATATTTTTATTACCTGAATGTGTTTAAGTGAAAACTTGAAAGATGGAGAGCGAGAAAAAAAATGAAATACTGATGAACTGTGATCAATTTTGTGCCAATATTATTAACTTCCTTGAAGGACGAAGCCTATTATTGACAATAATTCCGTCTGCACATTTGTGTTTTCAATATATCAGAGCTTAACAGAAATGCTTTGGACCCATGGTACAGTACCTCAACAAAGAAAATCCATGTATGGATCTTTATTTCAAGGTGAAAGAGAAGTCAAACACACTTACAAATTAAAGATCAAATCATAAATATATTGACTGGTTGAGGTTTAAAAAAAAAAGGAGAAAAAAACAACAACAACAAGAAAGCATAAAGTCATTACCAGAGCTTAGAACAGAGGCACCCGATTTCCCCTTTTATCCTGCAACAACAAAAAGAAGGAGAAGACAGAGGAGAAAGAAATAACAAAAAAAAGAGACGAGAAAGAATTGCACAGAGGCTTTTCTTTTCTTTAAAATGCTGCATTAGGTCTTTTCCTGCAGTCAGTTTTCATAGTTCAAAGCTGGCAGTTCAATAAATAGCTGGAACTGGCACATCTCTGTTCTTGCAAAAAGAAATCAATGTTAATCCTATTACCGGCAGTTATCACCTAGCCCAGAAACGGTGGCAAGTAAGGGAAAAAAAAAAAAAAAACTGAGATGTCAAAGCGGGAAGGGGAGAGAGAGCGAGAGAAAGGGAGAGAGAGAGCGAGTCACCCTTCATTCACTTTCAAACACAGTTTTGATAATTTACTTCTGTAGAAGAAGAAGAAGGGAGGCAGGGGGATGGGAGGAGGGGAGTGAGCTTCAGTTACTAGGAAATGTGTGTGTGCGTGTGTGTGTGTGTGCGTACATGTGTGTGTGTGCCTGCAGAGAGGGGGGTCCAGGGCTACTGATGTATTCGCACATAATGCTTGGATCAGACCCTGCTGCTGTAAGCAAGATGTTTGAGGCACAAAACATCATTTTTGAAAAATGTTCACACCGCTTAGCAATCCTCTTCCTGGAGCGCCCTGACATCTGGCCTTTCTCCTTCTCCCCTTCTCCCACTTCCATCCTCTTTGGTTCTCAGTTGTTTTTTTTTTGGGAGGGGGTGGGGGCAGAATTGAGGACCAGTGCTGTGGTATAGTGAAAGGAAATGATCACCACATCGGTATTTAACGTCTCCTATATTGTTTCGAAACAAGTCATTTCCAAGATGTAAAGAAAGGAGGTTTTGGTATGTGAGTGCATACTTGCATGTCTAGTAGCGCTTTTTCCTCCCGAATGAGATGAGTGATATTATAGCATTACAGTGTCTAAGGCAAAAACAGGTGGAAAAGCAGCCAGAAAGCGATGAGCAGCTGAAAGAATTGGGCAATTAATCAATTAGCGGATTGTTTGAAAAATCATTCAAGTCAGCCAAAATGGCGAGGATTCAAGGATTTTCTTAATTTTGGCTTTTGGACTGTTGGGTCTATTTTCACAGTAGAAAAACACGCTAAGCTTAACTGGAGGTGAGAGTGAATGGAGTGTGTGTGCGCCCCATGATAGAACAGCGACCTGTCTGGCTCCAGCAGACCCCCCATGACCCTAGTGAGGAATAAATGTGTGTAGAAAGTAGATGGATGGATGAATAGACTGTTTGTACCTGATACGTCTCTTACAATGAGATTTTGCAGGACAAACACCTACAATATTCAATATATTTAAAAAGCAGTGCTGGACAAAGATACATTACTTAAATAAGAGTAGAAATATCATTATTATTATTAAACGATCCTCAATTGCAAGTTCTAGATGCAACTGAAGTAAAAGTACAGAAGTACAATCAACAAAATGTACTTAAGTAAAATTAAAAGATACTCATCATCTAAAGATATTCAATTACAATTAAAAGGGCTGAATTTCAGATGCAACTTAAGTGTAAGTATTATCAGCAAAATGTAATAAAAGTAAAAGTACTTATTATTCAAGTTCTTCAAGTTCTCTAAAATAAATAATTTTCTAGTGAAGTTTGGGATGTGAGCCTCTTTTTGCATCTCCAGTTGGGCCTTTTTCTTGCAAAGAGATGAATAATATTATAGTATCTAAGGCTAAATTGGGCTGGAAAGCAGCCAGAAGGATATATAGTGAGGATTCAAGGATGTTCTTAACTTGGGGATTTGGACTGTTGGTCCAACAAGATGCGCCCTTCAATTCACTAAGTTATAATAAATGTATAACTTACAATAAGATTTTGCAGAACAATTATTTACACAATGCGTAAAAACGTATGAAGATACTCGTTAAAGTAAAGGTCAAAAGTCAAAGTCAAGATGCCACTGGAGCAAGAGTACAGAAAAAAAGTAAAAATACTCAAAGTCAAGCTCTGACTTAAAATAAGTGATTTTCCAGTGACATTTACCATGTCAGCGTATTTTTGCATGATTGTGAATAATACTCTGGTATCTAAGGCAAAAATGGGTTGACAAACAACAAAGGGTGTAACCATCCTCTTGAACAAGATGAAAAAACCCAAGTAATTGAAATAGTAGATTGTCTGAAAACTAAGCATTTTAATTTAAAATATAGGATTAGCTTGAAAATATCCTTTTGGCTTCTGATAAATTGGATTTTACAGTAAACTAGAATGTACTAGAATACTCACTAGATTAATCAATAATGCATAGCAGCAGAGGACAAAACAGGTTTGTTGCCTGATGATTCATACAGGTTAAGTTTCACCTAATCAGTAGATTTTTACACATTATTACATTAACTCTTCTATCCTTTATCAACTAGATGCATATCTGTGGCCACCAGTTATCACTATGCTGCTATGATTCGTTATTTTCATCCTGTCTGCTGAGGATTCCTGTTGTTGAAGAAGAATTTGACCGACAGGTAATGTGAGGTAAGTCCTTAATGAGTCCATCTACGTATCCTTCACCAATATTAACTCTGGTGCTTCTGTCGTTTATAATGCAGCATTTATCAGGGCTTTGAAGCTGCTGCAGGTAAAGAACAAGTACCTTAAAAACTGTACTTAAGTGCAGTACTTGAGTGATTGTATTTAAGTTACTTTCCACCACTGATCGAAAGATAGCTGCCGCCCTCATGATGAATTATACTACAATCTTAATTAATCAATTAGTCAATCTATCAATTATTCATCAAAAGATAATAACTGACTCTAAAAAGTGTTAAGTCACGTTGAAGCGATAATGATCTGATCCCACGTCTGATCCTCACAATGTGAATATTTTCTGATTTCACATCTTTAGGTTTTGGACTGTTTCATATTTCAATCGATTAGCTGGGAAAAGTAATGAAAAGAATCTTTAGCTGCAGCCCGACTCCTGCTTTCTGCTGAATGTTAATACCACTAAAGATGTGGATTGCACTTCACAGTGTGCTGTAACTGTGTATATTTAGTGCAAAAAAAAAATGAAACTCTCACGAAAAACAAAAAAAAAGCGTGCTGCCATTAAAAATCGCATTTCTCCAATGAACACACCAAAACCCCTAGATTAGGCCTAATCACTGTCACCAGGAAGCGGAATCAGGCCCTCTCACTGGCGGATTAAGTCTTCTGTTGTTGTTGTCCTTATTGTTATTGCTGAGAAATAATTACAGCTGAATCTCATCAAAGCCAATTCAACTCTTGGCAGGACTCTGCTCTGCCTTTTTTTTTTTCCTCCCCTTTCTGCCAACAAGGAACCTGAGTTCCCCCCCCCTGCATGAAAGTAAAGATTAAAGTAGTTAAACACTCTGTGAACTGAGGGGGGGTAGGGGAGGGGACCGAGGCGACATTGACGGCTTCCGGAAAAGAGAAAAGTCTCGCTGCTTTAAAAAAAAAAAAAAGCTCTTGTTCCTAAAAAAAGAGTGACAAAAAAAATAAAATGCATCTTGCTGACATAGGTTTTCACCTTGACTTGACTGACTTTATGCGAATTTATTTCCCTTCGCCCGTGTGAAAGCAAGTGACCCCATTCCAGCCTCGCCCATTCTATATTCCTTGTAATAAATTAGATGGCGACGCCGGGGCTTTAACATGTAAAATAGTTGGTGACATGCTAAATAATGAGGCGGGCCGGAATTATGTAGCGCTGGCGTGCAGGCTCTGGGGTATTCCCAGGCCTCGGAGTGGCCCGGGCCTCCTCTGGGCCCGCTGCTCAGAGGGCTGAGCGCGGGGGGGTTGGGTAGGGGGGGGGGGGGGGTGCTGAATATGAAAATGGAATTAATGTACCAAACGCCCCAAAGGTAGATTACACTGTGGCAACCCTTTTGGCCATGCTTCCCTCTGTTTGGGACCACCAATAACAAGAAAAAAAAAAAAAGAAACGCTTTTATTCATCACGGAAATTGGTGTTTTTATTGCTCCCCGGTGGAATTTCCGAGATGTATTACTACGCCGTTCTTTTTTTTTCTCCGACACCGGTAGGTCATTTCAACGTGGCTCGTACGAGGCGTAATGTCCGGATTGTCCGTTCAGGGGGGGGGCAGTTCGCCGCATTTATAATTTATTTATTTTTTTGAGGGGTGAGCGACGGTCACGATAAAGATGGCTGCCGTTGCTGGGAAGCGAGTTCAAGTTCCCGCTGGAATGCAATCATCTCACAATGACTTTGTCACTTGGCAAACGGCAGCTGCTTTGACGGGCATCATTGTCACTGCTGAATACCGTGCATATTTGGATTTTGGAGTGTTATGCAACCTTGAAGCTCTATGGTAAACTCTACTGTTTTATTGCCATTGTCGCAGCAGGAGACAGATTTACCAGGTTTAATACAGGCGATTTTACAAACATGCTTGTAAACCTGCTTTACAACCCCCCTGTCTTTTTTGTCCGGAGGGGGGATTAACTGATGAGCGTTGCCCGTCCTTCAGGTGACACCGACAGACAGCGCAATCCAAACTCATATCACACTTTATTGCCATCGCTCAGTAAGTACGGGGGTGACTGATGATCTGTTAGCTCATTAGAAAATTTAGCAGAGTCATTCCCGTTCCCCCAAACACAAACTGGCTGGCATTCTCTTAAAAAAAAGGGAAGAAAAAAAAAAAAAGTATTCGCCTTGCGAGGAAACAAGTGATGAAGCCGGAGATGCTTTGGGATTTGTTACAGGGTGAAAAATGACCTCATCCTCTCTGTTTTCTTTTCACTTTTTTTGCCAGCTTTCCTGTCTGGCTCAGACACTTGCCGTTATAATGGGTGATATGTTATACGCGCGCACGCCGGCTGGATTAAATTTTTAATGGCTCCAAGGGCAGTTGTCCTGGCCGTAAAAAACTGCTGCAACAGTGTGAAAGGGGGTTATTGCGAATACATTTCTGTTCTTCCCCTCAAAGGATTGTTTAACACCTGACACCGAGACCGTTTTCTTTTTTTTTTTTTTTGCCGTTTCCAACCATCAGCAGAGCAGAGGTTTGCATCAGATAAACGGCGCGATAAGAAGGCAATCAGTATTCAAGGGGTGATGTTATATAGTGGGAGATCACTTAAAAGCCTGATGTGAGTTATGCGCACTGATTGTCACCCAACATCATGCACACTGTTTGAGGCTAAATAACCCAGTGTGTGGATCATAAACTGTTCCTCTTGCATGCCACCTTGAAGCGAGGGAGACACCCCCTTCATAAACAAATCTGTCATTTTAAGTAAGTATCGCCCTGCTTACCAGGCACCTTTTCGCGCGTGAGCTGCACCTAATTTAGAAGCTTTTAAATCTTTCGCAAGTGTTGTTGTGAGAAATGCCTGGTTGCAAATGTCTTTTATTGAATGCTGACTCTGTAGTATTACCAGGCTTGCAGATATGCCCGGTGTAATATGTCCCTATAGCTTTATCTTGTAATAGTAAAGTGTATTAATTTTCTTGGACTGGAAGAGTGTGTGAAGGGTTAGAATTGACTCTATTTGGGATTGGAAACGACTTGCCACCTACTCCAAACAAGGTTTTCACGCAGACTGCAAAAGATGAAGCAGAAGGGTTTTTTGGAGAGCGGGGGGGGGGTGGAAAAAAAAACATGCTTTCACTTGGTAGATTTCATAAGTAAGCTTAAGTAAGCTTATCACAATCCATCACAAGGAGGGGGATCTCAGTAATTAAAGACTTCTCCAGGAGTGGCATTCTTGAAATTGGAATTGAAAGTCCACTTAGCATGGTCACTACAAGGTAGTCGCTTTATATATATACATATACATATATACTGTATATATGCCAATGCAGTTGTGCTTTATACTAGTTTCCTGCTAATATAACAAGAGTAACATCCAATAGAGGGCTATTCTCAGCTATTCACACACAGAGCACAGGGAGCAGACCTTTACCACATGTGTTAAATGGAGGTTGTGTGAACTATCAGCGGAAAAGTCTCTTATAGCCGCGTTGTACTTCTCACAAACACACAGAGGAAATTCATATATAATAACGGGGCCGACGCTTCTCAAATAGTCTGTTCAGTTTAAAGTAAAACTTTCTTTGTTGACTATAAGGAGTAAAAAAATACTAGGGTTTGGTAAAAAAAGAAAAAAGTTCCAAACAATTAGGCCGTCATCTGTATATCTGGACAGACAAGTTCTTACGCTTGTGGACAAAACGCCGCTGTGTAGATATGTATGTCCCTCGGAAAAAATCAAGCCGACCTTAAGCGTCTTTCTATTTGCGCCGATAAAAAAAATTAAACACTATACACTCCTCTACGCTGTGAGGGAACAGGCAAAATGGAGGAGACTACCGGTGGTCTCCCAAGTTTGTACAGCCGTGCTTTTTCCTGATAATGCCACACATTCGGGGTTTCTGCTTTCAGTAGCCTTCGCACGAGTGCTCCAGTCTCACACAGCACTTAAGTGTGATTAATAAGGTGCAGTGTTGTGTGTGTATACGTGTGTGTGTGTGTGTGTACGGGGGGGTGGGGGGTAGCGGCTGAGGTAGCGGTGGTGGGGGAGTTTATGTCAAGATAAACGTGGAAATGACCTAGCAGTCACCGGCTTTTTCCTTTCGGCAACCTGCACAGTGCCGAGCTCGAGAGCCGGAGAGGGCTGGGGGTTTTTATCAAGCCGAGGGCTCAGACCACCAGAGGCTCTTGTGAAGGAAGGAAATTACCGGGTGCAAACATTCACAATACCCCAACTCAATTCCCCCTCCCTCATCTCTCTCTTTTCCTTCTCTCTCTGACTTCCACTCTCCTGTCCCTATGTTTATCAGGTTTTGGGGCACTGTATTTTGATGTCAATAAGCAATTTTTCTTGCCTGGTCTCCTGCCTGACCCCTTTAATCCATCAATATATTATTAGAGATAAAGTTTTGTGGACGCCTGCTGCAGTCACAAGATAAATGACATCTCTGAAGTCACGCATTAAAGACTAGATTAAGGCCTTGTGACTGTGTCTTCAGTGCTCATCTGTGCGCCTCTGTCCAACCCATCACACTAAGTGACAAGAAAGAAAAATAATGAACTGAGGCAGAAAAAGCAAAGAGATATTTCTTACACACACAGCCCGCGTCTGTCTTCAGCCAGGATTAGGACGCATTAGAGGCGTGCTGGAGAAGGGGAGAGAGGCAGCAAAGGGAGCGTCACTGTTTGTGTATGTCTGGGCTGAAAGAAAGAGGATTTCAAACCTCTACCCCTATTTTAAACTGAAGGGAAGCGGGCGTTTTTTGTTTGAGACAATGCATGTTTAATTTTTTTTTTCTTTCTTTCAGCAACGTTAATAGTCAAGCTGTGTATTTGAGTCACATACATAAAAGATGTGGATACGATTCATAGCTTAATAAACCAAGGGACTGTATGAAAATTACTGTTAATAATTCATATTTTCTTTGGATCCTCCCCTTGACAAAAAAACAGGCAAAATAATACACCAGCGATAGATTAGTAGAACTAAACATGATATTTAAATTGTATAAAATATTATGTCAACTATATGAATGCAGCAGTTCGCAAATAGGAACCAAATCACACATTGGAAGCAGAAAAAGGAATTTCAATGAACATGAAAAACTCAACAAATATTCCTCTTTACCCAATAAACCAATTTATTCCAGTCCCTCTATGTAACTATCTATCTATATATTTTAACCATGAGCCTCTCAATGTTAGGACAACTATAATATAAGAGTCTAGGGTGAATTAGATGTATGTGATGTACCGTGATGTATAAAATGACAATCCATCATAACTAAACACGCATCACATCCTGGGATGTTACTGAAAAGGGGAAGTTTCCTTCAAAATAAAACACTCTTAAATATTAGCTGCTACTTCATTATAAGACAATCAAAACTATGACACAGAGACTACTCCAATTTTTTTTTTTAAATGGAAAACTCCATAAAGATCATATATATATTTTTTAAAAAGCAACAATCATTTAAACTTCAAACTTCTTATTTTCCTATGGTGAATCTCACAAGACAAGAATATAAATCTGGCAAGATATAAAATTAATTGTACCCTTCTCCTTTTTAATAATTTTTCATACAGTCCTTAAAACGTATTGCTTGGCAGTTGATTTTCTGTCCATCACCTATGGCTTCTCTTCAAAAAAACCTCCAAATAATCCAATATATAACACAAAACATTACGTACATGATATAGCCATCTCTGCTGTCCTTGAGCATTTATCGTTACAAAAATGCTTGTAATTGCGTCTCCTTGCGCTGGAACATCTGTACGGTACAGTTCCTCACCGCCGGCTTTACAGTATGTGACAGTGTCCCCCCTCACAACCAGACCCATAAAACCTCAGACTAATAGACAGGATTACACAAGTAAAATGACATTTTTATTGCTTTAACTCCAGACTACCTGGACTAGCGGATATTAAAACGCGTATCTGGTAGCACTTAGTGTTAAGTGGGACCAAGTGCTTATTAAGTTCCTGATGCTCCTAAGTCCATGTGTGTGCCGGCCCGGGCTGATACGGGCTGCTACGGGCCGTGGTAAATGAACGAGGACGGATTTGCCCCGGACTTAGCCTGGGTTATCAGCGGTACTCGGTTAATACGCCGCCACGGTGTGACATTGTCACGACCGCGCAACCATTGGCGATATTTGAATTTCCCATTAAGCCCTCCCTTTGCTGCTTGTGTTTTCATGTGGAACGTTCCTCACCTGACTGGCCACTCCCCCCCCCCCGCCCCCCCACGGAGACGCCGCTATATTCCCCCCCACCGCAACATTTCATTAGAAAAAGACACGGTTGTTGTAGGAAAGCGGAATATATTGCCTGTTCTGCACCTTCACATCCACACTGAACAGTTTGGCCCATCGACTTTTCAAACAAAAAATCCTCAGCGGTTGCATTCTTTCTTTCACACAAGGTTAAGATAAAAGGTAAAACCATTGAATGCATGTGTGAGGAGGACAAACTAATTCTAATAACTCCTCTAATTCAGAGCTGTGCATTAATTTGGTTGCCGTAAGAGACAAGAATGCACATGGTATTATGTTTGGTTAACATTATTAGATCTTCCTCTCTTTCACATTCTCTTCTTGACTTCTGAGTTGAGGTGTGAAGAAACTGAATCCATAATGCTTGCTCATATCAGGCCCTTTCTGTGAAAATATCTGTAATTTAATTTCATGCATTTCATACAAATCCGTCCACAAATTAACTTCTCTTTCATGCAATTGTTGCTTTTTGAAGGTTCATCTTTTCTCCCTTAGACTGATTGTAAACTTCCCGTGTTTTACAAAGTGAATATGACAGCCTCATAAAGAACTGATGTTCTCTATTAATGGAAAAGTCTCTCTTCATTGAATGGCTTGTGCCTTTTTCTGAAAGACACAGTTCTTTTTAGTCAAAGTTCAAGTTTAACATTTATTGGGATTGCTTAAGTACATTTTTTTGTAACTGAACTGAATTTTATCTAAAATACGGTTTTATTTTGTGTGCTTCTGTAAAAGCTGCTTTACTTATTTTTCTATTTAATTCAACAATGTATTTCTGATGCAATTCTTTTATTGGTTTCTCATTGGAGCTGTACATGTATGCGGTAAGTAAGTAGGAAAATAATGTTAATGTCACTGAGAGTTGAACATAGTATTTCCAAAGGTGTATTTAGACAGAAAGTTAAGCAAATGTTCATGTTGCATCATTTGCATGAATTTTATCTTTGGACTTTTTGTTCAGTTTCCCAAAAACAATCAATGTGTCAACTGTTAGCTGCGGACATTAGCTAGCAAGCTAGGTAGCAAGCTAGCTGGCTAGCTAGCTAGCGACAGTCTGTGGTAGTCTATACGTCTCCAGAAACTCTTTTACTTTATTTTCTATCTTTTCCTTTTCCAGTAGAGCAGATTCACAAACATGAAACACTTTAAAAGTTATATGGATGTATTTCTGTCAATCTGTGCATCCCTCAGCAAATTAGCATCGAATGACGTCCCTTCATTGACTTTTCTTGCGTTTGGGCGACGTCCAAATACTCGTCAGTTCTGAATGATATGATTTGTGTGTTCATGAAAGTCTTAGCTGCTTGCTTTCATGTCATTTTTAAATCTGTTTTTAGGGGTAATGTGTACAAACATATATACAACAAAATACCTAAATAACACACCACATGTAATACTTAATAGACTATTTCTTGCAACATTCACAAATGTTTCCCTACAGAAGAAGAAATGGTCTTTAAAAGCAGTTTGTTCTGCAGGTAAATGTGTTAACATGATCAACTTTCATATAACATTTCACATACACTAACAATATAAAAAGTGAAAATCTCATTTTTTTTTCTGGCTTACACTATTTTTGAAGGGAAACAAAGATGGCTTCCAAGGTTTTTTTTTCTTTTATTTGTAGCTCAGTACATCCAGTTCAGTTTCTACATGTAAGTTCTGTTCCTGTACTTTCTTTAAAGTGTTTTTCGCGTCACTTTTTTTTCCCATTGAAAGTGCATATTCTTTTACATTAAGAAATCCCACAACACAGTTCAGTTGGGTCATGGCATATAAGCAGAAAGTACTTTTTAAACTTAAATGCCATCGGCAATAAATCAAATGTAAAATAAATAAATAATGGTAACAATAATAAATGGTTAAATTCTTGTCTCCAACAGCCACAGGGAGGTGGCAGCGTGAATCTCCTGCTCCGTCTTCAAGGGCACGCGGTCTTCCAGGAGGTGAGGATCAGATTAGTGGGCTGAGCTGAGAGCGGTAAGCTGTGCTGAGAGCATTTGTTATCGATCATATCAGCCACTGCAATTTGAAAACAATGCTCATTCAAGAGAATAATTATAGACAATGTCATATCTTCCCATGGAAATAACAGAAGCAGATCACAGCGATCCGTGGCGTGGAACAGGTCTTACTGAGCCGCCTCGTGCCGTATTTCTGATACTGAAAGTTGGACAATATGTAGAGAAGCTTAATTAACAGGGTTGGAGATACTTTTCATCATGAAAAATGTCAAAATCATATCCATTCAAACAAAACAGAGTATAGCAGCACTAGAGTTCAACCCAGACACTATTATGAAGGTAGTTTTGCTTAATCGGATCTGAAATAGATTGTTTAAATAAATATGTTTAAATAAAGTTTTCCTTATAGTTCTGTAATGTAAAACTAACAGTCCAGGACCCAAAGATCATCAGTTTACTGTTATAGAAGACTAAAGAAAACAATGACACCAGAAAGCATTCAGATTAAAGTAGCTGCAACTAGAGAATTTGGTCATTTTCTTCTTGCGATTAACGTAATACTTGGCAACTACTCCAAGAATCGACTTTTCGTTGCAGCTCTACCGCAGCGCATCTGAAAAGTTTCTTTGGAGTCAGTGTTTTTGTGCTTTTTCTCAGAGTTGAGTTCAGGCCTGCAGTTCTTCATTAGTCAGCAGAACACAGCAGTCCCAGCGAATAGCTTCACTATCTAAAGCCAATGTTTCCCTTTCTTTCGCTGTTCAACTCCATGACATTGATTCCCATTATGAAGCCCCATGGAGGAACTTTCCTTTCCCATCATGAGTACTTAATTATATGTCCTCTTTTTTTTTGCAGCTGGGTGGTTTTGGGGAGTTGCTCCGTCTTCTTTTTCTTTTTTTTTCCCCTTAACAAATGAAGGTGATGACACTTTAATAGCCGGTTGCTCTCAAGCACAGACGCACAATGGCGGCTCATTCAGTGTGCTGGGCCGGGGGGCCGCTGGCATTGTGAGTTATGCGCGCCCGCCCCTGATAAGAGCCAACCCCGAAACAGATCTGCAGATAGCCTTCCTTTCGGAGCACGCCGAGTGTTTATCTACACTGCAGGGCCCCGTGGAGTGCATGATGGATCTGTAGTGATCAGTTAAAACCACATTGATGATAAACTAATGAATCAAGGCCGGCATTAATCACGCTGCAGCCCGCACAGAAAGACGAATGGAAATGCAAAAGTTCCGCGCTAATGATGAACTACCAACAATTTGGTGGTGGACAAGTAGAGAGGGAAAATTACACACCGGGGTTTCATGCATAATCTCGGAAGATATTAATATCCCCCCTCCACCTCCGCCGCCACACCCTCCCCTCACCCTCACCCCCCTCCCCTCCCTTGCACAACGTTGCTGTCTTTAGAGGCGTAATCAAATTTCATTACCAGCCAAACCGACATGATTAAACAGAACAGAGTCTGAGTTCAGAGCCTCACACTGCGCCACACGTTGGCTGCCACTCGGAGGCGTCTCCACCCCCTTCATCTTTCACAAACTCACGCCCCCTCCCCTCCCCCCCACCCCCCCGTGCCCCAGCATGGCCCCGCCGGGCTCGCCACAGATCCAAATCAGGCATTTAATGACCGGCCCTCACATCTCTGACCACACGTTTACTCCGCTCCGTGCCTTTATCTGTCAGTCACGCGTGTGTGTCCCCCCCCCCCCCCTTCCAGTAACCCCTTCCCCACCCCGGGGGGGAGGGAGCAGCTTGTCTGGAGATTCCGCCTTTTGGAAGGCCTCCCTTGAAATAAAACCACGGCGGACGGCTGCTTTCTCCCAGGTGGGATGAACGGCGCCTGTCTCGTTCAGAAGGCTACAGACACACACACACACACGGTGTGGGAAAACCTGTGAAACACAGTGTGATGTGGAAGTAGGAAGCGACTGTAGTGCCGTTGCGAGGAGGTCAAATTAAACAGTGAAACTGTGAGTTCCTGTAAGGCGTTTCACGTCAGAGCAGCAGATAAGCCGCGTGGACGCCGACACACTTGATCAGTGTCTTCCGTCCTGTTTCTGACGCTGCAGCACGCGGCGCGGGAGACGCCCTGTGTTTTTCACGCCGTCCGCTCTCTGAGACCTGCGCCTGCGACGAGCGCAATTAATCCCTGTTGGACTCTCTCTGCACGCGTGCCCCTGCTCGCGTTTTTTAGCCTGACTTGGGCTCGTTTCCTTGGCTCCTTCTTTTTTTTTTTTGCTGCACTGACCTCTCCAGTCGCTCGTAATCTCCCCCCATCACACTTCAGGATAGCTGCTTGTGACCTGTTATATTTCCTTCCTCTTCTCTGCTTTCTATTTATTCATTAACTTAACGCAGGATCATATGTGTACCCTCCTGTGAATGTCTTGTGATGGGGAATGAAAGGGATATTATATTTTTTTTTTCTTTTTTGTATCTGTCATTTTCTTTCTATCTCCCATATGACTTCTTAATCCATCTGAATGCATAGAAGATAATGTTTTGGGCGAAATAACATAAGAGGGAAAGATAGACTCCCAAGGACCAATATCTTTATTGCTTGGAGGATAAACGGATTATGTCAGCCATTTTCTGCTGCTGACAGCTTTTCTTATTAACCGATTTTATTTTTAATCTGCCGAGGAAGAAATGCGGTTTTATGTCACAATAAAACGCTGGTCACATCTAATGCTGCCCTCAAACAAACAGATTTCTCAAAGCCTTGCTGGGAAAATTTGAAATAACTAAAGAGGGTTTTTTTGGGGATGGGGGGGGTGAAAAAAAGGGGGTAGGAGGAGGAGGAGGGAGGGGGGTCTTCATCCACAAGCTTGTTCGACTGAGCAGTAAAAAGATTCCTAAAGTCCTTCACAGCTGTATTATTCTTTTAAATATTTATTTCTTTATTTTGCTGATCTCCAGTGAGGTGGGGGGTGGGGGTGGGGGGGGGCGGCTCCATCATGACAAAAACGGGCTTGTGTGTGGGCTGTCTGCTGCGTCCATTCACGCCGCTTGCATTAGGATAACACAAAGAAAAGCACAGATGCTGCACTTACACCAATAAGTGTGTGTAAGAAGGCAGCTGCGAAGCCTCGAGAAACAATACAGCACTGCCTGATGACTTTTTTTTTTTTTTTTTTTTTTTTTTTTTTTTATTCTTTACATCGGCAAAAAACCTCAGGTGTGTGTCCCTGTTTAGCTGCTTCCCTTCAGTCAAAGTGAGTGCAGGAGATTCTGGGGATCATCTGAAAATGAAACCATTTGGACAGATTTATATGGAGGGTGTCGGGTGTGTGTATATATACGTGTGTGTGTGTGTGTGTGTGTGTGTGTGTCGGGGAGCTATCATTAACCTCAGGGCTTTAGCGCTCCCTGCTCTCTCATTTCATGCTCGTGATCTGAGGGTGTGAATTAGCCATCGCCCCGGGCAACCCAACTTAGTTACCGGGCTGGACAACATGAAAGCAATACACAGAGCTGCATAAAGAATCCTCTCAAATGCCCCCACCACCACCACACACACACACCCCACACACACCCCTCCTCGCTCCTCCTCACCCTACATCCCTACCTTCTCCTGAGGGACCAATGGGAGGGGGGGGGGGGGTTGTTGGGGGGCTACCCGTGTCAAGTCTATAATGGACAAGTGGCAGGTTCCCCTTTGCCTGCACGGCCTGCAAAGCTCGGTAGTAAAAGTATTATGGTTTACTCACTGATGTTCACATACATTACAGCTTACAGTAAGATACAAATAGAGAAACACGCTCTCGACGACATCACAGAAATGGAAGCAGCACCATTTTTATATATTTAAACACAAAACACTTTAGTGTGCTTTCTTTTTTTAATTAGTGCTGAAAACTCACAAGAATATTTGATCAAGCGTGAATATAATTTTTTCCCCCCCGTGCCATGTATACCTGCTTTCACTTAACCTGCGTGACCATATAAGCGGGAAAATGCCATGCTATATACTGTAAGTCTATATTTTTCTGTGAAAGTATTGCAGGATTTTTAAATGGATTTGGTTTGTGTACACACTGTATCAGCTGATGGAATAACAACAATGTTTATTCAGGGAGGGATGATGATTGAGCTCGATACTGGGTGTGTGTGTGTGTGTGTGTGTGTGTGTGTGTGTGTGCTGCAGGAGTTATACTGACATCAGTACAGATATGGAGGCAGACACCTGAATCAAGTCGCATGTCATTAAGGGATCCAAAATCTTCACAAATGTCCATGACTCCATGCCGACACACTCTGTCGCAGGCAACAGTTTCCTGTAAGAAGGAGCAATATCAACTCAGTTTCAATTTTTTTTATTGGAATCCTGCATATTTAGGGAGGGAAAAATAAGGTATGGTGTAAAAATGGGAAGATACCACACAAGTTTTCATTCCTCCTAAACTTGGTGTCTGGATCTGACTAATTCACGGCAAAATTTCTAAAATATTATATTATGACTAATGTAAGTTTAGTTTGCATCATTTTTAACATTTTTTTTTAATTAACACATTTAAGCCCATTTATTTCAATGTTTTCATGCATATAATCAAATAAATTGAGTCACTAATAATTATGTTATGTATCTATTTTTTCCCATTTTCTACTCTACTTTGAAGAAAATAGCTTTTTAATAACTGGCAAACTAGTGTTGCTTTTTGCACAAATACACTCATAAACCAAAAAATGTTCATCCTAGGTAAAAATGTCTTTTTTGGGGATTTATTTAAGAATAAAATAGATATTTACATATCAGTGTTAAAAATCAAAATTACCTTTGGGAGGGTTTGTCTGCCATATTCTGAGTTTCCAAGTGCTTCCTTTTTCAGAAGCACTCGGAAACTCTATTTTTTTTTTTGCTGGAAATCTTTAACTAGGTTATTTATTGTCATTTTATTGAAAAAAATGAGTAACATGAGTAACGTTTACATTTTTAATTTTGATTAGAAAGTGACAGTCATAGCCTTCAGCAGCTATAGTTTGCCTGTGGGCTTGAATTGGGTAAATTTTATGCATCTGCATTTTTTTGTCATTTGGCATCACTGGTTTTTAATCAGATATTTTAATGTTTCTCTTCTGATTCCCCACCCTGAGATTCTGAGTGAATCCCGGTTTGCTGCTGCAGTGCTTCCACGTTGCTTCCTCCGTGTCAGTGACAGACCTGATGTCTCCTCCAGCCACACTGGGGCGCTGCGTTTTGGAGGCCCCCCCCCACCCCCCAGTGGCCTTATATGCAGATTGTCCCATCAATACAAGCATCAGTGCGTTTCCCTACTGCCCCTGAAGTCATCACCACACACACACACACACACACACACACACCCCTTATGGCATGATTGATCATTGTGTGTGTGGGGGTGTCTACACAGTATCACAAACTGGTTAATATGAGCAGTAGAATCATGCTTCATGTGTCATTCACGTCTAATAAAATACACAACCACTGGGCCATTTTCATGACGACGTCTGGATTAACCCATAAGAACCCAGACCTGTTTATCCTTAACGGACAATGATGTTGGTTATACCATAGCACGTGGGGCACATAGAACACAAAGATCTGTATTTAGACATATATGTAACATTGAGCTTTAGTGGTGAACATATTCCATATTAGGATGCTTAGCGGGATGGTATAGTAGGATGTTCACACATAAAGCTTCATAAGGAAGAGTCTGGAGCATCCAAAGCAAAAATATTTTTTTTGTTGAGCATGCTCCTACTATCTATACGCAACAGCAGCATCATTCCACAACTACACAGAGTAGTCAGTTCATTTATTATTTTGACTGACATGATGAACAACCTGCCCCAATTGTGATAATTGAGTAATCATTAAAGGCATTTTAAAGAAAAACTCAAATAGGAAGATTTGCAGTTTACGTTAGTTTTGTGTATTTGTGAATTGTTAAGATGAACGTAAAAGGTTAATGAAATTGTAAAGACAAATAATCGTGATTCACACCTTTTTTAGTAACATCGGCCTTAGTGCCAAATCATAATACAGGTTCTCTCATGATACTTATTAAAGACCCAGTCTGATCCTCCATTATCTGTAGAGAACCAGGAAGGACAGAGACAGGAAGAAACCTCAAATAGAAACTGATAGATAGATAGATAGATAGATAGTTAGATAGAGAGAGAGAGAGAGAGAGAGAGAGAACTCTATGCTGTATAACACATGAACACAATATAATAATAGATAATAAGCTAATTTAGCTTTTAGAATTCGATTTTGGCCACATGAGAATGAGAAAATCAAATAGCCTTTGTTATCAGTAGCTGGTGTGGTGGATGACTGAGGGGTGCAAATTGCTAAAAAAAAACAAATGTACTAATGTAATTAATATATATTGTCTTTATATGTCTACATATACAATATATAGGAGCCTCTGAAGATGATTGAGCCTTAGATTTCAACTGTGAACTTGCAGGTTTTAACTGGAACTTCTCAAAAACATGCAAAATATTCTATTATTCCTTGCAAATAAATGTTATAAATCCTCTATGTGATCTGTGTATATTTTCAACATGGTGGCGGTGTTTGTTTAAGCAGCGCTTGTTAAAACTATTCAGCGATGACGATCTGTCTTATCTGCGTAAAAAGGGGAGCGGTGGAGGAAACACTTAGAGAATTAGTGGAGATAGATTCATTCCCTATCATTAATAACAATCCTCCTCATTTTCTCTTCAGACTTTCAGATGTTTGCATATCATTTGTATTTTTAATTGGCGAAGTTTGATTAAACCCAGCCCCTAGTGTTATATGGCATTAGGCGCTGCCATATGTTTAGTTGTGTGCAGATACCCATTTCCATAATCATTTTTGCCCGTTTGAGGTGCCCGTCTATTTGCTGCGAACGCTTTGATTGCATCTGCCTCAACTTAAATGATGCCTTGTGAGTTTTTTCAGTTCATCACTGTGACCTTTAATCTACGACTTACAGAATGCTCCCATCTATCATGGTTGTCACTTTGAAATTCCTAATCTCGTCTGAAAAGTCTTTACAAGTGCAGCTGGATTACTCTGTGATAATTAATCATATTCAAATGCATGAAAACAAATTTTGTTTACATATTTGCGATCACCTAAAAGGGGGGAAAAAAAGAAAAAAAAGAACGGGGGGGGAGTGTGTGTGCAGCTCTGTGAGTTTAGGTGAGATGTTGCATTTGCATAACATTTGGTTTAAACAAGCGAGCGATTTGTTTTGAGCGGCGCTGACACGAACAGGGGGCATGTGCTCCTTTCATTCCCCATTCAGATCAGATTCAGATCAGAGCTTTTCTCCTCCTTATTATATTCCTTAAAGGCAGACTCATTAATTTGACAGGTTGTGTTGGTTTTAGAAATAAACTCGTGTCAACACGTTCTGGCAGTGATTTCTCGCGCGTTCCCATACAATGTCACACCAAAGGCAGCCCAAGTTAATCTGCTTTATCACACCAGCAACAGGGGGCAGTTTAGGTTTTTTTTTTTTGCAACTTACAGATTTGTTGACCCAAGTCAGACACGGGATCCAGTTTTTGTGCAATAAAACTAATCCTCGTGTGCGTTTGGAGTAATTACACTTCTGCCTTGATTTCATGCATTTCATCTGACACATTATCTCATAATAAAGGGTGACACTGAACTGCTGCACACTCTCTATCCAGAATGCACTGCAGGACATGTACAGTTCTATATGAATATATTGTGCACCGGCTGCTGTGAGTCTCACACTGATTCCATGGACAGACCATGAACTAGTAACTCCATGTATTTCTAATTGTCTGTTCATGTGACGCTTTGTACTCTGCTTTGTACGGGGAAATAATTACAGCTGTCCTCGCCACGTGTTGAATGATAGTTTGTTACGGTATGACAGACCAACCTGAACCTACGTTAGCGCTCCGCCATTTTTAAATGTGGAGTTCAGTTTACATGATGCAGAGTCATGCCTAACCTCTAAAAAACGTAGATATCTACAGAAAGCCCCCGATCAAAGCTGTGATTGACTCAGGTGCTCAACAACAAGAGGTTTCATAGAAAGTTTTTTATTTTTTTTTTATTTATTTCAATGAGTCTGACAAGTCAGTTGATTTCAGCATGTTCCATGTACAGCGGAGAAAAGGCTTTTTTAATAGCCATAATCCTCAAAATTACAAGAAATAATGGGTTGAAATATTTCATTCTATGTGTAATGAATCTATATAATGTATAAGCTTTCTGAAATGATTGACAAAAATATTGAACTCATCACAATATTCTAATGACGACAGATTAAATGATATTTTGATGCCATTTTCACATTTTTTAAAATCTGGATCAGATCAAACACGATGAAAGTATATCTGTGTCTTCCTGTATATTCTCTGTAAACGGTCCAACGTGACTGCAGCTTTGTGTCATCGCCTCCTGCGTCTCTACTTTATGCAATGACGTCCATCCAGCGCAATACAGTCATACCGCAGTCATCTCCAATAATGACATAGTAGTAGTAAGACACAAAAAGAAAAGCACCGTCCAAATCACATTTCTTTACCACCACATGTGGAAGTCACAGTGGAAGTTGAGAGGTGTTCTTGCTGGATTTGGTGTGTTGCCCTCATTTTGCATCCCGATTCATTTAGAAAGAGCAGTGTTTGCTACACATAGACCATTCTGTGGTGCAGAGCCATAGAATGAGAACCGAGTGCCCCAACGTGATTCCGCGTTTTTTTTTTTTGTCAATGCAATTCTGTCATTGTTATTCAAATGCACAGAGAGCGAGACCTACAATTACAGTACTTTTGAATCCAGTAGAAGATTTAGACCAAAAGCTCTTCAGATGCAAAATCAACCAACACATATGTGCAAAAATGCATCAAAATGTGAAAATACTTTTACAAAAATATTAACATTTTGGTCATAAAACCATTATCAGTCCAACTTCCAGACTATAATTCTAGAAAAGTCTCTACAATTTATAGAATAGGATGATGTGTGGCTATTTCATGCATCTGAATTGGCTAATTCAGTTTTATTGACAGTGTGTGGATATTCTTCTCTATAATAGTAGTACAGATTAAAATATAAAAGTGGCATCTGTCAGAAATGAACCCCACTTCCCATGCAACTAGCAGATTTATTATTGTACATGGAAACTATAGTGATTTGAAAATAGGCAGAATTCTTTCCCAACGTCCAGTGAAAGAAGGACTGATATCTTTGTGGACTTTCTGTGCTGTGGACGCTCCTAAAGGGGATTTCTTTAGCACAAGTGAGTCCTGGTTATGTTTTCTCTTTTGAAAAAGACATATTCTTTCTAAAGAAGAGGGGAAAAAAAAAAACATTTCACTTTTCAATTACCCCCAGCTCCTTCACCTCTCCCATCTTCCCTAGGTCTCGTTTCCAAGGAGAGGAAAAAAGAGAAGGGATGCTTTTCACTTGCACGGCAGCACCCCTCCCTCTCATTCTTCTCCTATCATTCTGGCTTCCACTTTTATGCATGAAACAGAGAGGTAGATTGAAAGCATTCACTGGCCATTCAGACAATGAAGAAAGGAGATCCTCAGAGCTTTATTAGATATGAAGATCTACAATAAAAATCAATTTCTGGCCTCTTTATGCAGTTTAAATGACAAAGCCTCAACCCATTCAGCCATTGTGTGCCGGAAAGTAATTCTGCAGCACCGGCCGAGACAAGAGCGGCGTATACTTTCTGACCTGCGATTGCAGATTCTAATATGATACAGACCTACTGAGATAATAGGAGGCACTTAATATCATCTGTTGAGAAGAGAAAAAAAAAAGTTATCTCATATCTTTTGGTAGATAGATGGATGGGGGATGAGGTTTAAACCGTTTCATGGGCAGAATACTGAACAGGCTTAGATGGACAGCTGAGCATTTCGCTCTCAAATGTGAAAGTTAGAGACAGTAAGTGAGGCCTGATACACAGCTCTGTGGTCAATTAATGCATTTTAAAATGGCGAAAATAAGGTGTTGACTTTCAGGAATAAATCTGTGGCATTTGTGGTGTTTTGACTTTAATGATATTTATCTGATATGCTGAATATTTCATTTTTATTCTAACATGAGATGAATATATATTCCTTTTCATTCGCATGATTGTGTTCAAATGTATTTTTATTGTAGAAAACAGACAATAATGTGTAAGAAAACGTGTAAGAGACAAAACTCGATATTCTAAGAGTATGGCGGCTTTACGGTTCAATGTTAGGCTGTAGAGGTTGAAAACAACACCTGAAGTCTACAAAACAGCTTCATTGTCAGCCTGACATGTTTTGGGTTGGGGCCTTCAAACACATTACAAAAGGACATTTCAACAATAGGGCATGAGAAAAGATTTTGGGTTGGGTTTTTTTTACAAATGACCAGAAAAGAATGTTGACATTGGACAATTCTGCAGAACCTTGAAATACATTCATTCACCATTTTTTTTGTCTGCCAATGCCAACATTTATTAAATTCTTACACTCCACAATATCTGGTCAGGGCAACTAAAGCCATCGTTTCCAGCAGCTTATTTCATGTACATACGCAACTGTCACATTAGAAAATGTGGATGGAATTATCAAAATTAGAGGGAAATAATCCTGATTTTTAACAAAAAGAAGGTGTTGGAGGTCCTGTTTAAAAAAAAGAGTGAGATGCATTGAGATGGAAGCAACTTTGTTGAAGAAGTTCTGATGTAGAGAGCATTGAACTCGCATGACTGATCAGATGTTTCCAGTGTGTAGCATGCTCAAGATAAGCCAGAATAAAATAAAAAAAAATACATTTTGTCCAATTGAAACTCTCGAGTAGTTTAGTTTCTTTTTAAAACCTTTGGCTTGTTCTATTCTAATTATTTCAATAAATTGATGACATTTTGCTTACATCTGTCATAACTGATTTGTTTGTTACATTCCTTGGCAAACATATTCACACAATGTCAATTAAGCCCATCAACACCAGGTAAATCTATCTATTTCTATCTATAAAATCTCACGTCTGTGGAGGCAGATGATTGCAGACATGATGTGTACTTCATGGAACTCACATCAGTTAAGTGTTAATTTATAGACAAAATAATTCAACTGTGCAGATTGTAATGGGGGGGGGGGGGGGGGTAAAGGATGGGTTTGCATTTCCACTTACTTTGGGTCTCCTCCTCCTGTGTGCTAGGGACCCCAACCAAAAGGGTTACTAAAATTGTAACGGGCACCATGGGATTGATACAGAAAGGCTAAATTAAGCGTACCCTTCTGTCTCGTACCACATAGTGGAAATGGGGCGAAAGGCGAACATAGGACCCTATTTCTAAAAAAGTCACAAATTAAAGCAGGGAACATATGTAGTGCTCATATGACAGAGTAAGCTAAAGAAAAAAAAAAAGGTTTAGGGTTATGGATAGCATATAAAGGACATCGTATTTTTTCATTGTATGTAAATTGCATTGTGGAACATTGTTAATAAGGACCTAGTAGCTGGAAAGATCATGCAGGTTTTTATTATGACAAGTACAGCAGCTCAACAAACCAGTATGGAGCCCACCGAGCCCCAGAGGATGACATTTGCTTCAACTTAATTCAATATCTTTAATACCATCTTATTAAAGCTTCTCCTCTTACCTTGACATCAGATGGGAATTATGAAAGCAGTAAGTTACACGGTAGCTGTAATTAGTGTTAGACTCCCTTTATGTAGCTCCTGGCTATATGTAGGAAAAACAAAACTGAATTAAACTAAAAAGAAATCAGCAATCAGCCTCCATTTGTTTCCGAGGTGGTACATGTTAGTGTACACACACCTCCCCCAAACAGAGGCAGTGTCAGGGAGGACTGCTGCTGCAGAAATAAAAAGACAAAAGCAAATCCTGATGTTATATTATGCCACATTTTGAAAGTGTGAGCATGTTTTCTTGTACTACAGGTAACTAGTATGTGGACACAGCAGCCTTCTTTGTTCATCTTACATCTGCATGCATTAGATTAAATGAAGTTCAGTAAACAGGCTGGCTAATCCAAAGGCCTTAGAGGCTGCCTTTGTGCTGTTCTAGCATGACATGTTTACCACTCGATCCTCGATCCGAACAAGAGGGTCATCCAATCATTTCACCCCATCTCAGATTTTAGTCCTTGCAGTGCTGAAGTGGACCGTGTTATCAGCTGTTACATACACGCTAGAGGAGTTGTGAATGTATAAAGTTTAATACAAGCAGCAGCAGCAGCAGCAGCACAAAGGCAATGTGCTAGAATTTAACTCCGAGTTACAGTCAAGGCGGCGGTCATGTTTGCCGCGAGAGGTCCAGATAAAGGTCTCTGCATGAAAACCGGATAACCCTTTCAGGTTAAAATAAAGCATGCCTCTCTCCTCTCACAGTTACAGCCATAATTAACCATGCTTATTTGTTTTCATCTACTGTATTATGTTCACGTAGTCCTTCTATTCATGCCTTTCTGTACTTAGTCACTCCGGGTGCACCATAATGTTATCCCAGCTGTCCTCTCCACATTTCTGATGATGAGTTGTTGTGGACCTTCCTCCCTGCGACCTGAACTCTGGTGTTCCTCTGTTTCACAAAACTCTTGTAATCGATGACGCGCTGCAAGATAAATGATCCATGTTGCCGTAATGAAAAGGCCTTTTTTTGCGGATACAAGCTTTCATTCTTCTCTGATGGAGACATGGATGAATTGGATAAGCGTACATCTCCAAGGGCAGGGAGATAAATATTATGCCTGACTTCTCCGCCACCATGTCACCTCAAGTCTGGTTACCAGCTGAAAAGCAATTGTTTCACTCCGGCGTCTTGACTGCCTGACGTGTACTATTTTAAATTAAACCTTCAAGGTCCCAAAGTCATTTATTTGTGTCAAAACGGAGGCAGAATGAAATTCTGAGAAACAACAATAAATTCACTGTGGATGTAAGAAATCACAATAAATTCTCAGTGTCTTTGCGGCGAGTGTTGTTTGCTCACGGAGCAGAATAATATCCAGGATGCGCCACTCCATTCAAGGCCTTAAAATGTGGAACTAATCTCCCTAAAAGAGACAACTATTTGGTTTCATTGTTTTTGGTTTAGCGTACCCAAAGTGTTAGATACAGTAGCGTGTGTCCACGGGGAAAGTCATTCAATACGAGTAGCCCTCTCCACCTCCTATAGCAAGAGAGCGTAAGTGGATCCTGATTTACTGATAGGGGGGAGAAGCCTCCTTGAGTGTTTGCAAAGTGTGGACCTTGAGAAGAACAGCTTTTGCCAAAAATCCTCTTGTGGCCCCAGAGACCCCAGCACAGTGCTCAGTGAAAACAAAGATGTTATAAGCTAGCTTAGCTATTATCGCGCCTTTGCACTACATCTCCCCCGACACTGCATTCAAATCAGTCTCTATTTATTCTGGGTTTTATTTATTTATTGCCGCGTTTCTCTCCCTTTTTCCGAGGCAAATAATCACTAAAAGGATTATTTGTGGAATAACTAAAATAATTAGCAATGCTCCTGCCTCTGTAATTCAGGCAGACTGAGTTGTATTTTCCATGAATCCCAGCATCAATGTTAGCATACTGTGTAATGTAAATTATGTGACGGGCACAAAAGGTTTCAGAGCAAAAACTGACAAAAGGGCAGAAAAGGAGGTGAAGAAAGACTGCAGAGTTGCAGCAAATAGCCAGGACCAAAAGGATCTGATAATGGTTTTAAATACAGAGAATTTAAGTGCATCCTGAAGACAGCGCTAAAGAGAATTAAAGTTACAACATAAGGTTTAAAGTTAGAGGAAACAGAATAACTAAAACCAGTATAAGATGGGTTATTTGGTTAGCAAGGAACAGAACATACACTATTCACATATTTACAGGACTGTCTATCGTAGCAGAGAAACAGAAGAAACAGAAACAAGTACAAGCAGAAGGAGGGGATGCTACGTTACCATTAGCATCTACTCCTGTTGTGACATCACAACAGGAGGCATTTACAAATGGCTATTACTGCACACTGCCTCCTGAATAAACAATGTAAGTTTCCTTTAAAGAGAAGAAGAAGAAGAAGTAAGCTGGTGGTCCCTCAACCACTGGCAACTTCTTGACTGATTTGAGTGGACCATGTTGGTTTGCAGCATCTCTCAGTCACTCGTCCACTTGTTTGGCCTTAACAGTAGGATCCCATGTTTATATGTAGCATCTGACACATATGTGTCCCCATATATGGATTCATCACTCACATCCTGTCACCAGACAAGAATGTTTGGTTGTGCTAAACCTTGGATTTAGTTAAAAAAAAACTTCACTTGTACATATGCAGCTTGGTTGAAGATCCTCTCCTGTCTAGATTAGTATTCTGACTTCCATTAGAGGTTTGAGCTTCACTGTGCAGAATGATGCATGTGACAGTTCTGGTAACTCCAAACTATAGGAAACAATCATAGTGAGTATTTTTGTATTCCTTTATACATTCTTCTTCTTCCTACCTAGGGAAAAGTCTAAAAGTGATCATGATCATGTGGGTGACATATGCTACTGCATGATTGAGGTAGAACATTGCAGTTAAATCCTTGACATGAACTACACTAATAGTACTACGACTAATACAACAATAATATAATAATAATATTAATAATAATCCATGAAGTTTTTACCGACTGTCTGGAAGTCTTAAAGTGCTTGAGATGAATGAAACAAACACAACCAACTTAGCATCTGCTGCCTAATTACACCAGCGACGTTTCCCCAAACTGTCGGCTCCACGCGCCACAACCACAAGAATGCAACGGGTCCCCGATGGAGCCACCAGCTGTCATCGTGTTTATACCAATGTTACTTTGATGGAATGATGAATAGTGTGATATAATTGGAAGATGAAAGATTAAAAGATGCCTCATGGATAAACTTGAGATGAGCACCTGTAGAGTAGCGGAAGAAAACAGATGAGACAACATTAAAATGTCCTCATTTACGAGGAATATTACATTTCTTATCACTTGTACAGTGCAGAAAACCGGAAACCAAATTGAAACTGGCTGTGCTGTACAGTGATAATATTTAGTGATTTCAATACAACCATAATTAGCAATAAAATCAGAAAATAGGCGCATACTCATAAAACAAAGCTGGGATGATAACACACATGCTGTGCTTGAATTGTGTCGGTAAGGACACAGTAAATCACATCGTTCCAGTCATCCAGATCGGTTTAGATTTTTAATTTGATTTCCTTAAGATCAAGGAAGCCTGCTTATTTAAAAAGGAAAAAAAAAGAAAAAACAACAACCCAGAAAATAAAAAAAATGCATTTTTGAAAAATAATCATGTTGTATTGCACAGATTTTTAGACGTTTGTTTAAATGAACCAACGAATCCTCGTGTTATCCTGAACAAAGACCGTGATCCTGCAATCAGACACTTCATTCATGTCTTCTCAATGCCTGAAAGACAAAGTGGGTAGCACAACAAATTCATTTAGGGCTTTGCTAAAACATGATCGGCATCTGTATAGGCGTGGGGTCTTATTGCCAAGATTAATTATATTCATTATACAGCACACTGCATACAAATGACCTTGTTTCCTGCTCAATACATGTGCTGATTTTGAATATTGTATACTGAGCAGAACTGTCTAAATGCACTTATATACACTTAGATTAACTGAGGTTCTTTGTTGGTTTGCAGGCACTATTTTAGGAAGAAAAGGAAGATTTTATTTTACAAGAGTTAAAAGGTTAAAGACACATCTTTGTCACATCTTCTTTATGGGCCCATAAGTCATTGTGTTTTTGTATCAGCAGTCAACATGTTGTATTGTGTCCACAGGTGCATTCACAGCCCACATCTGCATGATCCTTCTATTACAAGTGGATAGAGGTTATACAGCAATCGCTGTTGGGTACAGTCATATAGTACATGGAGAATACGTTTAGTTTATAAATGTGTATAAATCAAATGGTGGAGTGTGAATGCTCAGTTTCATCATCATAAGTAGAATCATATTTTACTTTAATCATATAAATGCCAATATGCAAATTCCTGGTGCACACATCATATTTAATATACACACTGCAAAAAAAAAAAAATCCTAACAAGTAGAAATATCTTGGATTTACAATTAGTCCAGGATTGACTAGAATTACCTAGAGCTGCAACGATTAGTCGATCAGTTGCCAGCTATGACATAAACACCAAATGCTCTGGTTCCAGCTTCTCAAATTTGATTATTTTCTGGTGTTGGTAGTCTTCTATAATAGTAAAATGATGATCTTTGGGTTTTTGCATCTTCAACAGTCAATATATTGACTATAAAAATAGTTGCAGCCCATTTACTTTGAATTGTTCTATTCTATTGGCAACAACTTCCTTGGTTTGTTGGACAATTTAATTTAATCTCATATCAGTGCTTTTTTTATTTTGTAAATTTTACATTCAATCTAATAATTTATATTTTAATCTCATATTATTTATGTTTTATATAATATGGTTGTATTTGATGTCATGTTTTGGACTTTTTAAGAAGAACAACAGTTACATCTCATAAGACATACAGACTTAAGAGTCTAAATAGGAAACTTTGGAATTTTTTTTGTCATAATTGCGGGCAGAATCCACTGAATTAGTGGTTTGCAGCAGTGTTTACAGTACGTGTAATTTCGCAAGAAAGCGGCTGTGTTGTAAAACTGCAGAGCTGCAGGCTAAGACGGCAGCGTTTGGTGGAGCGTGTTTGGGATCAGACACAAGCTGCAACAAGTATCTGATCCCTCACAAGCTTTTCTGCCACTAGACCTTTGTATTTATTTTAATCGAGGTATGCCCGTTGTACCCATCTGTGAATTAAAAAAAAAACTTCTTTAATTATTATGTTTATTTCATTGTATGTGATGTGCACAGTGGTCACTAGAACCTACAAGGCTACAATCTCATTATGGCGACAGACATCTGTCCCCTGTAAGGAGCGAGCGCCTGGTCTGAATTAATTACTCTTTGTGAGTCATTTTCCGTAAGCATTTGGATACGAGTTTTTGTTTCTAATTTATTTGGATAGTCACTCGGGACATCAGATATGTATCTTTTAATTGGACAATTGCTGTGCTCTGTTGTGCTGCGTGTTACAGAATGCTGGGGCCTGGTATATCGTCTGTTGTTTTTATTGTCGCCTTACGTTCAATATTGTCATTTCTGTGTTCTCAAGATGCCTTTTGGCCCGTTCCCTTTTCAAAAAAGAGTCTTTAGGACTCAAATGTTTAATCCACTCATCTTCCCGTAACAAGAGGAGACACGCCCAGTTCAGAAGGAGCACATGCAGCAGTTTGGGGCAATTAAAAAAATTCAGTACAGTAGATCTCCTAATTATATCAAAAATGTGACATTGGTCTTGTTGCTGCATGTCATAATTAACAGCAGAATTTAAAACTGATTGAATGAAATAGCACAGCCAGTATCTACAGTAATCTCCCACATTCCTACTGTAATATGATAGTTCATGCATATAGTATATTAAACCTTTAAAGTCATATTCTATTGGTGTCAGACCTGTTTAAACATAGAACAGGAGCAGTATCATGAAACCAGTTCAGATAAAATGAGACTGACACATGTAACTAATCTCTAATTATTAAAGTTGTCATTTTAGTATATAGTCTGTCATAAACTTAACACAAGGTCGTCAAGACTTAACTGCATAACTTGACTCAAGCTTTATTCCAAACAAAGGATCCAGACAAAGGTATTTAAAATACCAACGTTCAAATAAGAAAAAGTTATGATAGTGGCTGCAGTAACAAGGCTGGAATGTTAACTGTGAAAAATGAACTGAGAATATGGCCGTCAATAGAGACACATGTGAGTGCAAAATAAAAAAAAATTAAAATAAAATACACGACAGTCATGTTTATTTTGTAATATTTACTACAGTGGAATCCACTGATTTAGTTATGTAGCACCAGCAGATATAATTTACTACATGTTTCCTTCGCTGAGTAGCGGTAAAAGAGCCTGAATTAACACAAGAGGGTTAAGGGGTGCAGGTTCCATTTCCGTGGCTGCAGGAAGGAAGGGAATGAGCCTTATGAGAGTTATGATACTTCTGGATGGAACTTTCTGTCGATGAACGGAAGGAGAGCTGATTGTTGACTGAATTGACTAAAATCCAGTAATAAAGCTTTAGGCAATAGGCAAAACCATCTGGTATCTTCTCCCGAATGGATTTCAGTTTTTTGGCACTTGATACCTCTGTTGATAACAGTGTATTATGTGGTATTTTGTGCATAGAAATATGTCCACAGATAATAACTGGACAGTACTGAACTGACAGAAATGCAGATAAACGCTGCTTACAGCTCTTACAATGTTGATGCACAGCAGCCATCTTGGATTCTGAACTTTGGGTTCTTTTTCCTCTCTGACTTTCCAAGTCCTAAATCCGACTTCAGGGGGCATGCCAGTTAAAATACGACTTCCCAATACACCTGAAACATAGTATTACACACGGTACAAAATTTGGAGCGTTATTAGCTTCAAGGAAAGGAGCGAGGTCTGATAAACTCACTCCTACGTACGTCATGATAATCAATAATTAATATCCATCAATAAGCAGTGTTTATTTATTATAACATTTCACAGAACAAGGTCAGTTCTTCATGAAATGATTTCCTATGAGATGTCAAATGACTTCACATTTATTGCTTAGGTAGAAGGATACAAGGTTTGAAAAAATACTTATGTAGAAGTTAAAGTATAAAGTAGTTAGTATAAAAGTAAAAGTAACGAATAAAATCTGTTATCTGTCAGTCAAAATAATTCCCCCAGTAAAGCAAATATACCCCAAATTTCCACTTAAGTCAGACAAAAAGTATTTGTACCTACTTGACTTTTTCTGGTCAGAAGACCAGGCTGTGCACAGATGTCTGTGAGTACAAAAACCCTAAAATGAATCCTAAACCTGATGGGAAACCAATGAAAAGACGTGATAAAATGGCTCTGATGCACGTGTTCCTGCTGTACAGTAGTTGAGCTGGGATGATGTAAAAGTGTGGATGATCATCTCTAGCTCAGGTTGTGACGCAACATGACACAAATTTGACAATGTTCCTTAGATGGACTAGATGGAAGAAACACTTATGGGTCAACATTTATTTCCCCGCCCCCCAGGATTTTTTACTTTTTTATTTTTAAATCATCTTCAGCCCCAAATGCTGCTGTCAAGCCTCATCAGAGGCAGCAGGCATCACTCTCTGAGGCCACATCCTGATCGATAGTCTTTTGGCATATTTTAACATTTTTGCAATTATACTTCAACCGTTTTATAGCCTGATTCCACCCTCCTACCTACTTCCACACAATTTCCCTTCTCCATCTGGGTTTTTTAAAATATCCATGGGTTTTCTCTGGACAAATTTGTACCTGCTGAAGGACGATGAGGTTGACATTCTGCGCTAGGATGAGATGCATTTGGTCTATGCCATAGACTCTATGGTTATGGCAGATTAGGATTGTGAGTTGAGAATGACCTGAGTATATTTTCTTTCACAATTGACCATCATATATAATTTTTCTGAAGTACCATCTGGTGCCTGACCACAGATTTAATTCCATATTTGTTTAAGTGAATTATTATGTGATTTACTCATAAACTATAATAGCCTGTTCCTACCAGATTCTCATATTACTCCATTTCTATTTCTCCATTGACTTGTGTTAACTCACTTGAAGGCAGGTTCTCTGCTGAAGTTTTAAAGTATAAAATCTCCCTGAAGATTGTTCTTCCTCTGGATAAAGCAGCGATATTTAATAAAACTGCAACCGTAGCCCTACTAACTCAAAACTAGTGTACGACCTTAGCTGATTGGATATGTTAAATATTAGTCCGGAGAAAACCTGTGAATATATTTGAAAAAACCCACCATTCTCGCACGTCATCGTGATTATTAAATACACATGAAGACTTTTATTTTTGAAGGCTGTAAAAGGCCAGTCGACTATTTGATACTAGTCGTGGCACCTGCGCAGCATGTATAGTGAATGGACGGGTTTACAGTACGGCCCTTAACTTTAAGTATTCTTATCCATCCGTAACTATTACCACACCAGTCCTCTGCCTCGCCTCTCCACACTAGAGGAAAAAAAAAAATCAAAGAGGGTATTAGGCAGCAGGGTTATTCCCGACACTTTGCTGGAGGCTGGCGTTAATCTGTGCGTTTTGGAGAAACGAGGTTAGTTAAGCATTTTAATGGCCCTAGCCCTGTGATAATTAGGCCTGCCCTGGAGGGAGCTCCAGTTGAGCCACTTGGGCCTTGAAATGGAGCCAGGGAACTAAAGCCCTGCACGCACACAATGATCCTGAACTAATTCCCTGAGTAAATATTTTCTCCCGCTCCCTCCACAGCCTCTTTCTCTTTAAAGTTGTAAAAGGCCTGTTTCCTTTTTCTCTCACACTCACTTTTTTTTTTCTCCCGCTCTTCCCTCTATCCTCCCTCCCTCTGTAGATATTTTTAGAAGGGGCGACTTAGGGCACTTTTTACAGAGATTTTATTCCATTCTGTTTCTTTTTTTTTCTTTCTTTCCTGAGAGTGCCATTGTGTCGTTATTTCATGGTGTCCTCCTGCATGTTTTTCTACCACTTTGAGAATGAGGAGGGTGGGGGGGGGCTCTGTTGTGTGTTGTCTTGACTGGCGTGACCCTTGACCCCTCGGTCCCTCTGACTGACTGATCCCAGCGTCCTGAAGGGGATAGGAAATCTCCAAACATTGCGCGTAGCCGCCCCTTCCTGTCTGCAAGCGGGGCTCCCACAACACCAGGAGAACCCCCCCGAGCTGCATCCGCTATTGTTCCCCCGCACAAAAGACATACATCACATTAAAAGTCCCCCTGTACCGACATGAACTCGCGTTAGTCTTTGTCAACAGCCGCTCCAAAAAGAAAAGCAGCGGCTGTGACAATTAAATATGAAAAAAAAAATAGAAATATTCATGAGTGCCGGAGAATACATCCCATTAATGTCAAATAAATGCACAATTCCTGATTTGTTTTTGAATGAAGGTGGCAGTTCTTTTTTTTTTTTTCCTTCAGATATGGACTGAATGCAATCCTGCCATTAAGTTGTCAATCTCCAAGTTTTGTGTCTGGGTGATAAAGTTCGCTGGCTTTCAAAGTGGTTGTTTGGAGGATGTTTTGACTGACACGTGGCCCTCCAGCAACAGAAGTCAGTGTCCCGCTTTCCCAGGGACACTACTTGTTTGGCTCAGGGAACCTTTGTGAAAAGTATCTTCATCTCGCCGCTGCTCAGTCAGCCCATTTCTCCAGGCCACAGTGTCAGGCATCATTTATCTCTGACAGTGAAGCTGTCTAAGAGCGTGTGTGTGTGTGTGTCTGTCTGCGTGTGTGTGTGTGTGTTGTGTTTGTATGGACGTGCGCGCCTCGAGATCTTCCTGCGTCGCGTGTCATATGGGTGTCCCAAGGACGAGCCGCGGAGCGGGGGGAATGAGCGGGGAAAGATGAATGTTTCCTGAACACAGGAGGGGCGCCATTAAAGCTACCTGTGTGCCTTGATTGATTTGCCGAATCGCGGCGGCCGGATGTTAACATAAAAACCCGCAAATGGCTCCGATTTAAATATGGTACTTATCAACACACCACAGTCCATCAACGCAAAAAAAAAGAAAATCCCCTGCAAGAGTTAATTTAACCCAAGCAGCGTAATTTTTCATTATACAGTAATTAGGTGATATTAATTGCAAAACATCTGTTAACTTAGCTGACGTGTGACGGCTGCCAGGCTGAGTAATGTGGGCACGCCGGCTCAACGCCACGGCACTGCCGCGCTCATTCTCACCTTTTGCAGCACGAGGTAGAGTTTTAATAAACAACCTGAAGTACCCAGGATAGCTTTTTTTCTTGACGAAGATGCTCCCACCTCATCCCCGGCATATTAGCTTTAACCCTCTGCCTCGCGCATCCTCCCTTTGTCCTCTGCCTCCTCTTCAATCCCCTTGTGTTGCTCGGCCTGTCCTCCGCAGCCCGCCCCTTTGTCCTGTCTCAAGGCCACGGCCAGGCGCGGGCCCGGGCCCGTGCTCCTGGCAGCCGCTGACCCTTTGTGCCACCTTTATCACAGGCTTCTTCACCGTGGGCTACTTAACCAGCGCGCTAACTGCAGGTCCTGCGGGTCTCTGTGATTGTGCTCTGCATTGAGCAGAGAGATGAGGATTAACACCGACACTCGATAAAGGGGTCAGAGGTGTGCAGTGATTATTTGTGTGTGTGTGTGTGTGTGTGTGTGTGTGTGTGTGTTACAAAATGAGAGAGTGTAAAAGAGACAGAGAGAGAGAGAGAGTGTGTGTGTTTAGGGTATAAGCCTGTGTGTGTGTGTATATGTGTGTGTGTGGCTCTCACAGGGTAGAGGATGAAGCAGGTGGAGGGGCGGGGGGGTGGGGACATGGCTGCAAGGTTGAGGTGAAATAGATGGATAAGGTTAGCTGAGTTATCAGACAGAAGCATCACAATCAAGCTGTCAGCTCAATGCCTCCCTCTCTCTGCTCTCTCCCTCGTTTTTGATAAACAGAGGAATAGGATTACAATTTGGACTGGTCCCGGGGCAGCGAGGAAGCCTGCCCTGCCTTTCAGCTGCATTCTCTGCTGTATGAAAGGAGCACAAGAAAGGCACAAATCTGCCAGACAGGGGGGGGGGGGGTGATCCTGGCGGAAGAGCACAGAGGGGCATTTTGCCAAACAACGGGGTTCGGAGGTGGGCTTTTATTAGGGAAAACAAATCCCAATCACAGTTATTATTTATTGTCATCATAATTTTGGTTTTGCCGTTTGCAACTGCTGCTGAAGATTGACACACAATTACAAGACGCACCCCCCCCCCCACACACACACACGCTATTCCCATCCAGCCCTTGATGAAGATTCTGTGGGTCAAAGATTACACTTTGACATATAAAATATGCATCTCATAAAATATACCTGCCCGACAGCATGTCCAAATGTTTAAAGTAGCTCCTCCTCAGCCAGCTACATCATTAATGCTGCTCTCACATCAATGCATCACTCATATTGATAATAATAGTTTTGCTATTCACTATTCAATGTTCTATATTTACTATTGATGCTGCGTACCCTTTTATTTTAGAAAAATGTGCATAACGTGCTTATATGTATGTAGCTGCTAACCATTAGTTGTCAACTATTACATTAATGCAACTATTTTGACAATTGATGATTTGGTTTGTGTCTTTTTACAGACATTTTAGGTTGCATCTTTAGTTTGGGGAAAAAGTCATTCTACACCATTTTAAGGATCAAACAACTACAAATAACTAGTATACATAGATAGCTCAAAGTAAGAGAATGAGCTTTTACTACATAAAAAAGGTCATGATAAAAAATGAGGATTGAAGTTCAAAAGGGAAACCGTCCCGTACATTAATTGCCATGATATGTCAGTATAATTAGACGGCATTGTCCATTATTTTCTAAAAGTAACAGACACTATTCCTGTGATGGAAACACAAAAGCCGTGTTGTGGTTGTTTTGTCTACTTTGTTAAGAACACAAAAGGCTCGCTGTTCCTCCCGTCCCCCCGCCGAGCGATTGGAGAGATTTTTTTTTCTTTTTTAAATCTGCGGAGAGCGTAGAAATAATGTTGGGACAGCGACCAGAGCAGCAGGGCAATTAAGACAAATTAATTATGGCGGCGGGGGTGGGTGGGGGTGGGGGTGGGGGGACGTGCGAGCAGGGCCCAGCTAAAAGCGTGAACTCACAGAGGTGTCGGAGCCACATATAAGGGATGCGGGAGAAAGCGGCTGTGACGCCGGCGCGTTTGCTATCTCATTATCTACAAGAGAGGGAGAAGAAAAAAACTTTGTGACCCCCGCCGTAAAGAGACCCCGGTCTTCTACTGTAGTCACAGACAGAGCGGCGGGCTGCTGTTCCGCTGGGCCAATGCATGCATGGCTGAGTAGAAATTAAACGTGTGCTCCCGCTCCCTCGGCCCGAAAAAAAAGAAAAAGAAAAGACGATCACTTCGCAGTCACTGACCCGTTTTCTTTCTTCTCATCTACATGTACATAAATTCCCCCTTTTTTTCCCTCCGCTTAGAATTGGTCACTGAAATATCTATTATTCTCCCCTTGTTCCCTTGCCATTTTTTTGGCTGTGGTGTCCAGGGAGCTGGGTGACCTTCTTCTTCTTTTTTTTTTTTCCTGCCTCGGTCGGCAGCAGAAAATCTCATAAGCGCCATCGGTTTCTGGGACACTGAAACTCACTAAAAGTTCCAACTATTAGTCTGGTCACATCCATTTCAGTATTTTTAACAGCTATTTCTTCAATCTGTTGGTGAACACCTGCATTTATACATGAGCTTAATTTTGCAGCTTTACTTTATCAAGCAAAGCTGCAACGATCCATTGATTAGCTGCCAACTGTTACATTAATGTGATAATCAATAATCGATTTGAGTCACTTTGAAGAAGAAAATGTCCAAATTCAGCTTTGATAATCTTCATTAGAATCTGTTTATTGTGTTAAATTATGCAAGTTGTTGTTTTTACAATTGGAAATTAAATATATGAAATATTAGGTAAACACAACTGTTCTAAATTACAGCTGCAGCAATTACTAATTATTTAATTGCCACCACTTACAATAGTAATTAATTAATTGATTAATTGATTTTCTAATTTTCTGGTTGCACCTTCTCAGATTGAATTATTTCTGATAAACTTTTGGACAAAATAAAGACATTTTAGGTTTACTTTTTAGCTTTGGAACATTTTTGAACCAAATCGCCAATTGTTTAATTGTGGTAGTATAGTGTAGTTACAATAATTGATAATGTTTTCAAGTATGCCAACAAATTAATTAGCATCCTAGCAGCAGGTCTAGACCATCATATGCATGCGTCCCTTTGTTTTTAAGAAGTGAAAACTTGTTTGGCAGCGCTAACTCAAGGAGCGGTGACAATGGCGTCGTTCAAATAGGATCAGGAACGGGAAGAGAATCAGGAAACATCTCGTCATAAGCTCAGGCAACAAGTGACAACATCCCCAAAAACCTGAATGAGCAGAGACACTGACACAGATCCGCGCTGCATTCTTTTGTACAAACCAAATCCCTCTTTTCCTCCTTTCTCAGCCATAATATGGCTTCCAAGCAAGGTCCAGCCAGAAATCTTGCGGCATGGCCGTGAAATAAAAGGAAGTGCTGCCATGCCTGACTATGCCAGTGAATAAAGCCAAAGCAAATTGCTTAGGGAGAGTTTGGTCCAATTGGACGCCATCCCTTGGTATGTAATTCCCATGGCACGTCGTTGGCAATGGCGTCGCACGCCTCAATCAGGTGCGGGGGCCTGGAGGAGGCCCCGCTCATTTGCATGTCCAAGTATGAGGGGAATTCCTTCTTAGGAAGGAGCCAGGCTTTGATGTGGGCATTCCCACTTGGATTACAGGACTAAAATAGACAGTAATGGATCAGTGAAGTCATTCATCACCAGCGTGCGGTTTGCCCAGTCCTCCTTCACCTCCTAAACCACGCTTGGCTTCAAAGAGAGCTGTCCATTGAGCTCCTTTTGCCAGGGCACCCACTGTAGATGAGGGTGATGTAAATGAGCCAGGAAGTGATGACATTCATTCGAGATTGGCTTAATGATCCATCACTGTCGAAAAGGTCACTTTCCCATGGTGTTGACAGAAGTGGAACGAACGCCTAAAATTGCTTGACTGGAAAAGTGAGGATTTATGTGTCATTATGTGTCCGTTAATGCTTCTCGGAAGTTCATGTGTATATTTTATTAATTTAAATAATGTTTTAGAAATAGAGGACCAACTTTATGCTGTAAATTGCAGGTTCCCCAATGACAATTAGAAAATCACCTCAAAAATAATTTAATAGTAATTGATAAAAAGTAGTATAATATATAGAAGAAGAAGTCTTTGGACCATGTGTCCACATTCATCCACAATTCAGTCTTCACAAAACTGAAGATGAAGTCCAACAATGAGTGTAACCTCCTTAGAGGCAGCCGCCATGCACATATTGTCCATAACACTATTAAATGTTCCCTGCATAAGCTCTCAGTAGATAAGTGGAAAATATTGTCCTGAAGGTGCATGGTTTCCTTTTCATCTCTGGTAACTCCCTCAAGGAGTTTTGTATCTTTTGTCCAGAGGTTGAAAGAAGGAGGAGGGGGGGCTGAGGAGGATCTCGGTCTGTAAAAACGTCCTGTCCGGTTTTTAAGGAGGTGGTCAAGATGCTGGAGAGGTATGACGCCATGTATGAAGAGTAACTCAGAGAAGATATGATAAATATATATGATGAATAGACTGAACAAAAGTTTCAGCGTGGTTCAACGTCCATTCACCTGCAGACACGTTAATTGACAGCTTGAACATCTCCAGGGGGAAATGATTTCTGGGTGGTTCTCCAGAGGTTATTCGTCCTAAATGTGCAGAGATGAAATAGCCAAACCAGTCTGAATGAAGAGATTTTGGAATATCCTGAGTTGTCTTAGCTTTACAGCCATTAGTAATTGGCTTCTCTTGTGACGTCAGAAGCAGAAATCAATATTAAGTGTCCTTGCTGTTTCTCTGACTGACCCCAGAGGAGTTTCCTTTTGTTTTGGCACTGACCAAAGAAAATTCTTGAATGATAATCTGTTACATGTTAATTCTATTACTTAACAAATGAAAAACTGATCGAATTTATGTTTATGTCTTATTACAGATCAGCTACAGATCCATACTAGGCCTCTGAAACAGACACGCAGAGCTTCTATTTTTGCCGGATTATTTGGTTTATTTGGTTATTGCGGATCGTGTTTTTGAAGTACTATTTACCTTGAAAACGTCTTAAAGGGTGGCGCCAGACCTAAAGTCATGGTTTCCGGTTTTATTTCACCCCACTTTACCATGGATGAGGAACCAGCAGAGGCAGTTCAACAGGTCAGCGCCAAGTTGTTTTACTGATTGGATGTGATTATATATATAGAAAATCGTTCGCATGTATATCACACGATGGAATTCGGACGTTACACATACAAATTTTTCACTCTTTCAGTAAAAGATGTATCTGAAGACAACATAAACATGACCTATCCCTACCATATATTGGTCATCACTAATTTGTGTGTCCATACTGAAAGTGTGTAAAGAGCAGAATTGCGCCATAGTTGCACAGCTGAGTGTATCTCACCCTAACAGGTAAACTGAGAGAGGACAGTTGCAGAAGAATGAAGGAGAAGGGGAGACATGGGAATAAAAAGATAAACAGTTTGACCTTCTGTTTCTGCCAATTTCCAGTGGTCGCCCCCCCCCCCCTTTCCTTAGCCTTCTCTTTTCCTCTCTCGCCCTCAGCCCTGTGTCGGACGAATCCTTTTTGGAGGGATAAATAGCACTGCTGCGCTTTGATAGCCCCAGTCCCAAACAGCAGCTACTGATAAATAAAAGGAACTTTCTCCATTTATCTCTGTGAGAAAGAAGTTCCTATTAGGGTCCCCATAGCCACGGGGCCTTTCCCTCCTTCACTGCACAGCTTTGTAGATTGCCCGCTTGGTTTAAGGTGCTATTGAGTGCTCACCAGGACAATTACATGCCAGGACCCCCCTCCGGAAATGTCCCTCCCCTCCACTTCCCTCACCCGTCCTGTACCTCTGTGCCAGTGTTGCACGAGATGCTATCCTCGATAGGGCTGGATGGGAATAGCGTGTGTGTGTGTGGGGGGGGGGTGCGTCTTGTAATTGTGTGTGTGTGTGTGTGTGTGTGTGAGCTCCCTGCTGGAAGTGGGGACAGAGGGGGTAGAGTGATAATGGCCCTCTGAATGGTATGGAATAAAGTATCATTGCTTAGTGCCTGGAGTCAGACAGAGATGCTAATGCAAATGGTTTTTTACCCCCACCTTTCTGTCTGGTATAATGATAGCCCCACAAACAGTATGTATGAAGACACAGAGCAAGGAGCTATATAAATAAAAATAGCGCACGCCTCAGTGAAAATGACTTTTTGTTGCCTTCAGGGAACTTAAGACACACCTTTACACTTCCCCTCAGGGCCTCCTCTATTTCCTACTTCTCTTGATATATTTTTTTTTTTATCATTTGATAACATATAAAGTAAAGATTTCTGCGAGGAGCAATATAGCAGCGAGGGAAAGAAAAAAAAAAAAAAAAAAAGAATCGGGCTGGGTGTTAGAAAGACTTGGCCCCAGACCGGGCATGTCAATCTCATTTTCCAAAAGCCTCAAAAAAAAAAAAAAAATCAAGGTGTTTTCAACACATCAAAAAAAAAAACGCGATGTGTGTGTGTGTGTGTGTGTGTGTGTATTGGTTATCGGGTGCATGAGTCCAAGGCTTCACCTTGAGAAGATACTGATATTTCCCAGCTTATTGTTGAATCATAAACAGCCAATTGGATGACACCGGTGTGCTTTTTTTTTTTTTTTTCCTCAAACGAGGCGTCTCGCCGGATGAATGGTCGCACGACGGGGGGGGGTAAAAAAAAAGAGTTGAAGCTATTGTTTGTTTTTTACAGCTGGAAAGCATGTGTCTCTGAGAGGAAGCGGAGAAGAAGAAGAAGAAGAAGGAGAAGGAGAAAGAGGGGGCGTCTGGTGGTGTTGGTGGGGGGGCAGTGCCATAAATCTCTGACCACAGAGGGCTGAGGCTGATCCAGGATCTCAGATCCTACAGAACCACACTATCAGTGCGAGGACAGCCTCCGCGTTCATCTCCGCCGATGCATCATCGGGACGCGCAGCGAGAGAAGAGACGGACGCCTCCCGCCAGAGGAGGAGTTCACGGACACGTGGGGTCGGGGGGTCGGGGGGTTGGGGGGGGACCCGCCGCAGAGAGGGTTCCAGAAGACAGGCAGTCTGAGAACTGATAGAGGGGGCAGCGCTAATCAAGGAGCCTGCAGGCCCGCGCCGCTTCATGCTCGGGCCCCCGCTACCACGTCCCCGCTCCTCCGTCTACTCCATTTACTCTGTTTTTTTTTCTTCTTCGCTCTCGGAGCCTAAGCTCCTTTTATTTCATGGTGTCAGTTTTCAAAGGCTCGTCTTTTGTCTTTGCGGAAAAAAAAGCCGCGGCGACTTAGCCGCCCATTTGTGGAGTGGACTTATTGTTGAATTGTTGAAAATTGCCTCTTGTACTCCAAACACTGGCTAAGTCTTCCGGCGAAACAAAACACATAATGATATCGTTCATTATTAGAATCGGCTGCGTGTTTGCTATCAATAAGAAAGTATTGGGAGCGCGCCGCTCGGGCCGGAGGATGAAACGCGCGGCTTTTCCGCTTCCGTTGAAGGCCAAAATAGTAACTGTGCTCCTTCTGACAGCCGGGGCAGCCTTATATAAACGCTATAAATGGTCACCCCCTTTACACAATGCCTTTGTAATATATCATTTGGCTTCACAGTGGCCTAATATCTGGGTAAAGTTTCATAAGGGTACCTTTTGGCAGCCTGAGCTAAGTGGTCTTAGCTGCCTGTGATAGGCCTGTGTGCTGAGCAGGTTCTGGAGATAGCGGCTCTCTGGTGGCACGGCTTCTCTCATAGGTCCCTCCCTGGCAGAAAGCAAAAGAAAGGGAATAAAGAGGGGCTGGGAGAGAAAGGAAGGAGGCAGGAGGGAATTGACACAGAGCTTGGCGAAGAGCCAGAGCCGGCCTCCTCGCGTCTAATGTACGAACGGGGATTTATTTAAACAGTGAGAAGAGAGGACAGCTTCACAGTGCCAGATTAATTCCGCTTTTTATTCAGAAAATAAAAGAGACTTTGAATTATTAAGAGATAGCGGGATTAGAGGCCTCTCTTTCCAACCCCAATCTACACTCCTTTTAATTTCCACTTTATTAGAATTCTTTTTGAAGTATTTTAGTGTGGACAAAAGGAGAAGAAGAGAGAGAAAGCAGAAAATATTAAATATCAGTTAAACTGCATTAAACATAAGCCCAAGCCTCCGTTTTTTCTCTCTCTCTCTCTTTCTCTTTCTCTCTCCTTCTCTCCCTCCCTCCACAGTCATATTGATCCCACTCTTTCACTTCTCAATTATCAACTTTTATTGTAGGTTCAGCCAAGTGCAGAGGCCGATTTTGAAATGAAACGGCTTCTATCTTCTATTCATCCTCGGGGCTACGGGGCTGTGGTGGGGTTTCTCGCTCCCGCACACTCTCTCTTCACTTCACTTCCTTAAACCCCACTCAAAATGTGTCAGCGAGGGCGATTGTGTCGCACTCGGCAAGAAGAGGAGGAGGAGGAGGAGGAGGAGGAAGGAGCCAAGGAGGCAGGCAGGGAGGCTGCCGTCTCCTCGGCTGGGGTCAGCGCGGGGGGTCCACGGGGATCAACAGGCACGGGTCAAACTGTCTTAGGTGAAGTGGGCTCTGGTGGACGAGGACAGCCATATTTTTTCAAGGAAAAAAATAAAAAATAATAATAATAGCAGCCAAACGCCATCTTTCCTGCTAGCATCTTCGGCTGCTATGCTACATTTTCAGTCGCTCTCTGTTTACTTAATATGCACTTCATGCTATATTTGCTTCTTAGCTCCCCATCTGGGGAAAGGCTTGCCCTCACATTACTGGCGAGCCGAGCGGTGCAGCATTGTGCCCTCCACAAATCTCAGCAGCCATAGGAATTTGATTGTGCCGGAGGATTCTCTCTGTCAGACAACCAGTCCATAATCTCTGGCAATTCTTTGTGCAGGAGGATTACCACTGAAAGTGTTACCACATATTTACAACTACTCCACCAACTCTCAACAGGCTCTCCTGCATCCAGCCCAGCCACAGCTAAGCCCACGGTTAACATAGGAAATCAAGCTGAGATTTAGGACATCTCTCTCCTAAATCTAAGTGTGCGCTGTGTATCTGTACAAATAATAAGGAGCGGGGGCTTTTTTTTTTTTTTTTTTTTTTTTTCCCTTCCACTGTCGAGTCTAGCGCAGATTTAACCTGAAGGATTACCTGTGTTAAAAGAAGAAGGAATAAAAAAGAAAGAAAAAAAACACATCTGTTTATGTGTAAAGCTCTTGACATCCGTCCTCCCTGGGGGGAACAGATCAGTCGCCCCACGGTAAACACGGAGCCATTCATGTGAAAATGATCTCTCTGTAATTAACATTACAGGTTTACACAGGAGTAAATTGGAAGAGATGACGCAGTGTAGTTTTTTTTATTTTAAATGGTTCTTTTTCCTTCTTCAGAGGTCATAATAACCTATAATTATGATAAATAATTAAACATAATTTACAATAACAGAAACTTACAGTGTTACAACCGTACTACGTGTGTGCCAGTTCCGTTGGCGCGTCCCCAGTCGTAAAGCGACGCGGCCGGGTCAAGGGGCCGTTTCAGCGGGTCCCCCTCTTTAGCATCTGTGTCTTATCGCTCCATCAGAGCCCAAGTGTTTCATTCAGAGGCTGACTAGATAGGCCTTGTGTCAGGCTGTTGTTATTGAAATAAACTGGGCCTGCGCTGCCACCCTGGCCTACCCCCCTCTTGCCCCTGTCTATTCTGAACAAGTGTATCTTCAGAAACACGCCAGCTTGTTATGGTAATGACCTGCATGCCCCCCCCCCCCACCCCTTTACCCTGTGTGTGTTTATGTGTGTGTGTGTGTGTGTGCATGGTGAGGAGGTGTGGCTATGCTTTTTTGGGGGGTTTAAAGGGGACAAACCCATTGAGATGTACAGGCTTGTTACAACAAAACAAGGCTTGAATATCAAATCTAATATATATGAACAGTGTAATATACATTTTTGTTTTTTTTAGTTTTAGTTTTTTTGTGTTTTTAATACTGGACGCTAAACACAAGAGTAGGTCGTATGGAAGCTTGTAAATAGTTTTTGTGCATATGTATATATTTATATATATAAACTCTATATGTATATGTTTTTACACAAATATGCAACCTGAAATCTCTTCATACCGCCGCCGAATCCTCTTAAACATACACGCAGACGCGCGCACAAACCAAACTATTATGTCAGTTAGACTGGTGGCACATGTGAGATCTTATTTCCGTCATTACAAAAATGCTGGGCACAAACTGACAAGCATAACCTAAGCACTAAATGGAAATCATCCAATATCTGATGCTAACAACAGCATACAGTAGGGGGAAAAGTGTCGCTTCTTTGACAAGAGAAATCCCTGGCAAATAATCCGCTGGAAATGTTGGAGTTTGGGGGTCTGTGTGTGTGTGTGTGTGTGTGTGTGTGTGTGTGTGTGTGTGTGTGTGTGTGTGTGTGTGTGTGTGTGTAACGACTGCAACTGCGGCTGGGGCAGGAAGAATATTCCTCACACAGCCTGTTCCAGCTGTACTGAGCGGCTATAATTAAAATAGCAATGGATTCAACCCCCGGACAGGAGCCTCTCTAAAAGCCAATTGTATGTAGATAACATTTAAAAAAAAAAAAAAAAGAGAGAGAGAATTGTGTGCAAAAAAGAAATAAGCACAGAACAATATCAAAACTTGTGTGTTGAAAGAATGATGATAAGGATCATCTATTTAAACAAACCTAATGCTTGACTGCCTGTTGTGAGCTACATTTCATACATAAAATATGTTCTGTCACTGATATTGCCCCTTATCTACGGGAAGAGAGGCAGACGAAATTTGCAGCCTGTGTGCAAGCAATGGGCTGTTTGTGGGGAGTGATAGAGGCCCAGAGCTGGAGATGCACGGCAGATAGCATCTGTCTGTCTGTCAAGCGTGCAGGCGGGCTGGAGCGGCGGGGGGAAACACAGCGTGGGGATAGGGGGGTGAGTGGATGGCGTGGACCAACGGACCAAAAGGCCCTGCCTCCTGAGGAAATAAGGTGACTCCCAACACGCCGCCCACCCCACATCATACAAACCCCGTCAAATGCCAGCTCACTTGTAGGATATTCCCCAGTGGGCCGCGACAACAAAGAGGGGAGCGTAGACAATACGCAGGCTGCCAGCGCAGCGGCGGCGGCGTGCCTGGATGTTTTTTTTTTTTTTTTTTTGGGGGGGGGTGCATAACAGCAGCGGGGGCCACAGGTCAGGTTAAGTTGAGTCGGGAGGTTGCCGGAACAGGAAAGGCGATCGTTGCTCGTCTTTGGACGTTTTTTTTTCTTCTCCTTCTTTTTATTCCGTTGTGATCCAATCAGAGCTTGGCCTTTATCGTGCTGACTCCCCCCCCCCACCCAACCACCACCACCACATTATGTCGCTGACCTTGGTGTTAGAAGAGTGCTCATGATGAATTAGCCCAGTGAACCGAGAATAGACCAGCGCAGCAGAGTCAAGGCTGCGGCAGCCCCCGGGGCAGATACTGTTAGTAGCAGTAGGACATTTCATATTACAGAAGCATTAGGAGGGCAGACGACGGGTGAGACGGCCAAGAATCCGCTCTTTCTGCCTTATGTCCATTGTTTGATGTTTGGCACGGACTTATATGTAAAGTACGTGAGAGGGCAGCATATGCATAAGTATGCATTTGCTGATCTTTTCCTACCTGGCCTGCGTAAACCGGGCTGGATATTTAAACAGGATTATCTGTCGGAATAAGGTCTGAGATGCAAGATGCTACCGTGCTGAAAAATTCCATTTGTCAGATCACTGGCTTTCATGAATACTTAAGAATGGCGGGGAGGGGGCAGGGATCAGCCGCCGAGTACCCCAGACTAATTACACTTGTAGAACACAGTGAGGCATATGAAAAATAAATATATGCACTTAATTTAAAGAAAAGGGAGCTCTTTAAAGCCAAATATGGCGTACATTTGGAGGATTGTGGCCGCCCGTGATAGCCGCGGAGGTGAATGGCGGAGCAGGGGGGGATTACCAGGCGATGTTACGTCGCAGATGATTGACCTGAAGATGAACACTGCTCCACTTCCTTCGAGCTGTTTGCACATGGCTATTAGCAGAACTCAGCTGAGGAATGAGCCTGATGGCATATCACACTTGGATTTGTGAACAAGTGGAGTGTGGAAACTTGAAAAAAAAAATCATTGTGCGAAATCTCTTATGGGCTACTATTGTTATTGGTTATTGTCGAGTTAATTTGTGGAGAAAGTGCACTATTGTCTATCGGACACAAACTGATCATTGTGCACCTGCTCGCTTGCAAGAATTCATTTTTCTTACCCTGGGTGACATTGTTTGTTAACATTCCTGTCCTTTTGTTCATGTCCAGGTCCAGCCGTGAAAAAGGCAGCCTGCCACATGAAAGTTGCGGCGGCAGCTGCTCAATACATCAGTACGCATTGATTAGACCTTGCAATGACATTCATACATTCTACACAACATGTTTGAGGACCTTAAACTTCAAGGGGGAAAAAAGCCCTTTAAGATTATTAAGATCAGATATGACAGTAATGCAAACAACTGCCTTAAAAATCAATGGCATACCTAAGCTCCAGTGAGTAATTATTTCTGTGATTAGTATTGATCAGGAGCGCAGTTGTGTCAAGTTTCCATTTTATTGGTAGAACAGTGCTGAGACACCTGACACAGTGCTGTGTGTGTGTGTGTGTGTGTGTGTGTGTGTCTACACATAAAATTCAATCATAAAGCGTAGGTATGGAGGCCTTTTCTGCAGATTTAAATCCACACAAGTTAGTTTTCTCCTTTGCTGTACACTTTTACATAAATGAGAGACCAGTTAGAACATTTATGTTCCACGTGTGAATTGTTCCGTCAGGATGGATGGTGACTGTATGTGGGTGTCAAAGCACTGGGAAGTGAAAAAAAAACTGACATGTGGTGTAAAAACATGCATTAGTCATGGAAAGCGAAGGAATCTGCAAGGTGGTTGTTCAAACATGATCGGCTTTTTGTAGAACATGTGTAATGTGTTTTTATTCTCTGTTCAAATAGAAGTGTTTAGGAAAAAAAAGTTTAGTTTGGGTTAAATGTTACAGCCAGGTAACATCAGCTCTTGTCAAGTCAAGGAGGTAAAAATGAGAATATTAACCCAATGGGGAATAAAGTTTGTAGAGTTTGTATATAAGTCTTCCATTTACTTTTATTAAGCCTTAAATTATGCATAATCTTGGATGTACTCACTTTGAGTGACAGAAGGCTAGCTGCTACCTGTCTGTAAGGCACCGCTCCTCCCCAGCTCCACAATCTTCCAAAAATGGCCACTTTTGGCTCGAAAAAACTGAGATGGATGCAGCCATGGTGGTAAATTGAGGCCTTCAGAACAGGAGACCACGAACCAATAGGTGACAAGCTACGTCCATACGGTCTGTGACACAAACTTGCATTCACATTAACTTTTTTAATATGCCAACAAATTTTTAATCCGAATTCATCTGATGTGTATGTGAGGTCTCAGCTGATATAAATACCTGACATATGACAAATGTGAACTTCATGTTGGCACTAGAGGAAAAAAAACATTCAGATTCATCTCAAAGAAAGCACGAATAATTATAGGAGTACTTGACTTCCTGACTGGGTCTCAAATGAAACGATCAATCAGTCAAGATTTTGAAGATAGTGTTAGAAATATGGAATGTTATGGAAGTTAATTTAGGCGATTTGGTTAAAACTGAAATGTATTGCAGATCAGTAGCATAACAACCATCTTTAGGACACAGTTTGCTTCAAATGTTTTCATATTATTTATTTTTGTCATCGAGTTGGACGAACCAGGATTTGCTCAATTCTAGCTTTGTGATTTTAGTTTTGTATTATCATTATCTTCCACTCTTATAGGTTTAAAACACTCATTTTTCATCCACCATTTTCCTCCGTGGTTACACTGAAGGGAAAAGAGCCTGAGATCAGTAAGACAAGTGAGTGATCTATAGTTTTCCCTGAGACAGATTGTCTGGAAGGTTGCAGAGATTAGTCACATCTGGGGCTTTTAAGAATGCTGCAAATTGTGGCCTTTCTTTAACGCGGCTGATAAGGCATTAAATGAAGGGAGCTGCCTTATCAGCCCGCTGCTACCCATAAATCACAATTGCCTGCTCCCCTCCTGTACCCCTGGTGGTTTCTATCTGCATCCTGGGGCTGGCAAGATCCCACCATCACCGCCACTACCGCCGCCACATCACACAATAATCACACTATTTGCCTCCTAATTCACCCTCTGCAGACAGTGCATTAGAAGCATTCTTCCATTATGTTCCGCACTCTGTCAGCCTCGCTTTCTGTCCGTTCCTCTCTGCTTCTGCTGTCTGTCTTTTTCCTTGTGCATGCGTGTGTGTGTGTGCATGTGTGTGTGTGCATTCACCAGTCTTCAAACGGGGAATCATTCTTCCTGCGAGTGCTATCAGACTTTAATCCACAGAAAAACACTGACACTCCAGTACCAATTCACATGAATGGCATGCAGAAACTGCTTTTAATGGGATATTGTTCTCCTTTTGTCTCATTCAAACCAAAAGGAAAAGAGAGGGGATAGCATGAGCTTTAATGAGCTTGTGTAAGTGACTCACAATTAATTCTTTCTTTCTTTCTTCCACGCGATAATTATATGGCGCTGACAGTCATTTTGTTGTGCTTGCCTGAGCTCAGGAATGACTTTAAATAGAACTTGGAAATATTGACAATCCATCCCGGGAACAATTTAACACTAAGAATTGATGTTACAATTGTGTTTGATAGGTGAGGCAGAAAGCAAATGGAGAAACTGATGCACCAACCTTGTTACACCAGCACGGGTTGAACTCATCAGACCAGTTCCTGAGGTGGAATACAGCTCGCTACTGTCTTCTCTTGTCTTTCTTTCTGCCAATGCCTCATCATTCCCACATCGGTGTGCAGCGTGCATCATGAGTATTGACTTTAAATGATAATGTCGTTGATGTTTTACATTTTTCATCATCAACAAACTCCCAGATGGAAAGTGAATTGATCCCTGTGATGAATATTATGTATATATCTAAAGCCTGATAGTGTATCTCATACCCAGTGACATGTTTCTTCATTATTATTATACCTCCCTGCTGCCCAATTTACTCACTAGAGCGACAAATGTGTATTAATCTGCTGCTGAAAATAGGCCCCAACAAATGCGCTGTTTACCCCTATTTGAGTCACTGGTGCCCAGCTGTTTTAATTATTTAATTTATGAGAGAGAGATTAAATATACAGAAAAAGTTCATGAAATTAAAGGTTGAATATGTAGAATATAAATAAAAGCTATATTTTAAAAATACATAATAATAACACATTGATTGTTAGTGTTTAGAGGGCACGGAATAGAAGTATAGTAGCTTTTCTGGAAAAAAAAATGATATGCAGTGTGAATTATTTAACTCAATTAAACAAACCCAGTGTATTTGGTGGTGAGCATACATATCCCAGGATGCTTTGTGTCTCAGACTCACGGTAGAGGAGGCCTCCTCTCTGCTTCTAACTAGGTCTGAGTTATTTATCCACCTCACAATTTAAAATTGGTGAGAACTAGTGAATCTGGGGTTGATTGCCACAGACTGTGGATAATAATAAAAAGTGTCATATTATGTGTCCAGTCTCATTTTTTTCTTATCAACCCCTTAAAAACATTGTGTTAATCCACCCCTAGTATTTTACAGATATTTTACATATAATAAATGGAAATAATAATTTCAGTATTTACATTTGATCCATTTGTTCCCAATAACATTAATAAAGTCCAGAAGAGCCACAAGATTAAATTATTGAATCCACTTTCAAGTTTGCAGAGTGCTTACCAGAAGTGGAAGTTTCTGGTATACATTCAACCAACCAGATTTAAAACTGCTTAATAGAGATTTGGTTGTTAATGATAAGCTTAATAAAAATTTTATGAACTTATTTGTCAAGGGCTTAAATGTTCACAAATGATAAATAAACCTGAGCTCTATGATATATGATATCATGCAATTACGCTTAAATTCTCATTCATAATATCCAGAATGTATGAATATACTCAATTTATTCCTCCCAATTCCTGAATTGTAAGATGTTTCTGTTTCATTCTAACTTCACTTTATCTGTATGTGAGTTTTTAGGTTTTCACATTATACATGTGTAAATTAATAAATGTAGAACACATTTTAACATATCATTGTAAAACCTAAAAGTACGTTTTGGTATATTTTAAAATCGCAAACATACAATATAATTTAGTTTAATTTGAATACAAATAAAGCACTGGTGATTGCAAATGGCAAAACAACATTCTTATATTCTTTAAATAAATACCTGTATATAATATAACCCTAGAAAAAACTAGAATGCTAGTCTAGAATTTAAATGCAAATCACTGTTGCGAGATCTGACATGTCCAGATTTTTCACAAGAAAAAAAAAATCAGAAGATACAAGAAAGATATTTCTACAAAATCACACCACTGCAAACAAAAAATGTGTCTTTCCGGCGAGCGAGGAGATAATGAGGGCGCACAAAAGCGGCTTTAAATTTTTATTTTAAAAATTCATCCTAATTAATGGGAGACCTTTCGGCGGCGGCCGCGCGTGCTTATCGCTGCGTACCTGTGTGGCAGGTGATAGAGGTGAGAGCCGAGGCAGCGGACGTGGCGGCTGCTGATGGAGCGGCTAAGCCCGAGGAGGCGGTAAAAGGCGTGGGCCCTGGCCTGTGTTGTGTTGCAGGAGACCTAACTGGAGACAGATTAAGGACTGTGCATTTATCTTTGCTTGTAAATGAGTGACTGGCCAGTGTTGTTACTGCCAGGCCAGGGTATTGGAACAAGAGGCTTAAGATGTTATCAGAGAATGCTGTGCCTGCAGGCACTCTGAAGATTATAAGGCATGGAAAAAGACAGTGGGAAAAGTGTTGACAAACAACCAGGGGTTATTAACATTAATTATATGCTAAGCTAACTCTCTCCCTGACCCATCAACACAAAGCTTACCGAACCTCCGGGGTGCAGCGTCCCTTTATCAAGGTCATAAGTCACGGGTTGGTTCTGACCGGGGCTCGGCGCTCCGTGTGTTAAATGGACAATGAGCATCAAGCACCCGGGCTCGTCTCGCTCTGTTTACAGCTGAGAAATGTCAACAGATGATTGTGTTACTTCCCTGATAGGATCAAAATCGTGTCATAGATACACCATGATGTTAGAACAACAGAGATGCAGGGCAGCGCTGCAAACAGCCTGCCAGGCTAATGACTTTTATCCAAATTAATCAGCATACAGGAGCTCAGTTCTGGTCAAAACAGCCAAATTAATTGAACTACAGTAATAAAATAGTTCATTTTGGATTATTGTGTCTTTTACTAACTAACTAAATTAATTACTTAACATATTGGCATCGTTCATTAACAGGTTATTGGCTAGGTAACATTTACAGATGACTCATTTTTGCTTACTATAAAAGAAAGAATCCTGTGGCCCTTATTTTAATGACGTAGTGTAAATCACAAAATATTAGACAGGGAGTTTTATTTGTTTAGATCACGTGACAGATCAGGTGTTTTTGAGACCAGGCTGCAGGTTGAGACAGGTGATTAATTCTTTAAAAACTGTTATTTCCCTCAAATTCTCGTATTAACCGAGTATGACAACTATATAACGTACATTTTACAGTGGTGTAACTGTAGTTAAATGTCACATGGCTGCTTTCTCCCAAGTTATAATCTGTCTATTTTACACCAGAAAGTTTTTTATTTCATGTCATACATTAATATACACATATTTTTTGTTTTGCTGTGATCACACTGTGATCATGTGACAAATCAAAATTGATCGCTAAAGATCGATAACTTTTTTATATCCAACAATAAGAAGAATCTGATGCATGTTATAATAATTAAACATGTAATGTTATGTAATCAAGAAGATGTGTCTCCTTCCTTTACATGTCGAGTTAAATACATGGAAACGATTTTTAATTCACCATTTACTTTTTTGCATTCTTTTGCCATGTCGAGTCAAACCAGATTTGTTTGCATAGCTCACAATCACAAATCACAGATCGGCCTCAGGGGGCTTTACAGGCTGCAAAGTGTTTCCCTTGTGCTTCGTAACACATGTCATGTGAGATTTAACCTTTTGGGACTAAACACAATATAGAGGCTGCACAAGAGGAATGTGTTTTCACCGTGACGGTCTTAGTAGGAAGACCTTATTATTCGATATGTCAACAGGACAGGGATGATGATTTATTGATGTAAAAAATGCCGCATGTTGTACCATAAGACACAAATTTGAGGACTCCATACTCATACTTGTCAAATTTAATCAGTCTTGCGACTTAACTTTAATTTGAATGTCTTAGGACTCGTGACTCACTTCGGGCTTGACAGCAGCAGTGACACCTCGACACCTGCTCTGACAATCTCCACTTCGCCTGCAGATAAATAAAATGCAGTGTTTTTTTTGTTTTTTTTCTTTCCAGTCCCACATCCACTCAGAACCAAAAGCCACCACCAGCCATTGCGACTCCGCTGTGAATGGAGATTACCTCCTGAAATCTCCTGTATCCCTCCTAGACACCACCCAGCTGCAGAGACAGTTACAAATTGGTATTTGGAAGACATGCTTCTGAAGATAATTAGCTTTACTTTCAAGGATTACACTGTCAACAACAAAACAAGGACTGCAATTTGCAAGACCTGAGGGTTGCAGATTGCAGGCGGAAAGACGACAACTTCAAACTTTGCACATTTAGAGATTGAAAAAAAAGGTTAAACTATGGTGATAGTTGCTTGATAAAGTCAGACTAATAGGGATTATTAGAAGACGTTGTAATGTAAAATAATATACCTGCATATACCTGAAGCTGCAGTTCATTCTTACAAATCAAGGATTGTTAACTTGATGTTTAGAATATTTTTTATAACATTGTACTAGTTGCTGCAAATTTAGGATTATATTTTATATTTAAGATTCTTTTTGTCATTTAATGTGCATTTAGTGAATAAATAATAAAACAAAAGGCACTAATGTCAATGTCACAATAATAGTTGTGGAGTTAATTAATTAGCTGGTTATCAAATGAAAAAAGTAATGTAGTTTCCTAATGCAGTTTCATCACAAGGCATGAGTTGTTTCAGCGTATTATATGTCCAGTATGATTTAAAGTCTCCTGCCACTCAAATATGTGTTTGACATTCACTGTGCAGAGTTTAACACTAGAAAGCAGTTTTCACAGTTCTGGAGAAAACCTCCAAAGCCTACCTGAGAAACTGAACCTTCTAGTCAAATACAAGACATCTTGTGTCCTACAGTAAAATGTTTGAAATTAAATATATTTGTATATTAGAGAGAAAGCAGAGCAACATTTAACTTGTTTATGGATAGTACATATAGTCCATGAAGTTCATATAGTCCACATACTCCATATAGTCTATGAAGTCCATGTAGTCCGTATAGTCTATAAAGTACATATAGTATATAAAGTCCATATACTCCATAAAGTCTATAGTCCATATAGTCTATAAAGTACAAATAGTCCATATACTCCATATACTCAATATAGTCTATAAAGTCCATATGGTCTATTAAATTCATATAGTCTATATAGTCTATAAAGAACATATAGTCTATAACGTCCATATAGTCTATAAAGTACATATAGTCTATATACTCCATATAGTCTATAAAGTCCATATAGTCTATAAAGTACATATAGTCCATATACTCCATATAGTCTATAGTCTATATAATCTCTAATATCCATATAGTCTATAACGTCCATATAGTCTATAACGTCCATATAGTCTATAACGTCCATATAGTCTATAAAGTCCATATAGTCTATTAAGTTCATATAGTCCATATAGTCCATATAGTCTATAGCCCATATAATCTCTAATGTCCATATAGTCTATAAAGTCCATATAGTCTATAAAGTCCATATAGTCTATTAAGTTCATATAGTCCATATACTCCATATAGTCTATAGTCTATATAATCTCTAATGTCCATATAGTCCATAAAGTCCATATAGTCTATAAAGTACATATAGTCCATATTCTCCATAAACTCCATATAATGACACAGGTGTCTATAAACATACTATTAGTTGAACATGCTATGGGCAAGAAGACAGAAGTAATATGAGAAATATATAAAACATGTTGTCATTTTTTTGGCAAATATAGTTGAGTAAGTAAAAAATGTAATCTGAAAGGATTACAAATATTTTTTCATTGCAGATTGGAAGTGAGCTTCAGCATAGCCTGCAATATCTACCCATGATGCAATTTTTTAACACAAACATAATAATAATAATAATAATAATAATAATAATAATAATAATAATAATAATAATAATAATAATAATAATAATAATATATGTTATTCTTCACCTTCAGAGCCAGAATTTGTTCTTTTGTTTGTTTTTAAGATTCTAATAAAGCTTAAATAGTGAAATATATATCGAACAAACTCTTTTTCTCAATTTTCTCAATCCCACAATAAATCCAGGTCAGTCACACACCAATGACAATGGCACTACCTGACAACGAGACATTAAACAATATCAAAGCCTTCATGTCGCTGTACAGAAGCAGATTTTCAGAGACATTCTGAGGATGGAGGTATTCTGTGGGGATGGAGTGGCAGCAGAGAAGTGTGTGTGTGTGAGTCCCATGTCGGTGTTTGGGCTCCTGGGTTTCTGTCACAACGCCGGCTGACTTAAAACTGCAGGTAACGACAAGAAAAAATACAGATGCAAGAGATGAAAGAAGCAACAGACAAGTGCAAAAAGTCGCAGCTTTTGGGCAGCCTCGGGGATGATATTTGCCCTTCTCACTGTGATGTACTTCAAATAACCCTGCAGGATGCCGTGGAGAGCATGCTACTTGTTAACTTTACTTCTACTACCCCGAACAACAACAAAAAAAAGACCGTGGACGTTTGGAATGGAAGTCAATGGTGCAACCGTCTTGTTAATAACTTGGCTGACACTGTGAAGTTTTTGAAATTCTCATCACAGGTCAGAGGAAAGCAGGAGAATGTCCATGTTAAATGTTATGTTTTTGGTGTCAGCCCCTCAGAGCAAGGACTTCATCATAGTCACACAGCCAGAAATCAGATGTAGAGGAGGGAGAAATAGCAACACCTGCACTGACTGCAGCTTCAATGGACCATAATGCTATGCAGCCACAAGATGCATTCTGTCTTACTCTGTGATGATAAGCAGAGCCCCAGTGTACACGAGTTCACTGACCATATTGTGGTGGAGGGAGAGTTTTCACATCGGTGTAGAATTAACCTGTTAAACACAGAAATGTGTATTTCCCCACATGGACTTGTGTGATAATACACGGCCATGTTGGAATAGCTTTTTCAAAGCAAATCAAAATGAGTTTTTGTGACTCTGAATATCCAGTGTTTTTTCTGAGGAATGATTGCACCTTCACCAGATTCTTCACTGTCACCTTAGGAGTGGGGGAAGAATAATGAAAGAAGTATTGTGTTTTGTACACAACCAGGTAAAACCTGGAACCTGAATCTTGCAGGTTCATAATCATGTTAGGGGAAGTTATACTACTCTATTTGCTCAGCTTTTTTCTTTCTCCTTATGCACACTTGCACTCATTTTTCATCCCCCTTTTCTGTGGTTGTCAGTAGTCATTCTGGGAAATGTAGGATACATAGACTCTTATATAACAAACCAGTGGACGTAGCCACAGTTATGTCCCCGATTGGTTTGTAGACTCCCATTTTGAGCTTACCATTTTGACCATCGCCATCTTGGGTCTATCTATCCTTCTTACTCCTAGCTTATAGCTCCGAACCCTAGCTCCTAGCTCCTACGTTCTAGCTTCTAATTCCTAGCTCCAGGCTCCTAGCTTCTAACTCCTAGCTCCTAGCTTTTAGCTCCTAGCTTCTAACTCCTAGCTCTTAGCTTTTAGCTCCTAGCTTCTAACTCCTAGCTTTTAGCTCCTAGCTTCTAGCTTCTAACTCCTAGGTCCTAGCTTTTAGCTCCTAGCTTTAAGCTCCTAGCTTTTAGCTCCTAGCTTCTAACTCCTAGCTTTTAGCTCCTAGCTTCTAACTCCTAGCTCCTAGCTTTTAGCTCCTAGCTTCTAACTCCTAGGTCCTAGCTTTTCGCTCCTAGCTTTTAGCTCCTAGCTTTTAGCTCCTAGCTTTTAGCTCCTAGCTTTTAGCTCCTAGCTTCTAACTCCTAGCTTTTAGCTCCTAGCTTCTAACTCCTAGCTCCTAGCTTTTAGCTCCTAGCTCCTATCTTCTAACTCCTAGCTCCTACCTTCTAGCATCTAGCTTGGGTAGCTTTGAGAATTTACAGTCTGTGGTTAAATGTAATAATGCTAAAACAAGCTTAAATGGGGTCCTTATAAGAAAGCATAGTTTTCTTTAAGACTTGAGTCTTTGTGGAGTTGCCCCCTGGTGTCCATTAGAAAGAATGCAGGTTAAAAGCACTTCTACGTTGGGTTCATTTTTCAGACGCTTACTGCTCAGTAGGAAATCACTAACTGAAGTAGAAATGAGTGAAAGTGACATATAACAATGACGATGCAAAAGACTGTAATCACCTTTGGACAATTCTACCGCCCACAATCTATGGATCTTATTGATTTTATTAAGGATTGCACTGAAATGACAAGTAATCATCTGAACCACACGTTTAAGGACACCACAGGAAATACCATGTGACGTAGCTGTAATCTATCCTAAATTTCATTCATGGAGAGTAGATTTTATGATTTCAGAGTTTTTAAAAATAATAAAAATGTATATATTTTTTTTAAGGAATACTGTATAACGTAGGTGATGTCATCATTAGGGGCCACAGCTGAAACTGACAACACACATGACAAATGTCTCCTATGAGCCGTCGGCTTGTTCTGCGGTTGCATATTTTCCTGCTGCTCAGACTTGATGAGGAGACTAGTTGGAACAGGAAGAAAGGGAAGAGGTGCTTTTGTTTGTCTCTGCGGGTTTTTTGGCATGGAAATATTGGAAGTCGTTTGTTGTAATTGTTTCCCAAACATAAACAGTAGCTACTTTATTTTTCCTCCTCTGTGCTCTCGTGTTATTTAGCGTTGTCTGGCTGGCTGTGAACATTCCTTCAGAGAACATCTTTGAGAGACTCAACATTGTCTAATGGCACAAGTCTGCAGAGTAGTCTATGTACTTCTGTGAGGTACATTTACTGAAGTACTGCTGAGTACCTTAATTTGACGCTGCTGTGTAATTCCTTATTTATCACCTATAGGTATTAATTAATATTATACACACAAAACAGAGGATTTATACTGTATTTTACAATTGAAAGGCTGTTTGATTTTTTTTCAGTCATGTACTTTTACACAAGTTTAAATTGTAATTTAGGACTTTTACTTCTAATGACTATTTCTAAAATATGATATTAACACTTAAATTTAAGTAAAACATCTGAAGACAAATGTGTTCGGTTTGAGTTAAATTGAACATACACTGTTTGCACAGGATTTGCCTTTATTTATCTATTATGTACAAAAATGCATTGTATATGCATGCAATATGTATATATTAATTTGATGTATTAGTTCACATTTTGACTTACATGAGGCCTTTAGATGCTTAAGGCATGTTGCTTTTCCAACTATTATGTGGTAAAATGTCTTCACTGAAAAAACAATATTGGATAATAAAAATAATGCATTTAAACACACGTTTCATTTTTTGTGTCTCAATCCAATAAAGAACAATAGAAGTATGTTGTGATGTTGTCAAGTAGCAAGGCATCATGGGAGTTGTTGTCTTCATTGCTTTGCACTCAGCTTCCTTTCATGTCCATTGGTCCTTGACATTTTAATACAGACATGTCACATATTGAGCCAATAATATTATTTCAATTTGTCTTGTGACTAATGACTTTGTACTAATTGGATGATGATGACGATGATAGCGATGACAGCGACAGTGAACACAAAGATCATCATCATCATCATCATCATCATCATCATCACATCGCTAATTATATTATATCATATATGATATCATATATTCTATATAAAGAGTTCATTTGCAAAGGAAGATTACTGTGTTTTTAGAAATCTTCCAAAAAACAAATCATTTTATGCATTATTTATTCTAGTTGATATTAATCAAAGCAAAGTTAAATGTCTTTGACCAAGAAGCACAGGAGGTGTCTCAAAAAAATTAAACTATGTTTAAAATTGCAAGCCTCAGCTCATTCTTTTTCAAAATGTTGCAAATGAATTCTTCATATACTTATGATACTAATAAACTTACTTGGTTTGCTTCTTAGGTAGTCTGACAGAACTTGATGAATAAGCTATATTTTTTCCACATTAGGTTAATTACTGTAATTTGTAATAAATACATATAGCAGGAATTCAGCTGGCTCCTTAAAGCCAATACTGGATCCAGTAAAGTCTTGACTAAATATGAATAATCTCTCGCAGCCACAGCCTACAAATCATTTATTTGACATGTCATCATGTTCGGGGCTGTTAGTGGGAAAAAAAAAAAAGAAAAATTAAGGATTATGGTCTAGTGACATTCTAGGAGACTTTTCAAAATGAAATGTTGCTGATGTTTTAAATCATTTCCTGTTTGTCACATCTTTAGTTTCTAATAATTCATTCAACATCTTTAAAAAAGGAAAGAACATGCTGTATTTAAACAAGATTAAAGGAGTCAGAGGCATACAACTGGTAAATAATTACCTCAAATATAAAAAAATACCTCTTTTGTAGAATTCAGAACTGCATTTCCTTATTTTACTTGAACTACATTATGCTCATTTTTCATAAATTAAACATTTGACACATCAGATCAGAATCGGAAAAATCCCCCAAATCTAAACAAATCACACAATTTAAAATTGTGCAGTCTCGTTTCAGCAGATCTCTGTAAACCTGTGAAGGTAAAAGGATGTTATCGAGTTATTTGCTCCCCTCAGACACAATCCAAAACCCATCCCAGCCTTTTGCAACCTTCAGCAATGCTCGGCCGCCTTTTCCCTCACCCCTTTTTTTCTCAAAGCAACATGAAACAAACCAAAGAGCAAGCAATTTTATTGTTCACTGGTATCTTTAATTGTGATGAAAAAGGATTATGTAGATTTCTTTAAGCCTCCCTGACAAGACATATTTCAAAGTGAATAGGCCATAGAACAGGAATATGTGTCACTGGTGGAGGCTTAGTGGAACGTCTTCTCAATAATAGGGTAATCCTGGAGTCTAGGGATCCCTCATTTACTCTCTCAGCCGAGAGACGATGTGCACTGGTCTCCAATTATAGCCCATGGTCTCTTTAAAGACAAAGGCGAGGACTCAGACTGTGTGACTAAACGTCATAAAGATATTGCCTTTATCTTTATTACTTCTTCCAGTAGAATGATGAAAAAAATGTATTCAGAAAAGAAAAAAAAAACAAAAGGAAATTCTAATTACATTACATTAACTTGTCACTTTTGTCCAAAGTGCATTCAACCTAAGAAAAAAAATATTTCGATGTCATCAGAAATACAAATGTAAATCTAATCGACACACAATTATCATACGATTTAATTCCTCATCTGTATTATTATATTATATATATTAGCAGCTCTTTAACCATTATACTCATTATTGCACTATCATGATAGCTTATGTAAATCCTGGACAAATGGAAATGAAGGAACTGGATCTGTCCTCGTAGACTTTTATTTTAATATACAACAACTTTTCAGCAGAAATAAACATGTTTACAGCCGGGTTAAATACTGTTCATGCCTACTGTATGGAGGATGATTTTTTATATAACTCATCTGTTTAAATTGACAGGTTTGGTGGCTAGCCGCTAGCTATCTGCTGGCAGGAAGCTCCTTCTCTGCTCCACACTCTGTTCCAAATATGGTCCCTTCTGGCTCCAGAAAACACGGTGGTGACAGTGAAAACTCTGACGGTTCTGGCTGTGGATAAAGAGACATTTGGGTTGTACCTAATTGGAGCCATGTGATGTTTATTTGTTTGCCTCCCTAATTTGCATATTCTGGGTCAAACAAATGTTCTGTGGCCTGGCTTTATTTCATATTTTAAATTGGAAGCAATTAAGCTAAATAGAACCCTTTAGTGGGTATAGAAAGAATTCTGCAAAAATACATTGTTAAACTATCATTAAGGGTACTAAACGTTGATACTTGTTTAAAATGCTCTTTGACTTTTGATGCATGTGATGAGGCTGGCTACATTTTCTGACTTGACTGAACAGCAGAGTGTGAAATGAAGAATTAAAAGAGCTGTGTGATTTCTGTAAAGGATAAACAAAGGCAAAGACTAATTGCAGCTGGAGGTCAGCATTCCAAACGCATAATCAAAGCAAAGGGTGTTGCTGTAAATTTATAGCAGTCACAGTTATTTAGTAACCTGAATAGACAATTTCGCAGTGAATCTGCAGAGAAAGGGGACAAGAAAAGTTGTGAAGAATTGATGATGGACTCTTTGAGAGTCAGCGAGATAAAATTGACCATGAAATCTGGTGCTTTGGAATTAAATTGGTTGGAAGAAGAGGGGGAGAAAAAAAAAGGTGTGATCACAAAAGACACAAGTATCTTTGTGAAAATGCTACGCTTAATTTGCACATCACTTAATTGCATATTTAAATAGCAGAATATCTGTTTGGACAAAGGGATCCTCAATAAAAAGAAATGTAGTAAATAACAGAGATGGTTGAAGTGATTTGTGTTCAGTTTTGCATATCTCTCAACGCCTGTGGGTGTACGTGGCTTGTCCTCATGCAGATTAATCAACAGTTAACAATTTTGAAAAGGTTGTGTATTTCTTTTTTATTTTCGATTAATTAATTAGTTGTTTTTTGTATAAAATTGTATCCCGTGATCTTTTCTGCGAACCAGCACCTGAGGCAATCCAACTAAAATCAATGCAATCCTCTGTTATAGTGTTAGATGAAAATGTGGGGTAACAATATATTTACCCTATTCTGCATACATACTACATTAAAGATATTGGATTTGTAACTATTAGATCAGACTCAACAGCAAGGCTGTATCCATACCTTTTTTATTCTAAGGATTTAGGCCTGACCACTTACTCTCTCTGTTATATATTATATCATTATAGTATATATGTTACTATATATTATAATAAGAGATAAAGAGGTAGTGCAGTCAGAGGTGCAGTAATTAGTATTAAGACTTGTTTCATACCAAACCTTATTTTAGATATTTATAGGGAGCATCCTTTCATTGTGTACATTTTCCTATATAGTAGTTTTGAAATGTGGATGTATTTATTTATGTGCATAATATGAACATTTGATGAACAATGTACTGATAACAGCAGACATATTATGTTCCATCACTACATCCCCATCAATAAAATGCTCAAGTGACAAAAAAAAAAGTAAAAGTAAATTTCTGTCCATGATCAATAATGCATTGGGCCTCCACCTGCAAAATGAGGATTCGTGTCATCTGTCAGAGATCCTGCAGTCGCCTGAACTATCACTCTGCAACTTGGACTTGTGCAACCCTTCAAACTGAACGACTTCCAAAGTTTACAGTAATGACGTCCGGTTGAAAGTTGCTTAAGATATTTCATATATCATAATGGACTTTATCTTTTTTTTTTGCCAAGGTTTCATTATGGTTTTGAAAACTCATCATCGTTGGTATATTCAGGGGCTCTTTGGAAGGTAAAATACATTCATCAATCTCTTATATGTGTTGGAACAAAGCCACACCAGTTTGGCAGCTTTAGCATTGAAACAGATTCAGGTTCAGCTGCTTACTGGAACATTTGTTGCATTGTTGCATTCACTTCAAAAAATGTTTGTAGCCTGACAATATACAGAAAGGGAATTTAATTCTCTAAAATTAAATGCTTTCAAGGAAGGACCCACTCAACGACATGGACAAGCATTAGATCATAAAATGGATTCTTAATTGTATTAAAAAATGCTGAAGGATCATTATGAATGATCAAGGATATCCTTTTATATCATGGTAATGACATTCTAACAATAACTGTAAGGTGCTTGTGGACATAATGAGGGATGAGGGCCTGCTGAATTTTTCCAACAGCAAAGCAGACGTCTCCTTCACCTCCAACAGGCATGAATCCATCATGTCCGACAAACGTGAACAATGCTGTCGTCGTAGTTTGCCATCACAAAATACTTTTTTCAATTGGAATCTCTAGTCAGTATCAATCTTTCAGGATTATTGTTATATCCATAGAGTGTGGACATCCACACAATACATGCACACAGTGATTTTTTGGTTACGAACAGTATGTTTTTGTGATTGCACTTCCAGTTTGAATTAAATGTGATTACAAATTGATTTCGTCTTTACTTTAGCCACCAACAATTCTTTGGGTGAACTGCAAGGCTGAATGGGAATAGAAGCAGCTATCCTAGGGCCCCTGTATGCTCAGGGTCATTGAAAACCCCAAGATAGCAGTAGCTTTTATTTACCTGTTACTTTCTTTGTAGCACGGCTCTGCCCTTCTATGTACTCCCACAACACTTTTCATTTTCCTTCCTGGGTTTCCAGTATATTCGTGGGGTTTCAGACAAATATTTACCTTTGCGACCAGCGAACAGAGGGCATGGCTGATCACGATGACGCTGTCTGTGGTTGTGTTCAGTGATGGAGGTGGAAAAAGATGCGAGCAAAGACATTTGGTCCGTTGTGGAATATTTAGCAGCATTGTAGAAATAACCGAAGTTAAACCTGAAGCAGGAACAATGTGGTGAGTTTTTTTTAAATAATGAAGAAATGTTAGTTGGTTATGGTAGACCCAGAGTGTCTCTGGGTAGATCCAATAGTTTTAATCCTTAATTGAGGACCTGTCAATGTAGAGTCTGGTAGGACCAGGCTGCTTTGTTAGGGATATGCACTGACAAAGCTCCACTCATACGATACATGGTTGGTTCCTGCTTTATTATCCATTATAGTGGGGCCCTGTGTCAAAGTCTAGTTTTAGGAGTTTCAGTGGATACTGTACTCACATGGTGGATATTCTTTATGCTCCAGCATAAGGATACTGCAAACAATGTACCAATCTTTCTGCCCTAATGCCCCCCCCTAGTACAGAAGGTTAATCCGGCCTTGGATGAAGACGGTGCAGACAATGCTGTATCACCTCTGATACAACAGTCACTTCCTTCCATCTGGCAGCGCACTGCTTCTGGAAGGGTGTATGGCACATAAGCTTTGCTCTGTTTCCACCAGTAATGTGCTGCTAAAAAAAGAAGAAGAAGAAAAGAAACGTCTATGAGAAGTCAATGAGAAACGGCCATAACAATACATTTTTCAGTATGAACTTGAAAAGCTGAATAAGACAACCGAGTCGTTTTGTTTGCTTGATTGTCTTTCCTGCAAGCTTCATAAGGCAATAATCTGACTATCACATTATTTAGAGGTGAAACACTCGTTATCAGAGACTAATTAGACCATTAAATCACAAACAAAAAAGCAATACATGATGAATATATGATTAGTAGGCATACAGCAAATGGTTTGTTAAAAGTGGAACAGAAAGATGCTGATATCTAGTTTCTTGCAGTAGCTTTACATACTGTATAAACCAATAATTCTTTCCTTTTATCCAAACAAGACGTACATACACGAGGTGCACGGTGCATCTAAGGAATTCAGTTCCCACAATCATATCAATTCCAAGCTGGCGCTGTATGGTAAAAGGAATATCGCTTTTCTAGTCTTCCCACGACTCACTCATTCACACACATTCATCCACTGATGGCGGAGGCTGCCGTGTGAGGTGCTCCAGCTCATCAGGGTCTAACTAACGCTCATTGATGCCCACATAGAAACATCACAGCGATCCTGTGTCCAGCGCAAGGACAATGAGACTTGTGGACTTGAAATGGAAACGCCGATCTGCCTCTGTGATTGGCTCGTTGGTGAATTACAGGAATTCCAGTATCATGCTCTGGGGGCAGAGTCAGCGATGGATGATATCAACCAACTTATCCAAGATCGCTTGATTCAAACGGGATGTGAATAAAATCTTCTCATTAATAAGAGACGCGGGCTACATCAAAGTCACTTCCTTGACTCCTTCACTTGAAAGCGTCTGGTTAGGACCAGGGTGCAATCCATTGCCCGGGGTGGCCCTTTGCGCCTCATGGTAATAGAGAACAAAGAAGGCCAAAACCTTATGCTATTAAAATAGATTCACCAAAACCAATTGTAGTATATTAGCCGGGGAAATGACACAGAGGAAGTGATGAGGGTTTTTTTTCGTGGCAGACGGAGTTTCCCCACACCATGAAATTTGTAGCCTTGGCTACTAAGAAAACAATTCTTGCTGGTACGTTGAGCAGCCTTCCTGTTTTCACAGAGAAAGTGACACTGGGAAAGTGAGCGAGTGTGAAGCCTCTTTAATTGCCTTCGGTCACCCACAACGTTGAACCGGAGCGCCACGCAGCTTAGCAAAGGAACCGGGCAGAAGGGCCTGATAGATATTTTATCGCCCAAGTTAACGGTTAATGAATTCCCAAAGTGAAATCTGTCACTTCAAAAATAAAGAGGAAGGCAAATTAAAGGGAGATAGAGAGAGACAGGGGAAGAAAGGGACTGGAGAGGGTGACACAGTTTTAAAATGCCCTATCTTTTGGCCATCCCCGTTTTTCAATGGAATAAAGAAAACTCAGCCTCTTTCTTCTCCTCTTTTCTTCCCCAACTTCTTTTTTCTCCCTCCCATCCTTCTATCTCTCACTCCGCTTTTCTCTGAAAAAAATTCTCATGAATGATTTATATGTGTCTTGTTATCAGCAACGATTTCTATAGACCCCAACGCATTCACCAAGACATTTGTGGCGTAATTGTTAATTTTAATGCCATAATGGCTTCAGATGGGAGCTCTGATTAGACATTTATTACACAATTAAATGAAACATACTCAAGAATCACAAAAGCCTTCCGTAATTATTTCAGGCCATTAATAAAATGGGCATTAAATTATATTGGACACAAAAGAGAAGTGAAATAGATTTCCATTAGAGCAATAGAGGCAGAGAGGGGTAATAGATCCTGCCTGAATTCACTCTGAAATTAATTGTTGCCCAGCCTATTTCCACACACAGTGGAATAAATGAATGAGAAAAGAGAGGATGAGAAGAACGAGTTGGTGGCCGAGAGAGTGAGAGGAGGGGGTTACATTAAGAGGCTCTGATAAAAACCTTTTGTTTGACATACTACAATGGGCCCTCAATTCGAGAGAGGGAGTCAGACCAATTTCAATCTTAGTCCACCCCTCCAGAGTTCTGAGTCGAGGTTATATCCTCTTTTTAAGTTTTGTTTGCTTTTGAATAAACAGCTATCAAAGATCGACCTGCTCATGCATATATCTAAATGTGACTCCTTATTATGTGACACTTAGGGGATGTGCAAGTCATAACGAGAGCCAGAGAAAACCGCTTTCGGAACAAAAAAGAACAAAAGAGGAGAAAAAACACCTAGGACAAATGCATATGACAGGAAATCAATCTTTTCTTTTGATTAATAAATGAGCCGCTCTTTGACATCAAGTCACCTTCCGGCTTCAGTATGATAGAGGTCAAGCTCAATAGACTAATAAATAGTTGAGATTCAATCACAAATCTTTATCCTTCAGGAAAAAGGTCAGACAGGGGAGTAGTTTCTAAACTAACTAAACTGTACTAACACTATGAAAATCTGTGACAAACACGTACATGTATATTTCTCTTATCATCATTTAACACTTTTTGAAGTTGAAGTTAAGAAAAAAATTGCATTTACAATGGAAAACACTATGTATTTTTTCCCATCTCCGAACAGCAGATCAGGACAGTGAAAACACATCAAAGCCCAAACGTATGGCAAAGACATTTTGGAGTCATTTCCAACGGGGACTCTAAATTGAACTGTCTTTTGAACTACCAGTCTCTTGAGATCTTCTGTAAAAGTGTAAAAGAAATGGAAAGTGATATCGCTCCACGCTGGAGCAGATCATTCAACAAAATTAATTAATCATTCACTGATACAGATTTGTAGAATTGTATTTTTTTTTTTCTCCATCAGTCTGTCTGGCTTCAAAAGCGTTCACATTCTTCAACTGTCTCCCTTTTCATTATTCTGCATTTGAGCCTGCTCTTTTTTTTGTCTTTTCAATACCTACAGTGCAGCTCTGATTTCACAAGCAGCTATTTCTTCCAATAATGCTTTTCCCACCTTATATTTCAGGATGCAAATTCTGCAAACAAAACAGAGAGAAAGGGTACAAGAGGGTGTTGACTGATATGTATAATTATGAGACATCAAGGAGCAACACTTTGGAATATTGATTTCTTTGTGGATTCATTACCTGACTCACAGGAGCTTTGAATCACCTCCTAAGGTTCATGTCCCAGACTAAGTGGAGCCTCTGGTAAACCTATGGTCAATAAAAAAAGACGAAAGGTGAAAGAGATGGTTATAACAACTCTTAAAATTGCTGTATTGGTACAGGATGTAATAATTTGCCAGAATTAGGCCTACGTATGTGGTTGCATTCATTCTTTACAGTTTCAGAGAAAACCACAAAGATGTTTAGCACATCTGTCTCATTTATCTCTTAATGACAATTAATGAAACATCATATTTTGTACTGGTCCTTTTCCATGTTCATATGTATTCTTAGGTTTTTTTCCTTGCAGTAATTAAACAGGACAGTCAGACGGGGGATATTTCTGAATGTCAATGCTGGGCACACATCCCAACAGACAAATTATGTCCACTGATGAGATATGGCTTCAGGCTGTAATGAGAGCTAATGAGTGAGTATAAATATGTCACAGGTGCTATCTTAAATATTTTACTTTAAAAGATTGTAAAACAGCTGTTACAAAGTGAAGTTTGTGAAACTTTCGCTCTGATTTGGGAGCAAAGCTCTAGTCTGAGGTGAGTTATCTTAGCCATGATGCTATTTAGCAATAAAAAAAAATAGCTCAAGCTTTGTGTAGGGTTGAGAAAGTGGAATTAAAGCAAATGCATTGTTTAAGACAAAAAGGCATAGTCATATAAGGATCCCATGTCCTAAGGGTGGCACGTTTCTTGCATGTCCATAGTTTCCTTGAGATGATGGCGATGAAACTTGGTAATGGGATTAACATCTAAAATGCATAAGAGAGCATCTGGGAATCAGTCAACCAGGAACCAAAAAACATATAATACAGTAACACATCATCAGTGGGATCGTGGTCAGCAACCTGACAACAGTCAGAAGTTGTACAGGACCATGAATAAGCCCAATGCCCTTCTTCACTGGAAGTTAAGGTGAAAAGTATGAGAATACATTGGTTGGCAAGACCACAATATGGAGTGGAAGCCAAGGCATGAACTGGGGAGCATGCAGAGTCTTGCAGGATGCATGCAGACACAGGGTGAGTCGGCAGGAGGACGTTTAGAGACCAGGTCAGATTTGAGGAGATGGTGAGCCTGTTAGATGACAAAAAACTAGTGTAAGCACATGTCGAAAATGTTGGGACATTTTGGAATGGAATGCAATCATACCCATCACCGCAGGAAGGCAAGCATGGAACGGACAATAGGATGACAGGTGGGGGCTAGAGGAGGCGGCCCTCCAGCTGAAGGATGTTCCTCAGTGAGGCTGCTTGAAATGACCTGATTTGGCTAGCGTCCCTCCTAATCTCAGCCTGGTAGGGGAGGAGAAAATAGGCTTGTGATTCTTGTGAATAGTCAAAATAAAGAATTAGCGTAACAACCTGGCCCACCTATAGCTGGGCATTCACTGTGTTTATGGTCAGTCCAAATCATCAGGGTGTTTGGATCTCATGTTTCCATACTTGCAGGATCTCCTTCAGAGACAGCATCCACATCTCTGCCCTGTTGTAATTGTTTTGGCAGATTTGAAATGATAAGGAACAAAGATACAAGGATGGAAGTTTTGGACTTCAGAGACCATTTAAGCCGGATCCCATTACCTACAAACAAATCCGAGCTAGTATGTTCTTGAGGGGCCCACAAGGGTTCTTACTGGAATTGGGCTTGAACCGGGCACATTTTGCGGGTCCCATTTGAACTCAGTAACATGACCTGACATATGGTTCCCATGTGGGCCAAATTGGACATGTCAGGACCCACTAGAAACCCATATGTGCAAACACGGGTTGGCGCCACCATGGAAACTGTGGACAAACCCGTTTGGCAGCCATAGGTGCAGCCCAAACTTAACTCTTGTGTGGCCTTTCAGACACCATGTTAACTTGAACTCTATCTGTGATTGTACTGCCTTACGAGTTGAGTAACTATTACATTACAGGCATGGAGGTCAGTTATATAATAATTATATTGCAGAATCAAGCTCATTTCACATGATACGCTACAGGAACCCTACAGGACACAATCATGGTCTAGCCTAAAGCTGCCAGAAGATGAAAAAGAACATGATGCTCTGGTATCAGGTGGCTTGGTGGAATAATATTTCTAACAACTTCTAAAGAGAAAGTCTATCAAACCTTATTTACGGAACAAGTCGACGTTAATTGCGTAATTATTTCAGCAATGTATTTAAATCATGTATTTTTAATGCACTAAGTTGTTGATTAAATAGACATGGTTGTCCGCCGTGGTGTATGCCTGGTTGCCTTAGCAGCAGTCAACACCTCAAGGTGTTAACTTATTGAGACCAGTCAAACATGAAATGCTTTCATCACAAGGGATCAGCAGTAAATCTAAATCATTGGTAAATTGCTCACATTTTCATCTTTTAGTTTGGAAATCATGTCCTGTCCTGAAATGTTAGATGGCATGAAATTGTGTCTGTAATGAATCCAAATGTATTTAAATAGCAAATACAGCACTGGTTTTATTATTCATGTGCATCAATGTTTGTTATACATTTAAAAACATGTATTATGAATATATAGTGTATGTTATTGTTTAATAGTAGTTCAGACTCTCCTTTATATGCTCTTTAAATCTTATCTGGTGAGTCACAGTCTCATGTGAAAGGCTGAAATCCCCTTGCAAGGAAGGCCAGCTCCAAATGAGTTTTTTTCTCTTAATGAAGGTCAGGAGAGAGTCACATCTTTCCTTTTGTGATAATTTATCCCTATCTTTTGTTATCTCTGTTTTGCCCCTTTAATCCTAATTGTATTGTATAATTGTGTGATGTGGACCTCGTGGTCTTTGAAGTATTGCCCCTATCCTTTCGTTATTACCTGATGCCTTGAACCTTTGTTAATTTTTTTTTTCTGCTCTGCTCTGTATTATCCAGTGTTGCTGAATAAAAGGGAGAGCTTAAGTTTAGTCAGTTTAAGATTTTATTGAGAAATGATGTCACCACAAAGACATGATATGTGTGATATGTGTGTGTGTGCATGTGTGTGTGTGTGATATGTGTGTGTGTCTCTACATGTATTTTCCATAAGATGTTTAACTTGTTAGAAATACATTGACATACTGCTCTTTTCTGTTTTGAAAGCTTCTCTGTATTAATGAATAGTCATCTAAATGGACCATTTAAATAAAATTGACAATGTTGTTGCACAGTAACTGATTTGAAATTTACAAGGGCAGTTCATATTCTAAATAGTGTAGATTACCCTGTTTAATACAGGTTAGAGTGTCAGAAATTATTGAAGCAAATCTGCAAATAGCGCTGGTTAATTACAGGCAGTGTAAGTGTCTTCCAACCAGAAAGCAGAAGGTTTAAAAGACTGGTGATCTATCTTTGAAAAGGTGTGTTTATTTCATCTTCATTGTTCAGTTTTGTCTTGAATACTTATTTCAGCAAGATCAAATATTGCAATATCATAATCCTAATGAGGCACACAGTCAGACCAATGAATGGAAAATAGACTTAGGGACAGAGATAGTTACAATAAAACCATATTTTTTAGGTGCCATATTTTATTATTCCAAATGAAGTTTGACTATTTCTTTCACACTGTGGAAAAAAAAATAACTTAGTTTGTAAAGTTGCAGACCATGTGAGATGTCTGGTTTCTAATATGTTATATTTTCTGACAGAGCACCATCACTAAATAGGATGGAAATACAATAAAAGGCATTGGAATGTCAACCCTAGCTTTTAAGAGTTTTGAGAGAGGACGCAAGTGTGCAGTAAAGAAAACCTCTTACCGCTTCAGCACCATGGACAGTTACGGTGGGGGAGCTTACCTCAACGCTCTCCACGGGAGCCCAAGTTGGCTAATAGGCTCTCTGTGTGTCAGGCCGCTCCCCATTCACTTTTAAAGGCGAGATGGATGGATATTTGTCCTTAGATAATCCAAGTTCTCTCTCTCTCTGTCTCTCTCTCGCTCGCTCTGTGTGCGCGCGTGCACACACACAAACACACACACACACACAGTATTTATGCGTGATCTGAGTTATCTGTTACCCCCTAATGATGAATTAAAATAAATTCTTCCCCAAATTTCATTTAAAAAATAAAAATATTAACCTTAAGGTGCAAAACAAACATGCAGAAAGAGAGACATGTATCTATTTAATTTTCCTTTCATTTTCACATTTTCAAATACCTAAAGTTTGAGAGCCTATTGAGATATTTAGTTTTACATATTTAAAATAGCCATGCTATTTAACAGTAAATGCGTGTTCATGTCGATAAGATAACAGGGCGCTCGTATTTGTATATTTGAGAATAAAATGACAGACGAGACCGCGGGTGGATATAATAATCATGACAATTGCTGACAATTCCAAACCTATTGCATTTCTCATTCCCCCGTTAAAATTGTCGAGGGAACTTTCAGAGCGCGCGTTTTATTAGATAGATCCTTTTTTTTTCTTCTTTCAATACGAAACAAACCGACATCTCCCTTGTGATTGGAGGCTCAGCCCCTAAAAAAAATAATTTCCTGTTTTATCTAATTCGTTGATCTCCAAATGAAGCCTAAGCTCGGCGCGGCTGTGCAGACACATGGCACAGGCTGCACGCGACGTTTAAAATGCATAGGCTGCTCGGTGCAAGATAGCGTGGCACAATTTACAACTTCAAAAACAAGACGAAAATATACGGTCCGAACATGCAATATACTACCTCCTGGTTGCAGATGAGCAGCACAGACCCGCAGATTGTGAGGATTTGAGGATGATCTTTTTTTTTTTTGCTTTTTGCAAAGCGTCCGGTCCGTGCTCCGCTGTGCGGGGCTTGGATTTTTCCTCCCAAAAAAGGACACTTTTTTTTTTAGAACGATTATTTCAGGTCGTTTTTTTTTTTTTTTTTAAAGAAAGACACTTATGTTCCTCCAAGCTTGCCGATTGACGCATGCGTGCGCCAAGGAGAGAGACAGGGAGAGCAGAGAGAGAGCGTGAGAAAGAGGCACAGATGGTTGCTGAAATATGGAATATCACAGGGGGAGAAATAAAACAAAAAACACTCTAGGATTTTAAAAAATAAAGCGACTTCTGCACGAGATATAAATACATATATATATAAGCATAACATTTATTTATTCATCATCTTGACATATTAAAATAAATATATAGCTATTGTGAGATGGAAAGATGACATGTTAAAGAATCTAGTATGAAATCGTGTTTGAAATGTGTGTCTGTGTGTCTGTGTGTGTGTGTGTACACGCGCGCGCACGTGCGTCTGTGTATGTGCGACAGGGGAAAAGATGAGATGATAATTGCAGTGGAATGGGATCCGCAACATCCCTGTATGTGTGTGTGCATGCGTGGGCTCGTGCGCGCTATATATATATATATATATATATATATATATATATATATATATATATATATATATATATATATATATATATATATATATATATGAGTGTAGTTAGTGGTGTAACTAACTACAGACTACTCTCATGGCGTGTCCCATCACAGCATTTTTGACGCGGTGTATAAAGAAGAAGAAGGAGAAGATGATGATGAAGAAGAAACACACGCACACACACACACACACACACACACACACATACAGCCGTCGTGCGTTTCGTTTAATAATCACAGCTGAAGGAATCATACATCACGCACATTAGCCCGAGGGCTATTAGGCACTGGTCCTCATTGAAATTTACATATTAAAACGATCACTCTGCGCCTCCTTAAAAACCACACTGTCAAAATGGATGTGAGCTAATGCAACAATTACAGGCTCACAATGACGCTTTTTTCCCTAAACGTTTACAGTGGATGTAATATGTTACTGGTGTTTTTTTATAATTCTGTCACCACATAGTTAAGTCTGGCCTAAACACTCTGTTTGTGCTCGTTTCTATTATTTTATAGTATTTATTTTATCCATTTATTTATTTATATTTTAAATGAAACGTTTGAAAAAAAAAGATCTCCACCTCCTGAAGCTAAATGTGAAATTGTTCATATTTTTATTTCTAACGCTGTGGTCGTTTGCGACCTTTGAGCACCCGGAGGACGGGGGTTCGAGTCCTCCTTACGACAGGTGCAGAGGAGCTGAGCTTCATGCATGCATGTATATAATCATGTGTTATTATTAATATTGGACCATTAGTAGTAATATAACAAGTATTAGTAGTAGTAGTAGTAGGATGCTATCTAAATTCCCCCCATTGAAAACAATTGTGACAGAAACTAAAGCAAATGATAACTCCATTAGGGGGAAGTCTGCATGTATTTTGGCAGCACATGTTAAAAAAGGTGCTTCCTTGCGTGTCTGTGTGTGTGTGTGTGTGTGTGTGTTTGTGTGTGTGCAGCAGTACAGTAAAATTGGCTGCACCTCTCCGGATTGAACTCAGGTTTTAACTGGGACAGAGGTGGAAGGTCCATGTTTGTTGCGATTCATTACATTAAATGGAATCAGGGAGGGATCCTGAGTGTTACCCCCCCCCCCCCCCTCAACACACACACACACACACACACACCCTATGTTCCTACTACTAGCCGCTCTTTGTTTATGCTGTAATGTACATATATTTGGTGGAGGTATTATGCGAGCCGGCCTCCGTGCTGATTGGGCGCTCAGGTTGCTGAGTGAACGCCCTGCAGATTATGTCAGATTGCGTGCAGAAACCAAACCAGCCCAGCCTTTGAACTTCGCCGCTTTTGGCTCGTATTCACGCTCTTCCGCTCATTTCCAAGCCAGGTGCTCGACGACAAACCTCAGAGAGGGGAACGAGAGAGCGAGAGAGTGCGAAAGAAAGAGAGAGAGAGAGAGCGAGAGAGCGAGGGAGAGAGAGAGGGGGAGAGAGAGAGAGAGAGTGGGAGCGCTCGGTGACAGAAAGAAGGAGAAAATTCAAATAAACTCCGAAAAACACAACAAAAAAAAAACGAATCCTGCAAACTTGAACGGCGGAACATCGCTTTTTTTCACCTTTGTGGATTTTTTTTTATAATTATTTTTATTTTTTTTTATATAGCCACATGCGTGTCTTCCCTTGCATGTATTTTTGTTGCTGCGCTGCTTCGCCGCGTCTGTGACAGGAAGACGAGAAGTTACCGGACTTAAACCCGAGCGCGTGTCACTGGCTTATTCTTTTTTTTGTTGGTGGTGTATTTTGTTTGCGGAAAAAGGACACGAGATTGAACAAAATAAACAAGCCCTGGAATTTTATTTTCTTATTTTCTTGCTGTTTTTTTTCCTCTCTCCACACTCAGTTCATCCATGACTGGTATCTGGCGTCTAGACAGGTGAATAGTCCCCCTTTCCCTTCCTATCACAACTTTTTTTTTTGTTTGTTTTTTCCTCTCCTCGTCGTTAACATTGAGATTGGGTAAAAAAAAATACACGCACAAAAAAAAAAAACAAAAAAAGTGAGTGTACGCCTTTTATTTTATTTTTTTTTTAAAGATGTCGAAGCCCGCCGATCACATCAAGCGACCCATGAACGCGTTCATGGTTTGGTCCCGCGGCCAGAGGAGGAAAATGGCACAGGAGAACCCGAAAATGCACAACTCGGAGATCAGCAAGCGCCTCGGCGCCGAGTGGAAGCTGCTGTCCGAGTCCGAGAAGCGGCCGTACATCGACGAGGCCAAGCGGCTGCGCGCACAGCACATGAAGGAGCACCCCGACTACAAGTACCGACCCCGGCGCAAGCCCAAGAACCTGCTGAAGAAGGACCGCTACGTGTTCCCGCTGCCCTACCTGGGCGACAGCGAGCACCTGAAGGGGCTGCCCATCTCCGCCACGGACTCGCTGCTCAGCGCCTCGGAGAAGGCGCGCGCCTTCCTGCCGCCCACGTCCGCGCCCTACTCCTTCCTCGACCCGAGCCAGTTCAGCTCCAGCGCCATCCAGAAGATGACGGAGATGCCGCACACGTTGGGCACCGGCGGCTTGCAGTACGCGTCCTCGCTGGGATACCAGAACGGCGCGTTCGGCACCCTGGGGTGCCCCAGCCAGCACACCCACACCCACCCGTCGCCCACGAACCCGGGCTATGTCGTCCCGTGTAACTGCACAGCCTGGTCGGCGTCAAGTTTACAGCCCCCGGTGGCCTACATACTTTTTCCAGGTATGACCAAGGCTGGGATAGACCCATATTCATCCGCGCACGCCGCTGCCATGTAACCTCTCCAGACTCTTCATTTGTTTCCCTCTCCCTTCCTCCACCACCTCTGCCCTCCTCTTTTTAAATTCACTTGAATACCGAAATGCATGTAAATATATTAAGGACAGCCCGTTAAAAACAGAAAAAAAGCAACAAGAGGCATGAACAGTATTAATTGCCTTGGACTCGTTAATGGCAACGACAGGAACAAAAAGAGAGAGAGAGAGAGAAAAGAAACTTTTTCCCCACCTCAGAAAGCCAACAAGTTCCTGAGCTGAGAGGAGCTGGTGTAAAGGACCCTGTGAACTGTAAGAAATGTAAATGTTATAATGGCAACCAGAAAAAAAAGGAAAAAAGGGAGGCCTTTAACTTTATTTATTGTGTACATTTCAATGCTGATATGCCGATTTGTGTTGATTATTGATAGGCTACTCTTATTTTGAAAAATGTGGCTTGCACAATTAGCATTCTTGATTTCCTGTATAGGCCTATAGGCTGAGTTCTGGCACTCGTAATAATACTATGTTATGGGATCATAGGGTCAAGATCGAGACCTATAGGCTGGATTTTACATACGGGTCATATTGTTTATATTTATCAAAACAGCTGGCACATAAAACTTAGACGGTCTATTTAATGCGACAAAAGAGTAAAACAACAAAAAAAAGAATCATTTCCATCCAATGTTTCATTTTGCATTTTTCCTGTGGTTCAGTGCTAATATAGTCACGCGTCATTTTTTTTTTTCCTTCCAATTTTGATTTTTGTGTTTTTTGAGGAATAACTTCTATTTGAATTCAAGGAGTTATATGTATAATTTCTATCTAAGATGGTAATTAAAAAAAAAAACCCTGTCATGTTATGGAAAGGATCATGTATCTAGAAGGTTGATACCTCCCGTTCTTTGTTCAAAGCGCTGAGCAAAGACGTTTCGAATAAAGACAATCTGTCTTCAACGATATCAATTTCCCTGTATTTGTAGGTTATTGGGTCTGATGCTGACTAATAATGTGTTATTATTATTATGGGGTAGGGGGTGCAAGGCCTGTCTGATTCAACGCGCTTAAAATTGCAGAAAGAATTGCAAAAAATATATATATACATAAATAAAAAATAACTAATAACTAACTAAAAATCTAAATTTGAAAAAAAAAACGTGAGATTTAATTTTCCTGAATCCAAAAATGAATCAACACTGTTGACAGTCTGCAGACAAACTCGCCTTTACGCACTAAAACAATAACTGATAAAAAAAAAAAATCGATCCTCGTGAGTCGTTTAACAAATCTGCTGATCATTTTTTTTAATTGCCTCCACATGTGGAATCTCCTCCTCCTCCTATTCTGCTGTTTTTTTTTTCCTTCGTCTCCCCCTACTATTTCCTTCCACACATATATTTATGATCGTATTTGGAACAGGTTCTAGAGCTGTGCTGTGACACCCAGGTGAACCAGTGGTGATGTTTTGATGTCTGACAGTTCAGGTGAGGCCTCCCTGGAGGGATCCCGCCCGTCCGACCTGTCTGACTGCTTAATCACCGCCAAGCAAAGACTTCTGCTTAATTATAGCTTTAACTAATGGAACAAACTCAATGTGATGGGATTTTTTTGTGATTTGCTGGCTGGCAGAGAGGCTGAGGCGAACCCAGCTCCAGCAGCATAGAAACATCTCTCTGCGTGTCTACTTGAAGAAGAAAAAAAGGTGCTTCAGCCAAAAAGGCTTTTATCATCCTCCCCCTGTTTCAACCTGCATAAACTTGTGGCTGATTTGTGAGCGCGCAAAAACTTCCATTGAGACAATGAGAAGAGAAGAAGGAAAAGGGAAGGATTTAAGAGTGTTTCCTTTTCCCTGCACCGTTAATGGAGAAATAGGATTTTTTTTTTTTTTGCGGGGCAACGTACGAGACGACTGTAGTGTTAATTAAAAAAATGTCATTCCCACATTCCAAATTATTTACTTATCTGCCAGGAACATATGCTGAGAGAAGTTAAAGATTCACGATTCTGCACTATTGCCCAAGGTGCAATTCAATCCTGGGGAAAGGAAGGAAGGAGGGGGGGTGAGGAGGAGGAGGAGGAGGAGGAAGGGGGGGTTTATGACAGACTTAGTCCTTATCTACAGCTGTAAATGAGGGTGATACTTTATTGAACCGAATGTGAAGTTTTGCATCAAACCCCTAAAGCATCACAATTCAACTTTTTTTTTTTTTTTTTTTTTTTTTTTTAAATTAGACTCTTCTAATTACTTGCAGAAAGAAGCAGCAGACGTGGGTATTATTCTACCCCCCCCCCCCCCCTCTTTCTCACATAATGAAGAAAAAGGAAACCGATAGGAACATCCTACTACATAGACACGCGCGCTTCGCTTCTACATAGACACGCGCGCACGCACGACGCACGTGCCTCCTGTTGTTTTAAATAATTTTAAATAAAGCTGCACCACCTGTAATTATGCAACTTAGTCACGGGAATTGACTGTCTGTGGTTGCAACGCCCCGAAATAAATAACCCGAGCCGATAAACGGCATCTGAGGGTATAATGGGAGGAAATTATGATTTGAAATTATAGGACGAGGGAGGGGGGGGGGGGGGGCTAGGTGGTGTGTGTGTGTGTGTGTGTGTGTGTGTGTGGGGGGGGGGGGGGGGGTTCTAAATCTCTCTTTAACTCGTCCCCCCTTGACGTTTTTATTGGAGCACAACAGAGAGAATTCAATCTGCCTTATCTCTCCAGGACTCCTTTTCAGCGCGAGATCAGAGGAAAAAGAGGGGATAATTGTTCTTTATTTTATTTAATTTAACGCGACAGCCGAGCGCTTTCAGGTCATTTATATGCTTCATTTAGTGATAAAAGTCAACGAGGAGGGGCTATCACAGTGAGGCTGAAGCTCATACTTTTCCCCCTTTTTTTCTCCCCCCCACAACACTTCAAGTCCCCCCCAAAAAATAATGTAAAACAGATGAAAAAAAATATATATCTAAAAAAAAAGAAGGGAGGAAGCAGAGGGGTGGGTAAGACAATTTTAATTAAAAGCCATGGGTCATTTACATTATTGTGTTTTAATGTTACCCTGAAATCATCTGCGGTAAATGAAGTTTGATAAGTGGCTGTTGAGAATGTGGTTTTGTATTTAGGGGACTAATTTCCTAAATCAAAAGAGGAGAGAGAAAGAGGGGAAAAGTCCCCTTCAGGGAAAAGGTTGAAAAAAAAATCCCCAGGATGATGATGATGATGATGGTGGTGATGATGATGAGGGTGTCATTATTGCTGCTTCCCCTGCTGATAATGATTTTGTTTTAAAGGAGCGATTATATTTCATATAAGCCTGCACACAGTCCCCTTATCATAGATGCATTCATTTTGGTTTATTCGAGATTCATAGTATTAAGATTTTTTTTTCAGGTGGGGGAGGAGGATAAAAAACTGATCTCATTTCAGCATATTAAATATTGTCTCTCCGAAAGACCAAAAAAAAAAGAAGAAGAAGAAGAAGAAGAAAAAAAAAGAAAATCATCACCGGCTAAATCCTCGTCTATCTAAAATTGAATCTGGGATACCATTCTGACGGCAGAAAAAGTAAAACCGTACAGTTGTGTTGTTTGAAGACGCGCGCGGGGCTTGAAATTTGGGGGTCCCTGAATTCTCATTTGAAAGAAATGAAATCGTGAACGAGCTGATAAAGAAAAAAGGGAACGGATGAGCTGAGAGAAAGGGAATCATGCCACGGTTTGTTAAATGTGCTGTGCCAGTCGCAAAAGTGATTTACACCAAGACTTTATTCTTGCAGATATAAAGACAGTGCATGTCTCTTTTTGAAATTTATTTATCGGAGACACACACACAAACACACACATTCACACACCGCACATACACATGCATACACTATATATATGTCTATATATGTATATATATATATGTATATATATATACATATATATATATAGACACTACTTTTTAATTTCTTTTTTTGCATCTGCTAATATAATTATAAGTTCATAATAATAATACACATGTGACAACTTTCCATGCACCTGTTTCAGGCCTAGTGTGTATAATCTGTGCATGATTTTCTTCTTCTCTTTTTGAGTGCACAAAAGGATTAAATCAGTTTATTCTCTAGAAAATATGAAGGGGCATTTTAAATAGAATTTCAACTATGCTGAATCTAGGCCTGTCATCCAATAGCACAAATAATGTCAACTTTTCCCTCCCCAGGGAAGACAAAGAGGTCACTTTTTGTCACTGCACCCATTTAATACATTACCACAGCTATTTTGTTGCTTTGATAATTTAAAACAGGTTAACAACAATTTACTCTAAAGTTTTTAGTTAAATTAGAAGCCACATGGAACCTCCCAGCTACAGCAGAAAGTCTCCAAAACCAGTGGTTCCAACCTTTTTATCATTATATATCATTTTCTAAAACATGTCCATGCAGCCTCCTCTCATAAGCTGCAAATGCATTTGCAATTCTCAGACCGTCTTGCTTTGAATAGTTTTTAAATCCACAAAAAGATAAAAAACAATCCTGTAATTCCAACAAAAAAGCAAAGCTTAGATAAAGGTCTGTCTTTCTTATCCTACTAATCATATTGTCCGATCAGATTGTGTGACCCCTTCTATCCTAAATATCTCATAGCACCATCCAGACTCACATGTTTTGCATGCAACTTCGTTGCCTTATAATCCTTTTTTGTAGTTTCAAAAAACGAGCAAAAATAATAAACATTATTTCAATCCCAGAAGCTGCTTCACACTTTTCTTCACCTGTGAACGGCACAGAGGCCACGTATGAGTACGCCTGATTTTCTCCTGCATATTATTGTGCTGCATGCTCAGTTTTCCATCCCAGACACCCCAAACGTGTTAGAAACGTACCAGAAGTCACGTGTGTGTGTGTGTGTGTATATGTACTGTCTGTTTGCTTCATCTAATGCAGTTATTGCATTGTTTCACACACCATCAACTTTTTATACATCAAATCATATCAGTGAAGGATTTTTTTTTATCATTGTTGTTGTTCATTAATACTCCAGATGCCTTTCTAATCATCATTTATTTTGCATAAAATTTAGGGTTTGTTGAAAAAAGACTCTATCAATTGCCGGTTCATGAGTTACAGAAATCACTGTAGACAGTAGTGATTTAAAGGTGTTTTTGGGACAACTACGTTCTATAATTCGAATGACTGTCTCATTGCTATTTGCACTATTTGTTTTTTTGTGATATAAGACACAAGCAGCAATTTGCAATTTTTGCATTGCTCTCCTGCATTCCTGCACACATTCAAAAGATTTCCATATTTCTCTCCATTTTCACAACAGGAATAAATCATACTAATTATGAAAAGTAACAGCATGCATCATCTCAATCACTGGAGAAAGTTATTGAAAGGCTGAGTTTCTATGTAAGGTTGCAGGTATGATCCACACAAAACAAATGTGTCATATAACAATTGCATTTATTCATCCATCCATCCAAATAAATAAAGTTGTTTTTGTAGTTGGTACTTTTTTTTGTTAAATACTGATGTTTAATTATAGAATATTTGGGCAATTATCTGATCACTGTTGTGTGCAGCATCTAATTTATTTCTGTTGCGGATCTGTAGAGAGTTATTCTCACATTACACGAGCGGTGAAGTTCAACAATCGCCACGAATCGATCTTTTTGAGCTCATTGAGCTTCGTCTGCACAAGCTTTTGTGGATACGAGGCTTTTAAAAAAAATCCGGCTACTACTTTAACTGAACAATCTGGTTGACACATCGCATGCGAAATTCCCCCTCGGAGCAGCAGCACAAAAGACGTATCATGCTACAAGGCAAACAAAAGTGAATGCTGGGGAGGAAGATGAATATAATCAGATCTAAGATTGAAACTTGTGCCTGAATTCCTCCATTCATGGGTGCAGGAGCTGATCACAGTGCAGCTCACACTCACTCTCAGCGTGACGTTGCTGCTGCAGCAGGGCTGGAGTTAACATTGGGGTCATCAAGGTCACAGGCTCTGAGTTTACATTCTATAATTGCACACACATATTATGCATGTTGGAGTTTTTAAAGGCAGATTCTGGTGGGATTTTTTCCTAAGACAAAGTACCTCTAAAGTCACCAAAGAAGAACAGGATTGATGCAGAAGATGCAGTTATTGCCTC